>JAWNNR010000154.1:0-396254 GCA_035044725.1 Scaptomyza caliginosa | reverse complement strand
CAACTCGAGCTCTCGCACTCTCCCCCTTCCTCTCTGTCTCTCCCTTTGTGTCTATTAGTTATCTGACAAAGGCAAACTGCCTGTTATTTAGATATTTGTTTGAAATGCGACTTGGCATTGGTGCTGCACTCACAGAATACCCTCTAGATAGAAAATGTTTAACATCTTTGATCTTACGATACGTGGTTGTTGAGGTTTTAATAACTAACAAGATAATATTAAAGAACCAAAATGAATTGGATTAAAAATGTTAGAAAATAAGCAACTTTAGCTTATAATTTCCAACTAGTTAGCTACAGGATATTATTAGTTCAGCATACCTTACTTGCTTTGTGTTTTATGGAGATGAGTCGCGAAAAGTGTTCACGTGATGCTCAATAATTGATGTATGTGTGTGTGTGTGCTTGTGTGTAGTTACATAAACATAACCTTACATAGATAAAGGCACATTTATTATGCTTACATGTTATGTGCTGAACAAATGTATATAGAAATGTTTTATTTATTTATATTTTCATATTTAAGTGCTAAACGATTAAATAACAAATAGCGAAAGCATGCCGCCGCCTTCTATATACAGTTATTACACGATATAGTGAATAACTGAATATGTAAACTACATTCAACGAGTTTATACTTGGTTTATAATGCTCTTTTTTTTAGCATATTTTGTTGCTTAAAATGAGTCAACCTGCTGAAATGTCGCTGACAAAAAAATAAAGAAGCAAATCAAGTGCTAAATAATATTTAATGGGCATATAATTTGTGTGCAAATACAGAAAGAATCTGCCCAAAAGCAGAAACCGAAATGCAAACTTATCGCTCTTGCCATCTCGCTCGCTCTTTCAACGTCTTTCTTCTGCTATATTTGTGCTTTGTCTGCTTTAAGGCATCTTTCTGCGTCGTCGTTTTTCGTTCTATATGAGTTCTGAATATTTGTTTACAACTCAACACACAAACACACACTGATAGTCAAATTCTTTTTTCTTCGCGCAAGCGCCACAAAATAGTAACAATAACAAAAGCAAATGGCAATAATAAAACTAAACTAACAGAATAAAGAATAGAAAATGAAATAAAAACGCTTTGCAAACGCACGCAAAACGCGCTCAAGGTTGCAAAAACTGTTGTTAATTTTTGTTTTCTTTCAGTTTTCAGTTCGAGCAGCAGCAGATTCGCTACTCGATCTCATATTTAGAAATGGTTGTTGATATATACAGATTATACATATATATCATTTACACACAGATACCGCGGGGGCGACAACATTCTTTTGAAAGGTGTTAGAAACGCGATTATTTGTTTGTATGCATTTCTGTCTGGCTTTTTTTCACTTGGCTTAGTTAACTTCCTGTGTTTGTTTTATTCATTTTACTCTTACTCCTTGATTCTCTTGCCTTAGCCAATAGAATTCTATAGAAAGCTTTAAAAGCTAGAACAGTTTGTGAATCTTCATTCAGTCGGCTTGACTTGAAGATACCCAAAGTATTTTTGCTTATAATTCACAAACTGTTCTAGCTTTTAAAGCTTTCTATAGAATTCTATTGGCTAAGGCAAGAGAATCAAGGAGTAAGAGTAAAATGAATAAAACAAACACAGGAAGTTAACTAAGCCAAGTGAAAAAAAGCCAGACAGAAATGCATACAAACAAATAATCGCGTTTCTAACACCTTTCAAAAGAATGTTGTCGCCCCCGCGGTATCTGTGTGTAAATGATATATATGTATAATCTGTATATATCAACAACCATTTCTAAATATGAGATCGAGTAGCGAATCTGCTGCTGCTCGAACTGAAAACTGAAAGAAAACAAAAATTAACAACAGTTTTTGCAACCTTGAGCGCGTTTTGCGTGCGTTTGCAAAGCGTTTTTATTTCATTTTCTATTCTTTATTCTGTTAGTTTAGTTTTATTATTGCCATTTGCTTTTGTTATTGTTACTATTTTGTGGCGCTTGCGCGAAGAAAAAAGAATTTGACTATCAGTGTGTGTTTGTGTGTTGAGTTGTAAACAAATATTCAGAACTCATATAGAACGAAAAACGACGACGCAGAAAGATGCCTTAAAGCAGACAAAGCACAAATATAGCAGAAGAAAGACGTTGAAAGAGCGAGCGAGATGGCAAGAGCGATAAGTTTGCATTTCGGTTTCTGCTTTTGGGCAGATTCTTTCTGTATTTGCACACAAATTATATGCCCATTAAATATTATTTAGCACTTGATTTGCTTCTTTATTTTTTTGTCAGCGACATTTCAGCAGGTTGACTCATTTTAAGCAACAAAATATCGCTAAAAAAAAAGAGCATTATAAACCAAGTATAAACTCGTTGAATGTAGTTTACATATTCAGTTATTCACTATATCGTGTAATAACTGTATATAGAAGGCGGCGGCATGCTTTCGCTATTTGTTATTTAATCGTTTAGCACTTAAATATGAAAATATAAATAAATAAAACATTTCTATATACATTTGTTCAGCACATAACATGTAAGCATAATAAATGTGCCTTTATCTATGTAAGGTTATGTTTATGTAACTACACACAAGCACACACACACACATACATCAATTATTGAGCATCACGTGAACACTTTTCGCGACTCATCTCCATAAAACACAAAGCAAGTAAGGTATGCTGAACTAATAATATCCTGTAGCTAACTAGTTGGAAATTATAAGCTAAAGTTGCTTATTTTCTAACATTTTTAACCCAATTCATTTTGGTTCTTTAATATTATCTTGTTAGTTATTAAAACCTCAACAACCACGTATCGTAAGATCAAAGATGTTAAACATTTTCTATCTAGAGGGTATTCTGTGAGTGCAGCACCAATGCCAAGTCGCATTTCAAACAAATATCTAAATAACAGGCAGTTTGCCTTTGTCAGATAACTAATAGACACAAAGGGAGAGACAGAGAGGAAGGGGGAGAGTGCGAGAGCTCGGTTGACAACGTCAGGCTTTAGTTTGCCTGCTTATTATAATTGACGCCGTTTGTTTGCACCCCACCCTCTCTATTTCCCTCCCTCCCTTCCTCTCTCTCTCTCTCTCTCTATGGGGGAGCAGGGAAGTGTATGATGATTTGCTATTTATTGAAGGCTGGGCCCGTCAGCGCACAATTTACTTTCTTTCTCGTCTCTTTTGCCGATATTATTATTATTATTATTTTGGGGCTCGTCCCGCATGTTCCAGACGGACTCATATTACTCAAAGCGAACTTACGAACGTTTGGCGAAAGTGAGCAAAATAAATTATTATAGATAAAACTTGTTGCGCAGTTATTTTTTTGATTGTCCTTGAAAATCAATTTTACACACAACAAAGAGCTGGCCAAAAAAATATTAATCTTAATTACAGCTAGTTTCTTCAAGTGTTAGTTCTTCACCTACTACTTTAGTGAACCTACATGCATCGAACTAGTTCAAGGAACTCTCCAATAAAAGAAGTGTGGCAACTCCCTGGAACTTAGCTCTTGACATTGATGACAGCCACAAAGTAAACGGTAAAATATGTTAGATGTTGGAGATATTTACATGTGAGTGTTTGGTTTTTTTTTGGTATTTGTTAGATATCATTTCATTTTTTGTACGATTCATGAACTAGAGAGGCGAACGAACCCAATGTAAGTTCAAGGTTGGCCGAAAGTTAAAAGAAAACCATAACAATAATAACCTTAGCTTAACTATATTACAGGATTTGTTTGTGGAATGTGTGCTTAGTGTTTGTTTTTGCATTAAATTTGGCATATTTAACAAGTTGTTTTTCGAACAAAGTCGTTGCCATTTCATTAATATGACTTAATTAATTTAACAAATTTACACCCAAGTGTCGAT
The DNA here is from genome assembly GCA_035044725.1 of Scaptomyza caliginosa. NCBI lineage: Eukaryota > Metazoa > Arthropoda > Insecta > Diptera > Drosophilidae > Scaptomyza > Scaptomyza caliginosa. The sequence goes on along the minus strand of JAWNNR010000154.1, from coordinate 392,419 downwards.
GGGTAACCCATTGACGTCATTGTTTCTGTTTTTACAACTTCCGTTTAGCTTTAATCCAGCATATTTTCCATCATTATTAATACGCATCTACACAAGAACAAAAAAAAAAAAACCGGCTTGCTTGGTTTGGCATTTCCGGGGCATCCGATTCGAACTGCAAAATCCGAACAGTTGCAGCCAATTGGCCTTTGTAATAGGCATACTTACTGAGAGCGAGTGGAAGGGGGCGGTGGGTAAGTAAGGGATAACGTTTCGTTGTTGTTGTTGTTGTCTGGCTAGCGATAAATTTCTAAGAAACTGTTGCGTTTTTACCTTAGAAAATTGTTGTTGGTAGTATTAAAGTAATTGTTGCTGACGTATCTGACGTAGCTTAACTTGATCGAGCAATGTAATGGAATTTAATGCTCATGTGAACAGCAACAACAACAACAGCAACAACAATAAATATAAATTATATCTGAGCGATCATGCAATGATATAGTCATCAAGTTAAAGCAATTTCCAATCACTGAATTCGATAACTTGATGTAACAAATTGTTTTATAACACATAAGAACTTAAAGGTTGTTGTCAAACAGAAGAAAAAAAAACACAACAGTTGAGTTGAGTCTTAGTTGTTATGCAAAACACAGCGATATCAAAGAAAAACCATAGCTATCGATTTCTCACATTATCGATATTAGATATATCGAGCATTTAGTACCAATAAAAGCTGCCAAACTTTCTATGGATCAGTTTGATCTTACATTTATTTTTTTTTTTTTTGTATTTGGCCCACATTTGGGTACTGGAATTTGAGTCATTCGTTTATGGCATATACGGCCACACTTAATTCACATCAGTTTATGCGCTTGCCATAAAGATTTTGATTGCATTTTATGTTACTATATGGTTATTGTTGTTGTTTGTTTTGCCTTCAATACGATATAAAAAGTTTTAAGTCTCAGCTTATTGTTGTGCATTATAATATAATTGAACAAAGGTAAACAAATAAATTAAGCATCGCAAACTAAACCTGAACCATATAATACACTAACATTTTGATTTCTCTACCAAACCAAAAAAAACTAAACTCAAACTGTTAGTAAGTGTAGTTAGGGTAACTGATAGCTAATGAATGTATTAAAATACATTTGTACATAGGTAAAACCCAATAACAAACAACAGCAACAGCAGTGAAATAACAACAGCAACAACAACAACAACAACACCAACAAGCACTAATCATTTTGTTTTGACGCCGCGTCTGTTCGCTGACGTTAACATTGCGGGAGATGGCTGCTCAGTGGAGGGGAAGCAGCAAATACAATAGACAACAACACCAAGAACAATATCAATAGCAATAGAACAAGTAGAACAACAGCACAGAGCAAGTGGAGAGAGAAAGAGAGAGCGAGAGAGGTAAGCGTATGTACGAATATCTAATGATGCATTGCCGCCGACATCCATGTGACGACGTCGACAATAATAACAACAGTAATAACAGCAACAACAACAGTTACCAATCAACTGTTGAGCTTATGAACGTCACAATTTAATTGCGGTGGGCTCGCCGAAAAAAAAAAAACAAAAACAAAAGAGGAACAGAGAAAACAATATATTTTGCTCTAAGAGAGAAAGAGAGAGAAAATCTTTTCTATAGCAAAAATTGTATACACAATTAAATTGATTAGCCAACTTGAAATTATTATTATATTCTCTTCTCATATGGAAACAACATTTAACTATTGCAAGTTTTGTTTGTACAGTGTATACGAATTGTATGTATGTATTTAGTTCTAGGTTGATTCTAAAGCATTGCGACGCTTGCGACTCAAAGCTTTTGCATACTAAACTAACCTGAAAGCCGCAACAGCAACGCCCCCTCCTTCTGATCATTAACAAATCTAGAGAGCAGAAAATTGCATATAATAAGCCGATGACAAACTCTGTACTCTGCGCTCCGTTGACTAAGTCAAGTCACGAGACTTGGCTGTCAATTACTAATTTCGATACACACACACATACCGAGCGTTTTTGTGGTCATTGTGATGGGGCTTCCATTAATGGAAACTGCACAGCTATTAATCATGGGAAAGCATACCAACACACACACACACACACACACAGAAAGTTTGTAACGCGTGACGCACAAAAGAGCTTAGCTAATCGATTATCGATAACGATAACTTACTGTTTTTTCTTGTTATCCCCGTTTCGTATTGCTTCGCATAGAGCGTACCGGCCGTACGCTTAAGAAAACTCTAAACGACATGAAAGAATTGGAAATGTTTTCAATGCTAAACAACATTAAAGCACATTTGTTACAATATACATCACGACAGCTTTAAATTGAAAAAGAAAAAAACCAACAGTGAAACGTGAAATGAGAAATGAAATTCAAATTAAGAAAAATATTAAATGCAATATATACATATATAGCTGAAATTGAAGAAGTCTCTTCACATTTAATTGAAATTTTTATCACGTTTGCTTGGAACGCTTTTAAATGCGAATTTAATAGACAGCGGATACGAATACACTTCAAATCCCCTCCCACTCAGCCCATGTAGGATTGTCAGTGTATCCATGGCAAAGGCTTCCAAGTGTATTAGACACTCCCTAGAGTTTTGTAAGCTTAGCAGCGGGGGCATTTGTTGCCAAGGCAATCGTTGTTGTTGTTGCTGGCCTTGCTATCAGCTAGTCAAGGACTAAGCCGGGATGCGCACAACAGGCGGCCACTTTCTGGCACGACCTTGTACAAACTATTAAATTCTATTAAATTAACATTAGCACACAACAACAACAGCAGCAGCAGCAAGAGTAAAAACGACACTCAAGTTCAAAGTTCCACCCACTCATTTCCCCTGCCGCCCAACAGTAATCGAGTACAAAGCAGACAACAACTGCGACGACACAGTCAGGAAACTTAAATCGACAATCGACAAGGGAAAATAATATGAAAAAGATCCTTATGAGCTTTTGCCATTATGCTTAAACCAATCAATATGCAGACAAACAAGTGGCACACAATATTGTTTTCACTGTACTTCCGTGGAACTAAGTGAAATACACACTTGTTGGAAAATCCTCTTTACTACTATGTATGTATGTATGTATGTAGGATATGCTAGAGTTTATTTCGTATACGAACACTTCATAATTGAGTTCTTGTATTATGGAGTGGCCAACGCAAAAGCAATGTAAACAACAACATGCCTCCATCCAATAATCATAAACATACATATATGCCTATGCATACAAAATCATATTGATATGCGCACATACATAGACATACTAAGCTTAGTCAACGAGCCGAAACCGCTGCTGGCGTCGCAGTCGACGCTGCACAGTGAGAGACAAGCAACATGACAACTACCATTTGACATATGCATTATAAGCGCTGTCTTGTTTTGTAACTTCAAAAATAAAAAAAAAATCCCTTACATTTTACTATCAATATCGGCCCACTGTGCAACGCTGTTGATGCTCTGAATTATGTTTACATGTGCGCATCGTTTCTATGAGAGCGGGGTTAAGGGCGTTTGGCAAATTTGGGCGGGCGCCAACATTGAAAAAAAAAAACGAATTCTGTGTAGAGTCAATCAGAGGCAAACAAGAGTCTATCAATGTTATTGCTGTTGCTCTTGTTTGTTATTATTATTGCTATTGCTTGTTGTTGTTGCTGTTATTTTTGGTTGTTATCAAAATCATTAGCATTTATTGAAAAGTATCTCATGTATGTATTTATTTGATTGTTTTGTATTCTGTAAAGTTAACAAGCACATCAGGCAAAAAGTTATACATGTAAATGAGAAGAAAAGGTAAAAAACACAACAAAAATGTTAAACTCAGGGTATGAAGAAAAATCAAAATAAATATAAAAAACAGAAATACAAACCTGTTCCTCCACCGCGCGCCGCATTCGTTGTTGTTGCCTGCATGGATGAACTGGAACCGGAACCCGCGCCGCCGGCTCCACTGGTTTTTGTAAATTTCAAAAGCATCGCTTTGTTGTTGTTCTTGCTTGCTTTAGAGTTTTTATAGTTTTTTTTTCTTTTTTGTTACAGTTACTTTGTTATCTGTACGTGTGTCGTCGGCAAACAAAACAAAAGTGGCAACAAAAATTTGAACCTTATTTAGTTAAATTGCACTTACAAGTATTATTGTTTATTTTGTGTGTATGTTATGTTTGTTTTTCAGCTGCTGCTTGGGCCAACAGGCTAGCGGTAACTAACCAATAACTTGGCTAACCCAAAGTCCGAGCGACGTCAACGTCAGCGGCAGCGGGTTTTTGTCTATTTGTTGCTATTTTTAGTGACAACAGTTTTTTTTTGCTTGTCTGTACTGCGACGTTTGACGCAGGAACGAGGACCGTTCGTATTTGTTTCGTTTATTTTCTGCTCAAGTTCGCCTTTTTACAATTTTTGCGTTATCAATTATTTATCAATTATTATATTATTGTTCACTATTGCACACTTTGTATTGTGTTGGGTTTTCTCTTCTATGCTTTGCTTATATGTTTATGCACGTGTGTGTATGTGTGTGTTTGATAGTGTTGGGTTCAATTGTGTCTGCCTTGAAATTGTTTCGATATCTGTTCAATCTGGCTTGGGGTGCATACATTTTATGCTTAAACTGTGCTCCTTAGCATCCACAACCGTTTTGTGTATATTGCGACAGTGTTTACACGGTTTGCACAAGAAAAAAACAAAATAATTGGTACAATATCAGTACGACGCTGGCCCTTTTGCATTCAACTGGTTGCGTAGTGCTGCCAGACTGCAAACAGTCGACAATGTGGCCAGCACAAGGCAAGCACAGTTATCGCTTGCTAATCGATCATTTTTGTTATCGACCACGATAAACATTGCTGAACAGTTGGCAATATGAACAGCTGATATCCGAATCCAAATTGACGAGCCTATTTACAAATAGGCGAGTGTATTTAAATTATACAGTATAATACATATATTCATTGTACAGCACAATGTCGCCTGACTTTTTTCTAGTCACTTTGCTGTACTTGTACGTGTAATCACAAAACGTAAATTGAGGGGGCGTGGCACAAAACAAGCACAATTTGCAACACGGATAAGATTATTTAACTTGGCGATAATTTGCCTGATAATTCATTTGTAACTGAACCCGGGAACAAAGCAACAAAAGAGACTGAGATCTTAGCCGTAGTCGTCGCTCCATTTAATATGTATTCACATTTCACTTAATCTAGTCAAATTCAGAGTCTCGAACAATGTGCGTCATATTTTTCTATGCCAACTCACAGCCAAGCGCCGCAGGCTACAAGCTCATCTTGGCCTCCAATCGGGATGAGTTCTTTGCCCGGGATACACGAACCGCTGCCAAATGGTCCAATGCCGAGCATTGCTACGGAGGTGAGTGAAAAATGCATGCAGCCTTGATAGTAAATCGAATTCAAAATATGCTTAACAATTTGCAGGCATTGATTTGGAGCCGGGTCGTGAGGGTGGCACCTGGCTGGCCATTGGCAGCCAAGAGGGCATCTTCAAAGTGGGTGCTCTACTGAACCTAACAGGGGAGCCAAAGCCACGCAATGCAGTCGGTAAACGCAACGCACATTCTTTTTTTTTTTAGTTTGTTTCATTCATTTTTTAGCTAGACTCATTTTGACATTTTTTTTATTACCCACGAAACCCAAGGCACTTATATATCTTTTGATAACTTATCACACTTATCGCTTTGTAATCTGGTTTGGCGCCCGCTTTAATAATTTAATATTAATTACTTATGCCTTAACTATTTTAATGTCAAGCACACGAAATTAAAAACGATTGTCATCGCTGCTTGAACAATTCGTTCTTAACAAGTTGCTAATTGTCTTCTTGGTTTGTGCTTTAAATGTTTGCTTTCAATACGCATCCCTTCTTTCATTCCGCCCATAACTGATAACGCACCAATTTATTTTGTTTCGAAGCGCACAAAAACATATTGCAACCGCATAATAATACCAACCCTAGCTGCCAAAGCATCCCGAACAAAGAGCGCCAATCAAATAACGAACATTTCTTACTAGGACGAGGCATGATCGTTGCCGACTTTGTGCGTCAATCGGATGTGGAGCACAACATTACCAATTATAATGAACATCTGCTCGCAGACTGCCACAAATACAGTGCTTTCAATTTTGTATCCATTGAGATTGGGTAAGCCAAGGCGGAGAGTCCCTCAACACCAGTAAAAACTCAACTATTTACTTTTTCAACTTCTAGCGACTCCTCGCAGCCAGCGCATATCAAACTGTTGAGCAATGTGCCACCGACGCTAGCGCCATTCGAAGAGAAAAAATGCTATGGCTTTGGCAACAGTCTGCCCGACAGTCCATTCGAAAAGGTGCGCTTTGGCCAGACACAGTTCGAGCAGATTGTCAACGAACATGGCCACTCGGAGGTGGGCAAATTGAGTGGTGAGCTGCTGCAGCTGCTCAAGAACAAGCACAAGTTCTGGCCAGATGCAGAGCTTAAGCGTCGTGCGCCCAACTGGGGCGAGGGTCTCAGCGCATTGAATGTGCACATTGAGGAGCATGGATATGGCAGTCGAACACATTCGCTGATCCTGGTCGATGCCAACAATAAACTACATTTTATTGAGGAGACCATGTTGGGCTTGGATCCCAATGGCGAGTGGGAGCGCACGCATATTGAGAAACAATTTGATAGCATTTAAATTGCAACCAAAAACAAATTGTTTGTTTTTTTTTTTTGACATACTTAAGATAATAAATTGCGCGTCTATCTCAAAGCTCAACAAGCAATTATAAATAACTCAAGACTATAAGAAAAGTTATCTTAACTCGGGGAACAACAAATAAATGCTAAAGTCTTAAATCAATTGCAGTAAACGTTTTGTTATACTTTTGAATGTTTTATTTCAGTTCGTCAAAACAAGAGCTGTTTAAGGTTAGTTTTAAATCGTTCTTAAGATAGCCAAGTTATGTACGTAAACAAAAAAAATTAACATAAGATTATAAGCTAATTTAACTAGAGGCTAGTTAGGGACATGCCAGCGTGTGCCATTGCACGCTCTGCTTCGAATATGGACACAAATTGGGGCTCCAGCGTGGCGACAGCACGTCGACTAAGAAGCGCAATGCTCTTCACCTCGCCATGATCCCGTTCAAATGCAATATATTCAATCCAGACGCTCGGCTCACGGTTGCCAAAGAATGTAACCATATATTCATAACACATGCGCCAGGTCTTAGTTGTAGATAAATCCTGTAAACAATCGAAAAAAAAAAACACAATATGTTAGTATTGTATCAGAAAGCACTGAAAGTAGCACAAATTACCTTTAGTTTAGTGCTCTGTATGAGCTTGACCATTTCGCGATGCAGCTGCAGCGACAAAGGTGGCTGTTGTGCCATTTTGGCGTATTCATCTCGCGCTTTGGCCGGCGAATGTTCGTGCCACAAGTAGTTTATGTAGCTGCAACGCAGACTGGCAAACTCCGGCCAGGTCTCCTTGCAAGCTTGCATGAATATGTCGTTCAACTGTCGCTTGGCCAGCTGATCACCACGAGCCCTATAATAGGCAATAACCATTTCCCAGAGTGGTAGCGCCTCGGCGCCCATGGTTCGTCGCACCTGGCCGAATAGCTTGTGAACGCCCGGCTCGTTATCGTTGCGTATGAGTGCGGCCAACAGCAGCTCATGCATACGCAGCGAATTATCATGCTGCAGTGCTTCGGTTAGGATGCGCACACAGGTTTCGGCACCGTTGTCATTACTACCCAATATCATGCTGAGTGTCGCATAATGACGTGCATGCATCAGCTTCGAGGCATGGCCATCTTGCAGTGCTGTGGCTAAGCACTGTTGTATAAAAGTGCGCTCTGTTTTGTGATTCTTGCTGAGCGCAAGCATAGCGTCCAGATATAGGTTCCACATCTCCTGCGTGTGCAGCTGCTTAACGGCTGTCTTGTAGATTGTCACGCAGAGTTCAATGCAACGCTTTTTCGAGCGTGCCTGCCAAACGCGTTCCGAATCCGAACGTGACTTTTTCTCACTTGGCTCATCGCAGGTTTCAGTGCCAAATATCTGGGTTAGATCACCCAAGTGGAAGCCACGCAGCTCGCGCTTTGCCAGAGCATCCCACAGCGCTGGCTCGCGTGGAAATTTTGTCTGCACATCGTTGATAATGTGATATTGTAGTTTTGCGGTTAGCTCGCTGTGATCTTCACAGCTTTCGAGTAGCTTGAGAAAGTAGTCCAAGTTTGTTATATTTGCCAGACTGTTGCGATAGACGGCCACAACGCGCTCCAACTTTATTTCCTGTTCTGAGACGGTGTTCTCACCCAAATTACGTTCGCTATTCGCTTCGGCGGCCTCCTTTAGTTGTATATTAAAGAAGCAACTGTTTAGCGGCTCGGAGCTGGGATGTCGCTGTAGTCCACGCAGCAAAATGTCCTGTACGCGAGCAATATTGCCACGATTGTACTCGTAGAGCCACAGGGCGGCGTTGATCCATATTTGCGGATCGTCACCATGATACTGCCGCAGGTGAAAGACAAAAAAATGTATTCACAATTTATTGAAAATTATGTTAGCTCGAAGACTTACCGACAACATCTTCTCGTATATACCGGCCACTTCCTGTGGCGCAGATTTTTTGCTGAACTTGACATAATTGTCCCATAGCCGCTTCTCGTGTACAAACTTTATTAGCATTTCCCTGTACATGCGGATCACTCGCGTACATATTGAGGCTTTAAGGCCGTTTAGTTTGAGGCCGCCAAGTTTCTCCTTTTCGACGATTGCCTTGTGCATTGATTTCTCGTAAACTATGAACTCTAGATAGTCTGCCATGCTTATTTGACTTTTGGTAATATTCAAAAACAGACGTTCGCGCTTGCGTACACATTCGCTAAAAGTTTAATACAATTGTTTAAATATACATTTAATTTTTTGCTTTAAACATTGTTTACCTTATTTGTTCTGGTGTAAATACGTGATATTGCTTCATTTGCTCATATTCCGGCAGCAGGCGCTCCTGCATTTCCGCAATAAACTCACCCATTTTGTGTTATTATAATATACTCAACGAATAAATTGTATTTTTGGTTTTTGTTGTATGCCGCGCACGTTGTTCACTTGCCCTTTACGGTCAGCTGTTTATTGTTGTGCTGATATCGATAATAAGAAACAGCCCTGTGTCAAGTTGAAATGCGATTTTTGCTTTAATTTGATTCATAGAAATTTGGTCAGTCATAATACCAAACTTCTTGAAATACGGTCACTTTTTTCAATAACAAATTTTTGGTGTTCAGTAAATAAATAAAATAATAATTTTAAAACACACAAAGGCAAAAAGCAATGGCCGAATTTTCAGTCGAGCGTGTGGAGGACAAACGCTTGGTGAACGGCCGCACAGAATACTACTTAAAATGGAAGGGTTATCCACGCAGTGAAAACACTTGGGAACCGGTGGAAAACTTAGATTGTCCCGCACTCATAGCGACATTTGAAGAATCATTAAAAAACAATAAAAAAGAAACAAGAAAACGTTTATCCACATCAACACCCGACTTAATACGAAGCAAGCGAAAGTCATTCATGGAGGACGAACCTGATGAGCGAAAGAAGCTGATTGGCTTCGATCGCGGCCTAGAGCCATCAAAGATACTCGGAGCCACCGACTCATCCGGATACCTAATGTTCCTGATGAAATGGAAGGGCAGCGATCATGCAGATCTAGTGCCAGCCAAGCTGGCCAATGTTAAATGTCCGCAAATCGTCATACAATTCTACGAAGAGCGTCTTACATGGCACACTAGCAGCGGTAACGGTAACGGTTCTGGAAGCGGACGTTGCAGCGCTCATGTAGAAAGTGCCGCTGGAAGCGTAGGCACACCTGGCAGCACCGCCGAAGCAAGCCCCAGTGAAAGCATCAACGATGAAAATATGAAGCCCGATGCGAACGCCGAATTGGATAATGTAGACGCTGACTAGCTTGCATGCACGGACCTACATGGATATTACACTAACACGTACAACACACAAACATAAAAACTCTTATACATACACACACACACACATCTACAAGAACGCATCAGTAGATGCTTGCTCGCTTTTACAGTTTTACATACAAATAACATAGACATACATTCAAGCATACAATACTTGCAAAGGTCTTGAAAAAAGGCGTTCTTAAATGCGCCGTTGAAAAAATTTTGAGGGCCTTTTGAAAATTACATATGAATATGTAAATTCAATAAATATGTTTATACGAATTAAATATTAATAATTTTTTTTTGTAATTTAATCTGGCAACGCCAACAGTCATTTGTAAGACAATCGATGTATGTAATCGATAAGTTGTGCAGTCCAAGCCGCTAAATTAAGAAATAAATTATTTTATTAATGTCAACGTGAATTAAACTAAACTTTAAAATGGCTCAATCGGGCTCTATGAAGCTTCTTGGGGCACGCAACATGAGTTGCATTGTGGAGCGCATGGAGTGGAACAACAAAATGGATCTTATTGCCTATGGCACCGAAAAAGGTATGCAGCCGGCGTTTTTGCGACGCATCTTGTATTCAAGCCTTTGTATCTTTAATTTGTAGGCGAGGTAATAATACAGCGACTCAATTGGCAGAAAATAGTCACATTTCCAACGCCCGGCGAGGATGTTCGCGTGCGTTCCCTCAGCTGGCAAATGGATGAGACGCTTCTGGCAGTCGGTTATAGCAATGGCAAGGTGGCACTGCTAGATGCCGAAAGTGAGACCATAATATCGGGCTTGATCTACGATGATGACATCAAGAAGGTCTTCTTTAGCAAAGCGATTAATTCCAAGGAAAAACTTGATAGCTATACATGCAATTCAAAGGACAAGCACAAACGTTTTTTGTTAAAGCTGCCGCCGCTAACGAATATTGATCCATGCCTTAAAACGCTTGACCAAAAGTCCTTTCCCAAGGGCTCACCCTGTTTTCTGGTGGTTATCATGCGCAGCGGTAAAGTGCATCTGCTGCTCCTTGGCGCTCTACAGGCGGGCAGCATTGATCTTACCCAACACATACTGCATCCGGAGGAGTTTGATGTATACGATGTGCGCTTGAACGGTGACTTTAATGCCATCTATGCACTGCTGCGCGATGGCCATCAGTTGAAACTGTTGCATTTTCATAATCAAGTGCTGGAGGATTGTATATCACCCATGCTGGAGCTGGCTTCCCACTGTGCCCATATTCTGGAGACCAAAAAGTTAGTGATTCCGATAAGATATTGTACATTTAAATAATATAAATTTTTTATATCTACGCAGCTATATTAACGACACGCAGCAATGCATCTTGGAGGCTTGGGAGACAGTGCAACTGGAAATGGATAATAAGCTTACCAAATATGCCAATTCACAGGCCTATGGCATGATATCAGCTCACTTTCTAGAGTTGCTTGTATTTGGCTACGCCACGCTGGAGGTCGAGGAATTTCTGTTCGAGTGAGTTAATTTAATACAATCAATATACAGTTCTCATGTGCCCCGCCGCAATTTTTGCTACTGCAGGACGTTGACGGAAAAGGGCTTCAAGAAGATAGCCAATTCGGTGGATCTAAGCCTTAAGAATCTCCAGGGGCTTGTTTTCAAGCAACTAACAGGAGCAGCTATTAACATGTTCTATTTTCTCAATACAATCGCTGGCTTTGGACGCATGTCGCACTTCTTTGAGGTATTTAAAACCATTATTTTATATCGAAAACAAATTGTAGTAACATTATGCAAACCTAGGCACTGATTTCTCCGGATGTGGCCAGCGATGCAATGCGTGCGTGTGGCGCTTTTCTGCTCAAGGTGCATGAGCTGCAGCGTACCATTGACACGTTGGTGTCCAACATGAAACTATTTCATTCATGGATGATATTCACCATACTGCGTCTGTCACATCAGGAGATACCCGATGATATGATCTTTAGCGGCAAAGAGAATATGGCACTGGCTGAATTCTTTTGTTCGATGGAACCCGAACTGGCCGATATATGTGACGGCGATGATGTTTGCCAGGATGAAGCAAGAGCCACAGCGGCAAACGATGAGGACGAGTTTTCGGAAGATGCTGGCACAATACCAAACATGACACCACGCACGAAATTCAATTTAGAGCGCGTTGGTCAATATCTGGAGAATGCATATCTAACACAGCTACAACCGGTGGATCTCACACAGCTCTGGCCACGCCTGCTAGCCGAAAATGAGTGTCTGGCGCAATGCAATTTGCTGGTGCCGCATGACAAGAAGCTTTCGCTAATACAGCAGCGCGACAAGATGTTTAACGCCATTGATGCAGTGTTTCACAAGCCAACGGAAAGTATTAGTGGCAGTTTTAAGTTAACCACAACAGTCATTTGCTGTGACTTGCCTCAATATGTCATCGAATCAGCGCTGGAGCAGGAGCACGAGCTAAATTATGACTTTGTCAACTGCAGCTACCATGTGCATGAGGCAACCAAATGTGATATGCTGGCAGTGACTATCAGCTGGCAGGAGGCCATGGTACTGGAATTCAGTCGTGCCGATGATTGTCTGCTTCGCTGCACGCGCGTCCATCTGCAGCCCGGTCCGTTTACGCCACAGTTGCACGAGGATTACTACAATCTGCGCATTGTCGATATACAGTTCTACAATGAATCGTCGATATCCATGCTGGCACAGACATTAATACCAACGCCTGGTGTGCGGCCGCACAGCTACTTCTTGCAGTTTGCGTTGAGCGCAACACGAAATCAATGCACACAGCATCAGATGGCGCCATTGGTCAAGTTGCCGGAGGCAACTATGACGCACAGCATACACGATATACCCGATGCTGCTACATTCAAGGGCTTGGATGGCGTTTGTGAAATGCTGGCCGTATCCGGCAGTCGCAAGGTGGCTACGGTTCTCTCCGATCGTCGACGCAAGATGACCATATTCGAAATGGAAATTGAAGAGGAGGAGGACGATACGGAAATGTCGCAGGCATCTTTCTTGGATATGAGCAAAGAATCTGTGCTAGCCAGCGGCATGAATGAATCCGACAAACTGGAGGCCTAGGCAGCACTTACGATTCAAGTGTAAATTGTAATATATACACAAATTTTGATTATTTCTAACATTTCCCTTTAGTTTATTTTTCCTGTTTCTTTTTTTAATTCTTTTACTATACTTTACTTAGCAAAGAAATATTATTAAATTAAAAACAAATACAATTATATACAAAATATATAAAAAAAGAGCGTTTCATGTACCATTCGTTATAGCTATGTTGATTTTTACGTAAATATTTTCAAATACGTTCTAATTTGAGCCACGAAAATGTGTAAATTTAATCAATCTAGAAAAAAAAGTTTATGAAAATGAAAGATAATTGTTTACAATGAGACAACTAATGTTATAATTTAAATGTACTCAATAGTTTAACATATATATCAAAGGAAGAAACAATTTTATACACTAATCATATTTAGCACTGTATTGGATACCCTACACTATTTGCATAAACCCACATGCATTGCTTTTGATTTGTATGCGTCCAACTGTCTAGCTGTCTCACTCACGCTTCTATTGTTAATGTTTTCGGAGTTTGTTTAGATATGATGAATCATGATTGGAAGCCAGGTTTGTCATGGGCTTAGGCTAGGCATGGCGAGCATTGGCAGCTATTAATGAAACTAACTGTTCTCGTACTGATATGCATCGTCGGAGTCTTCGTCGCTGGACAGATCGCGTTTGCGGCGTCGCTGTTCGCGTTTGCTTAGTTTTTTCGCTGGCGCCAGAGCTGCAGCAGCCGTAAGGGCAGCAGCTGCTGTCGCTGTTGTCTCCCCTGGCTGTGGCTCGTCCTCCTCTTCCTCGGGTTGAGCAGCTTCATCATTTGTGGCTGCGTCTGCCTCTTCCTCCTCGGCCTTCTTTTGTGTCTTGACTAGTTCGCACAAGTATTTGTAGCGCACCAGGCACTCCTCCTTTGTCTTCTCGGGCACACTGTTGGCAATCTTTTGCCAGCGATCGCCACCGCCAGCGGTTTTGCGATATTTCACAATTGCCGCCTCCAAAGCGCGCTGCTGCTCCTGGGTCCAGTTAGTCTCTGGTATAAGCATGCTCTTCTCATTGGCCGACACTTTCTTAACCTTCTCCTTGCGTACCGCATCCTGCGACTCTTGGATTATGTTTTCGGCAACGCTGTCCGTTTGGCCGGGTATACGATAGCCGTTCTCCTTCATCTTAGCCGCCATAAATGTGACCTCCTGGACGGTGCGATTCATGGACTCGGCTATGGTATTCCAGCGGCTGCCAGCACCACCAGGATACTTTTTAACCAATCTTATGAGTTCGGTCAGATCTTCGTCTGTCCAAAAACCGCCACTAACGGTACTCTGTGAAATATCTTATTGCGTGAAGCACAATATAATGTCAGGATTTGTATGTTAACCTACCTTTTGGGAAGCTGGACGTATTGCATCGTCTTCGGTTAGCTCACGCGCTTGTATTTGCGAGTAGCCGCGTAGCTCCTCCTCTGTCTTTTCCGGCGCCTTGGTGTTCTGCTTTCGTTTGCGCAGATTCTCTTTGTGCTCCTTACGCAAGCGTGATTGTTCCTCAGCCTCACGCTCCAATTCTTCCTGGCGACGCGCCGCCTCAATCTCTCTGCAATGTAAAGTTTTCATTAAATAATGCTTGAAACCAATTGCGACTATTAATTACTGTTTACGCTTCTCCAATGCTAGTTGTTTTAGCTCATTGGCTTTGGTGAAACCATTCTTAATGGTCTTGGGCAAATTCCATATGGCAACTGGTATTTGAATTGGCAGCGTGTTGAGTAGTGATGGTATCGGGATCTCGCTCAGAATGACATCCATGTCGATATTTTTGTTACGTTTTTGAAGTTTTTTCAGCTTAGTGCCAAAAACCTGTTCAGCCGTGTACTTCTTCTCTAGGTAAGCGGCCCAGGCGAACAGATACTGGCCCACAGTGATAATTAAGAAAAGGATGAAGGCGCCTTCGTAAAGGCCAATCTTACGCATGCGACGATAGTAGTAAAGTGCAGATTTCCAGTTGGGCATGCCATCGCGCAAGACTTTATCGTATTTTTCACGTTTGGACGCATCCTTGAGTACCTCGTAAATGGAGACGAGATTGCGAAACTGAATGTTGGCGTCTTCGGAGGGATTCTTGTCTGGATGCAGCACAATGGAGAGAGTGCGAAAGGCACGCTTTATTTCATTATTCGTGGCATTTTGATTGATGCCCATGAATTCGTAAAAGTTTTTGTTGATCTCCTCGACGAGATCGAATATCTCTAGCTCCTCGGAGTGCCATGCACTTGCTGACCCGCATATTAGCAGGAGGCCAAGCAGTATTGCTGGCAGTGTTGTCCTGGCATTCAGCTCCATCAGAAATTCTAAAAGCTAACTGAAACCGAAAAGCGGCAGACCCCTGCACAGTGACACACACACACGCAAACTCGTACACTCGTAGAAGTATTCACGGGCACGCACTCACGATGAACTGTCAACGTCAAAAGTGGCAACGTCAGCAGTAAACAAAAACAATACGAAGGAACGTTGCCAGACTGTTCTTTACCAGGGGCGCAAACAAATATGTAATTTAGATTTTAACAAAATACAAATGGTTTGGATAGATTCATATTATTTTTCTTATGAAATATACAACTGCTTGCTTGATTTTGTTAAAAGTTTAATATATGTACAATAGGAAGCTATCGATAGACGTGCATGCAAGTCTGCTTGACGGCACAGGCCTGTTCAGCTTAAGCGATATATCGCATAGAAAACAGCTAATAGCAGCCACACACAACCTAGCGCTATAGGATTTGCAAAAGACGAAAACAGTGAAAGCGGCGTGAAAAAAGCAGTTGAACTGAGATAAGAACGAAACCACAAAAAAGTCAACGCAAGCAGCAGCGGCGCAGCGTCAACTCAGCGCTAGCCGCTGGGGCTGGTTTTAAATGGATTAAGCGTTGCTCACACAACCATAGATAACAATACACAGGGGGAAACGAAACGAGAGCGCGGAGCGGATCAGAGCAGAGCAGAGCCATGTCTTCGGCAGTCAACATACAGATCGTATCAATGCCGAACCTGGCCAAGATTGAGAGCTTTTTCAAGGATGTCAGCTATCGCGAGACAATTGAATACAGCGCCAATTTCAACACACGTCTCTGCATTGAACGTCGATTGCGTCTGCCGTTTCTCGATCCGCAAACGGGCGTTGCACAGAATCACTCACAGCTCTTTATGGATAAGCGACAACGAATGCCTGGCTTTCGCCAGGGTCAAATTTACACGTATCCCGCAGCCCGTTGGCGCAAAAGTCGCCGACAATACTTGTCCAAGATGTACGGGTGAGTAAATCGTTAGCTCACATTTAAAGGAGTGCAGCTTGATGTTTAATCTAAGGTGTACACACAGCCGGTTTCCCGAGCGACCATTTCAAGCGCTACGCAAGGAGCACGAGGCACTGGTGGCCAGTGGCATTAACATTGGTGGCACTGTTGCGAGCAATAGTACCGTCCCCCTCAGTATCGTTAGCACCAACAACAGCAGCAGTTCATCGCTTAGCCTAAGCATGCTTACTGGCATGGGCGTGGGCATGGGCATGGGCGCGAGCACCAGTTCTGGTGGCGCATCGACACCAACGCCGGTAGCTGTCTTAAATTCGCTACACAATGATACCACCCATGACTTTAATGGGGCGTTTAGCATGGAGGAGTCTTGTTCGCTGGGCGCCGCCGGCGGCGATACATCCGACAGCAAGGACAGTCAATTGCAATCCCAACAACATCAGCAGCATCAGCAATCAAAAGATGATCTGCCGAAGGAGTGGTTCTACGATGATATGGATATGAACGATGTGGACTCGTTGGAGGAGCCAAAATCACCGGCAGATGATGAATACGACTATGATCCGCGATATGGCAATAAAAAGCGACGCAAACGTCGGCCGGGCAAGCGTTCAACGAACCATGTCAGCGGCGACACCCCAAACACTGCCAGCAGTAGCAGCGCACGCCGACGAAGCGCTGCGACACGAACACGTGTCGGCACAACAGATGCGGCGCTAGACGCATCACTGGAGGCGATCGAGGCAGGCGAAATTGGCGGCACACCAACATCGAGTGGCAGTGGTGGTCGCCGATCTCGCGGAGCTGGCACACGTGGCCGGCGACGTGCCAAGGGCGCCACACCCGGGTCAGCGACAACAGCTGGCGCCAGTGGTATGCCCAGCAATACATGTGATCCGCCCAGTCCGGGCCTCGTTAATGAGCCACCATCGTTTGAGAGCGCCGCTGCTGCAGTTGGAGTTAATGTTGGCGTCGGCGTTGAGGATGGCAATGCGCATTTGCGCAACTATCGCAAGTATCTGTAACGCAGGGATCGGCCCATGTAGGTGGCAATCTGTAGTACGGACCGTGGTCCGATCATCACCACCTTTTCACACAGCACCAACACCAACATCTACCTACCTATCAAATCTATCTACAACTATGTATCTGTTTATTGCATTCGTTTCATTAACGGTGATTACTATATACTTTCAAAATATGTAATTTAAACGTTAGTTTAAGGCTTAGTTTATTAGTTCCTTATGCGAGTCCAATACCCGACCAGACGCGATTAGACAACCCCAGGACACAAACACAAATAACCACCAAAACTCCAAAAAACACAAACAAACAAAAAAAAAATATCCTCCCAAAAAAGGCGTAGCTAAATTTTTTATTCTACTGGTAAACTCTGTCGCCTAACTAATTGTACGTTCCCATAGCCAATTGATTGTTGATAATCTAAAGTATATATATAGCATATATATACACATACAACATATACATATATCCATATCCATATATATATGTATATTTTTAACAAAGCAACTTTACTTAAACATAACAAGAATGCGGCCAACTCATTCGCAATCTCCACATGATTTTTTTGTTGCCGCCATATTCAACTATTTTATTATTTTTTTAACTGTATTTGTTTTATTTTTATTTTTTTTTTTGCATTTTTAATTTATATATTTAGTTGAAATTCTTATAAATCCATTGGCGTCATGTATTTTTAGGCAGTGTGGTAGGGTTAAGGGTTTCAGTCCAGCGCAACAACAAACGATTTCGTAAACCAAAATTTTTTCTATAGGAATAGTCTTGTTTTCTAAGGATGAGAGTGAAACACAAAAACAAAACAAAAAAAAATAAGAAAGAAAAAAACTAACAAAAAAAAAACTTTGTACATTTTGAAAATCAAAGACAAAAATGCTAATAAAAAAAAAAAAAAACAAAACAGAAATGAAAGTAAAAGTAAAAATAATAATCAAAACACATAATTTTACGAACCTTTAGAAGGCTTTTATACACATTTTAAAATATTTAGATTTGGACTATACATAATTTGTGCATATATGCATACATATGTGTACACTAACCACCAAAACTTGGCTGAAAAAAATAAAGCAATAAATTTGTATGAGAAAAAATATACGAGAATATTTATGTAAAAAAGAAATTGCAATTATAAATTACTTTTCAATTGTATTATAATTTGTTTCAAATTAACATTTTATATTTATCGGTAACGTGAAGAAGTCCGAAAATTGTTCAGCTTTAAGGCAGAAGTTTCACACTAAACAGGTCCTGCAAGGGAATTACCATTTAATGATCATATGGCACTATTGCTGAGCAAATAGGACTTATTTGGATGCCGTTGGCTTGGATGGTTTGCTGCGCTTGGACGATGATGTTGCTTTGGGTTTAACAGACGCGTCAGCATCAGTTGCTAGCTTGCTCCGTTTCGACGATGTAGACCCGGTTGTCGATGATGGCGAAGTCGTAGGCGATTGGGAAGAGTGCTTGCGTTTGTTGCTCTTGCTTGACATTTCGTTGAAGGCCTCGACTACTTTCTTATACATATCATCTACATCGGGAAACTTTTGTGCGCGTGGCGTGCGTTTGAGTCCGGACCAAAGTGGGCGCTGTTCGCTGGCTACTGAAGTGGGGTTTGGGGCGAAGGACAACTCAAATGCACCACGCCGCGGAGCGCCCTGGGCATTTAGCTGCAGTTGGAGTTGAAATTGCTGGCCTGCATCCTGAATTCGAGTTTGCAAAGCAGCATGCAACTCCTCGGCGCGACGACGAAAGACTCGTCAGGAGCGACAGTGTTCGATATAGAGCACCGGATGATTTGGATCCAATGCCTCGGACTCTTCGCTTTTTTGCGGTGTCTGGGCACAAGAGATTGTTTCTTAATTAAACTTAGCTTATGACACAGAACTTGCTACTTACTTGCTTGGGAGCTGCTCCTTTTTTTCCTCGTTTTGGTGGCATTGTTGCTTATACGAAGCTAATTGCGTTTTAAAGAAGAACGCGCGTAAATGTTCTATCACGAGTATAAGTATACCGATAAGTCGATACTTTAAGCAAACTGTTATACAATGTACGCATATTTATCGAATACAAATTAATATTAGTCTATAAACATTTTATGGGCCTTAAGAAATTAGCTTAATTATAATGAAATTTTTAAACGTATTAGCATCATGATTAATATTTAATACAAAATAATATGTCATGCCAATAGCTATCGATAAGTATTTTAATCAGCTGATGCACTCAACAATTGATATCGATCATTGTGCATCTCATCAGCGCATATACACTTTTTCGATTTTGTATTTGTGGGTGGAAGACGCGAAAATGGGTGCAAGTGTATAAATAAATTGAAATAAAAAATAAATGGTCCAGATTTGAGCACTGTCATCAGGTACGTCAAACTTTAAATAGATTCATGTTGTGCAGTGTCATCAAATAAAGATAAAATAAAATAACTTTCATTTATAATTTTTTAATTTTCTAAGGCCATCATTGCATTTTGTGTGGGCGCTAATCTTAGATTAGCGTCACGTTGATCTTGGCAACAACTTTTATCAATGGAAAAGTCAAAGTCAACCAAAGCTGCAAAATCTCCAACTACAGCAGCACCGCCATGCAGCTCCAACAGCCGCCCACCTCAACCCTGCGCACAACTGGCGGGGGCAGCCGAATCAATCGCTGCAACTCCGACTACAGACAAGAAGGCGGAGTCGAGAGGTGAGCACTTAACGACGAATTTATCAAACATAAACGAGTGCCGACGCAGCTCTCGTAAGAAAACACTGAAATATGAGGTACGCGATTTGTTTAACAAAACTCGAAAGGCGGAAAAGGTACAAATCCTTGCCCGCATTGATTCCAATGTAGCGAATACATCGACAGCGGCACCAATTAATCGTACATTTGCCATGCTTGATGACAGCACAGTGGCTGCTGCAGAAGCAGGACAAAAATTGTCTGAGTGCATGCCGCCTCTTGAGGTATTTGCAAAGCCCCAGCCGACGCAGGCTCAAATCGAAGAGCGTGAAGCAACAGCGCCAGTAAAAGCTGCACAGCAGCCATTGCCATGTAAACGTGGACGTGGTCGACCGCGCAAGGCGCAGTCCGTGGCTAAAACTGTGGTTGCAGCAGGAACCTTCTCATATCAGGATTCGGACACTAATTCCAGCACACAGTCTTCAACACACTCCACACTTACTAATGCCAGCGTCAGCGGCGAGAGCGATGCCTGCGAAGTAAGAATCAAGCCGAAAACCAAGTTGCGTGTCTGCATTAAACGAATGGCCATGCCAATTATACGTGAGTCCGATTCCTCATCAACGCGTGAATACTTAATGGAGTCTAGTATTGCTCCAGAAGTCACTTCAATGCAAACAGTCGATGAACAGCAAGAAGCTACAAGTGGAAATGATATAGATATAACCGAAAATGATGACTCTTCCGTTTCATTTGTCGAAGACGAAATGACAAAGACGGCGGGGCCAAATGAAACTGAATCTCTGCAGCATAAGCTGCTGGAAATGGATACAGCAAACAGTCCATCATCTACCAATGATGACGATAATGATATTAATCAACAGCAGCAGCAGCAGCAGCAGGAGCAAAAGAAGCAGCAGCAGCAAAAGACAAACAAAAAGAAAACTAAACAAGAGCAAAAGAAACTTAAGAAGAAGCAACAAGTAGCGCTGAAACAGCTACAGAAAGTGGTTATGGCACAGACAGACTCTGACTCGCTATCATCAGCATCTTCTGGCAAGCGGCGAAGCAATCGTTCCAAAATCCCGTTAAGCGACAGCAACAATATGACGCTGGAGCAAACATTTGCCGAAATAGCAGCCGTCAGCTCGGAGCTGGTGCAAAGCGATCTCGTCGCAGAGAGCAGCAGCTCAGAACCCAGTTCTGAATTAGATCAGTTGGAAGGCAAGAAATCGCTTGATGATTCTATAGAATTGGAAGAGGTAAGTATTAAACAATCATCAATTGAAGATACGCCTATACTTGAGTATCAAAATGTTTCATCTCCAAAGGACATAAAGTCACAGCAGCAAGATAAGTCTTCTGCCAAAGTATCTGCAACAACAGCTTCCACACCCAAACCCAGTGCCAATTTAAACCAGGAAAAGTCGTCTATCCAAACTATCGAAAGCGATGTCCCAATAGACGCCATTGACAAGGCCAGCGTCCAGATGCGTATCGCTATCAAACCTAAGAAGAAGAACAAACCAAATTCCAAAAAGCAAGCAGCCAAAATGAACACAGGAACAGTATCGAAACTTGAGCAGGAGCAAAAGCGATCCAGCAAGAGCAACAGCAATTCACCGACTTCAACAATGGAAGCTAAAAAGCAGCTGGCATCCAAATTGAGTCCACGTCGTCATACGATTTGCGTCGAGCGTGCCATCAATATGAACAAGCGTCAAAGTCCTGATCGTCCCCGAAGCAGCAATGGCAGCAAAAGCAACAACAACAGCAAATCCAATGCTAAACGACAGTCACGCAAACAAGTGGTTGTAAAGCAGGAAAATCGTCAAGAGCCGATCGAGTCCAGCTCAAGTGTCTCGCAAACCGCCTTTGCCAAAGCCAGTGAAACGTTGCAAGCAACGCTAAATGAAAACTCATCTTGCGACTCCAACAGTTCTGGCGGCAAATTGACAAGCAGCTGCGGCATTCCAACGCCTACAACTGAGCTGGCGGCAAACGAATCACTTAATACCATGGCCCAGTTCATAGAAGATGGCGTCAAGCTGCTCGAACCTAGCGACAATGCAGCTACTGAGAAGCAGACCGATTTGGCCAGTATTATTACGCCTCTACCGACGCCTCTGGCCTCGCCACAGGTGGAAAGCATTGAGTCAATGGCTCAAGCTAGCAATGGAGCCGCAGGCGGTGCAGGCGTCCGACGCTCTCGTCGCATTAAAAAGAAACGCAAGCTGCCCAAAGGCAGCTTTGCTCATGATATGACTGTTAAGACCAGTGACAGTCCATCGACCACAACGTTAAGCATGGATGAGCAGCTGACCGAGCTGGCACTAATCGAGACGATCAATACGAAATTTTTAAACACCGAGGGCCTCAACAACTTCCAAGTGCTGCGCGAAAGTTACTATCGTTGTGCCCGCCAGGTTAGCCGTGAGAATGCGGAAATGCAATGCGATTGCTCCCCCAATGGCGATGATGAGTCCTCGGGTCAAGCCTGTTGCGGCGATGGCTGCATTAATCGTATGCTTATGATTGAATGCGGTCCACTCTGCTCGTATAAGGAACGTTGCACCAACAAACGCTTCCAAATGCATCAATGCTGGCCCTGTCGCGTCTTTCGTACCGAGAAAAAGGGTTGCGGCATTACGGCTGAGATTCAAATACCTTGTGGGCAATTCATTATGGAATATGTGGGCGAGGTGATTGACAACGAGGAGTTTGAGCGACGTCGCTTCGCATATTCACGTAATCGCAATCCTCACTATTATTTCATGGCATTACGTGGCGATTCCATAATTGATGCCACCGCCAAGGGTAACATTTCGCGTTACATTAATCACAGCTGCGATCCGAATGCTGAGACTCAAAAGTGGACTGTCAATGGTGAATTGCGCATTGGCTTCTTTAGCATCAAGCCCATTATGGTTGGTGAGGAAATCACCTTTAATTATCAATATCAGCGTTATGGAACCGTTGCCCAGCGTTGCTATTGCGAGACAGCCAAATGTAGTGGCTGGGTTGGTGGCAAACCCAGCACCGATGAGGTTGAGCAGCTGCATGGCGGCACGGACAGCGATGAAACCGAAGAGCCAACCGAGGAGCTAGACGAACAGTATGTCGAGCAAGAGCACGATTCGGACAAAAAGAGTCTAAAGAAGTCCATCAAAACAAAGCCGGCTAACAAGTCACAGAAGCAGCCAAACTTGACGCGCAAGCAGCGTAGAGAGTACATTAAGGCCAAGGATCGCGAGTATAAGGCCGGACGCTGGCTACGTCCAACGGGCAGCAGCAGCGCTGCCAAAACCGTGCAACGCAAGCCTGAAAAACTGGAGGATGCCGATGTGCTCGATCAGCTGTCGCTGCTTAACCGCAAGGGCTTGAAGAATCAGGCGGACACACTGCGCTTCTCACGCTGCATGGTGCGTGCCACACAGCTGCAGACACGCCTCCAATTGCTGGGCGTGCTAACGCGTGGCGAGTTGCCCTGCCGTCGCCTATTTCTCGACTATCATGGCCTGCGACTGCTGCACGCTTGGATTAGCGAGAGTGGCAGCGACAAACATTTGCGTCTGGCACTGCTCGAAGCATTTGAATCCTTGCCCATACCGAATAAGACAATGCTCAACGACAGTCGCGTCTATCAGAGTGTACAGCTGTGGAGCGAAAATACACCGCCGGACACATCGACAATGGTTGAACGTTTGCAGGCACTGTTAAAGAAATGGAACGCTTTGCCCGAAATCTTTCGCATACCCAAACGCGAACGCATCGAACAGATGAAGGAGCACGAACGTGAGGCGGATGGTCAACAGAAGGCAGTGCATTATATGACCACTGCGCTGGATGATAGCAACAGCAACTCACCTAGTACATTGCATACCGATCGCTATCGTCAGGATCGTTTCAGGCGCGACACTGTCACCAGTCGCTACGAAAAGACCAAGCAAACCGCACGAATGAGCGGCAATAATACAGTTTGTACGATTACCAGCACGCAGGTTAAGGAACGTAATCCAACTGAGGCCAACACTGACAGTGCTGGCAATATAATGCCAACTAGCATTATTAAATCTGAATCACGACGCAAACTTGAGCTGGCCAATGCCAAGCTGTTGCGACGTTCACTCTTTGAGAAAAAGGTATGTAATCAATGTTTGTTTGTTAAAGGCAAAGTTGATAAACTTTATTTGCTTTTCATTAGGTGGCGCAAGATGAAGCGGAAAAGCGTGTCTCCAGCGAGGATCGTCGCGAGCATGAGGTGCGCTGTGAATACTTTGGTGCTGACTTGAGCACAGATCCCAAGCAGTTGCCCTTCTACCAGAATACGGAGACAAACGAATGGTTTAACAGCGACGATGCTCCCGTTAAGACGCCAAAACGCTGTGGCAATGAGAAGCCACCGAAAAAGAAGAGTCCGTTGGAGTATAAGCTGCCGGCTGGCGTGGAACCGCTGCCGGCTTCCTGGCATTATGGTGTAACTAAAGAAGGTGATCTCTATTACTACAATATTCAGGATCGCGTCTCACAGTGGGAGCCACCGAATGCGCAACAGCGCCTGGAGCAACTAATTATCGATTCAGAGCCGGAACCAGTGCCCGATCCCAATGTAGACGACGATCTTCTAGTCGAAATTGATGGCGAATATGCAGCCGGGCTGAGCGATGAGGGGCGAGAGGAGTATATAAAGGCAAAGGTTCGCGAGCGACGCCAATTGCGACACAATCGTCTCGTTTCGGTGCGCACAATAAGTCCGCGCCGCGAAGAGGATCGCGTCTACAATCAGATAGAGGCGCGCAAGTACAAGGAGAATAAGGAGAAGATACGTCGTCGCAAAGAGATTTATCGCCGTACAGGCCTATGCGATATGCATCCAGTTGCCACTAACTCCACTGATCCCTTGCCCATTCAAGGCTATCTGTATTCATCGGATGATGATGATGACGACGATGACGATGCTGCAACTGCTAATGTACCACGTATTAGCGCTCCATCTGGTAAATTTCCACGCGTCAGCGCCGCATTGCAATTTCCCGAGGGCATGTTCGCTGGACGTCGCAATTGGCAATTGGAAAGTCGCAGCTACACAACCAAAACTAGCGAGCTTAGCTTTGAGCCCAGTACTAGCAAATCTGCAATGGCCACGTTTACCAAGAAGCAGCAAGAGCTGCCGTTGCCGCCATCTGTGTCCCCGACCAAGGATATAGATGCTGAGGCCGAAGTCAACTTAAAACGCACTGAAAGGGAGCGTAAAAATCGTAGCGAGCGTGAAAGGACGCGCAGAACGTAAGCGAAATACATTTGTATATTGAAATCGTAAACTTAACTGAATCATTTAATAGGCCAATGAGCAGCACGTCTCGAGGTCGCGAGCAATGCGAAAAGTTTCGTTTTGAGATTAGTGGCATTGTCGCCGAGTATTTGCGTCCATATCGCAAGGAAACCTGCAAGGAAGGCCGCATCACCAGCGACGAGGACTACAAGTTTCTAATCAAGCGAGTAAGGCACGAATACGTTAAAAATTTGACTGTGTCGTTAATATATTGTTATTGCTTTTAGTTGAGCCACCATATAACAACCAAAGAGATGCGATACTGTGACTTGAATGGGAATTCATTATCCTGCACCGACTCGGTGAG
Source organism: Scaptomyza caliginosa (assembly GCA_035044725.1). NCBI lineage: Eukaryota > Metazoa > Arthropoda > Insecta > Diptera > Drosophilidae > Scaptomyza > Scaptomyza caliginosa. The sequence continues at coordinate 366,706 of JAWNNR010000154.1, read as the reverse complement.
GCACAAGTCCTATGACTTCATCAAGTCCTATATGAGCCAAAAGGGACCCGAGTACACGAAGCCAGAAAATGAGTTTGACTTTTAAGAAACAGTTCTCATACACAAAAAAGTTACATAGAAAAATGAATGTTTTTGACTTAACCTTATCTAAATGTAATACTCATTTCGAGTTTAATGAATGTGCGTTTATATGTCAACCAGAAACAAATGAATTCAATGAAAATCTACTTTTACCAACTGTGTAAGGCACAATTCCTCTGATTAAATTATGTGCCAGAATGGATGCAAAATCAGTTCGAATTTACAAAAAAAAAAAGAAGCAGTAATCACACATAACTCAAATCTAAATGTAATATGTAATAAATGTATTAAAGCGTACCCCTAAATATTTGATAAGTTCGCGTTTAACGAAAGTTTGATTAAGACTCTCCAAATTATTTTAAGTCAATTTTATGCTAATGTATCGCATGATTTCACTAAAAATCTATGACCACTTTTTTTATTTTTTGTTTAAGTTTAGGCTAAAAATGCGAGCTTATCCAAAGTCTAAAATATATATATATATATATGTGTATTTCAATGAAATGAATGTTTAGCAAATGAAGTGTATTATTTTCGTGTAAAGGAAATCTAGGTAAAGTGGTATTTTAAGCTTTATTATAAATTGTAACAATTTGACAAGTAGAATTAGTTGCAGTTTGATTGCAAGTTGTAAAGATTTTTATGTTAAAAGACTCTCCTTGTATTATTTTCGTTTAAGGAAAATTATTTATGCATATTTATTTAAATATTATAATACGCTTACTTTTGCTTTATATTTGTATAAGTTTGTTTAAAGTTACAAATAGCTTTGTAAATTATAAAACCAAAAATTCGGTATGTGTTTTCTTTGTTTATTTTATTTTTATTTAAGTTTAACACAACACACAAAATAATGGAAAAGTTTCAAAGTCTGTAGTTAATACGTTTATTTTTGTATTCAATGAATAATTTAAAGCAGCGCACATAACTAGGACAAAAAAAATGACTATTGCGTGCGATTCGGTAAACAGATTTTCACATCTATTTTTCAGCGGCCTGTTGTACTTCGGTTGCATTAGGCGCTTGTGTGCGATTAGCATCCTCGGGTTTCATAGCGGGAAACAGCAGCACTTCCTGCAACGGAAAACAAATTAAAGTTTAGAATAATTACAACTCATTGACATTATGCAAAGACTATACAAACCTTAATGTTATTTGAGTCAGTTAAGAACATGGTCAATCGATCAATGCCCATGCCCCATCCACCGGTGGGTGGCAGACCATACTCAAGCGCTGTGCAAAAGTTCTCATCCACCATTTGAGCCTCGTCATCGCCGGCAGCCTTGTCACAAGCCTGTTGCTCGAAGCGTTCGCGCTGCACAACAGGATCGTTCAGTTCAGTATATGCATTGCAAACCTCCTTTTTGGCCACAAAAAGCTCGAAACGCTCGGTGAGGCCAGGCACCATGCGATGGTACTTGGCGAGTGGTGACATGATTTGCGGATGGTCGCAAATGAAAGTCGGATTTATGCATGTCTCCTCGATGAACTCACCGACTAGTTTGTCCAGCAGACGAGCTGTGGTGCGCGGCGCTGGGCACTCAACCTGATGCTTGACACATAGTTGGGACAAAAAGTCGTTTGTCTCCTTACTGTTGAAGGTGTCAGCAGAGGGAAACTTGACCTGCAGCTTCTCCTCAAGCGTTTTTACCATAGAAACACATTTAAATGGTGGCGTAAAGTCCAGCTCCTGCTCAATACCATCTGGTCCATCTGGATGGTATTTAATTTTGTACGAGCCGTGTATGGCTTTGACCATGCCAGAAATCATATTCTCAGTAAGTTCAATCACGTCATGATAATCCGCATACGCCATGTAGAACTCGCATGTGGTAAACTCGGGATTGTGTGTCAAATCGATGCCCTCATTGCGGAACTGCCGTCCAATCTCGTAGACACGATCAAGACCGCCAACGACAAGCATTTTATGATACAGCTCTGGTGCAATGCGCATAAACAGATTCATTTTGAGATCATTGTGGTGCGTTACAAAAGGTTTGGCAGTGGCGCCGCCAGCAATCATGTTCATCATTGGTGTCTCTATCTCGAGGAAGCCCATGCCATCCAAAAACTGGCGCACATATGAAATAATCTGTGTAAAAAGAATAAATTAAGATGTTGTTTAATAAAAGCTGTACTGAAGGTTTAATTAATTCATTTAATATGCTCGCTGCTTACCTTTGCGCGTATTTGGAAAGTTTCGCGAACTTTGTTGTTGAGAATCAAGTCCAGATAACGCTGGCGATAACGCGTCTCCTTGTCCTTTAGCCCAAAGTGTAGATGTGGCAGCATGTGCAAGCAGGGCGAAAGCAATTTTAGCTCAGTGGGCATAATTGACAGTTCTCCCTTCTTGGTCTTGCCGGGATGGCCGTTAACGCCAATAATATCACCACGACGCAGCTTGGACGTGTCCTGTTCGAAAGCCGCCTCATTTTTGTAAGACTTGGCACTGGCCATAACCTGTAGCTTGACACCCTCTCCACGCAGATCGTAGAAGATGAGCTTGGCACCAGACTCGCGAATAGCATGAATGCGTCCAGCTACGCTAAGATGCACCTGATCAAGTGTCTCGCCATCCTTAAGGTCACCATATTGAGCAATAAAATTCTCTAGTGAGGTGCTCACATAAAATTTGTGTGGATACGGATGACTTTCAGGCGACTGCTTGAGCTCGGCAACAGCAGCTGATCTTAGCTTAAAGTACTCATTGGGTGAAATCTCCTCCTCCAGCTCAGCAGCCGATTTCTTCTTTTGTCCTGCTTCCGGCGCCGCAGCGGCAGTAGCTAAACGTGTTGCGTCCTTTTCAGCTTTCTCCTTGGCTTTTTGTTCCGCCTTAAGACGGCGCTTTAGCTCACTGCAAGGAAGTACAAAGTCAGATGTGTTGAATAATTACAATTAGTGAGTACCAACAGTTTCGTGTTTTTGCTTGGCGCCAGCTGCATAGCGCTCACATGGTGTAGTCTTGCAGTCATTGCTGCTGGCAGTTTAAGTGATGACAAAAGCACCAGCTGCCTAAGTGCGCCGCGTGCAAACATTTTGCAGCCAAATATTTGGTTTTTAACAAAATTTTTAAGTTATCTGCAGCCACTGGCGGCCAAGTAAGCAATTCAACTTAACCTCACTGATGGCGCCTGGTTAGCCGTATCGCGGTGTTGGCATTAGTATACTTTGATCTGCATAATGGGATAATATACTTACTTCTTGGACAGTTCACCAGTTGCAGTCGCCATGCCGTTTAGCGTCTAATAAGTTCCAGCCTTGAGGAGTACCAAAGAGAGAATATAAATACAGATTCCGAATGCGCCACACACACTCGGAGCGAATTGAATTACAATGGGTATACAATAAATAACGATGTATCGATAAGTTAATTTAATTTAAACTTGCTCACTACTGCCAAATAGAAGCGTTGCCAGCCAGCTTGAAACACGTGTTGCCGCAAACGCAGCTGGTACGAAAAGCTTATATATCTGGCAGTGCTGTGAATATTAGCTTTGGCATCGTGAGTACGAATTTCGTGAGCAGTAACTTTTCGTATGATTTCACCAAATTGCAAAAATTATAGAATTATTATACAATCTATATAATAATTATAGATATGACCATAGACATGATAAATTTGTTATCTTATATAATAAAGAAATTTTTGAAAATTTGTTGAAATTTGTTATTGCATTAACAAATATCATAAGTCGATATAAAGATAGACAATTCGATGCAGCAGCTTGCCTTATTTGGTTTCAAGTCCAAACGGCGTCTAGATACTTGGTATTATGGCAATCCATGATTTTGGCGAATCGTGTCAACATATCTTCTTTCACGCGCACATCTCCAATCAGCAGGTGAAATTGTGCCGGGTCGTCTAGTAACTAAGTGTGAAAGTCGAATACAAATAAAAAGAAAGAAAAACAAATATACAGAGGCAAACATATTTTTGTTATCAAATCGAACGACATAGCACAGGAATTATTCCAGTTGTCGCTTACAAAAATCCAAAAAATTATTAAAATAAAATTCTTGTTAACAGCTGAACAAGCAGAAGCCAAAGCACTAGAACCGTTTATCCATAAGATATGGTAACGGTTGGAATGATAACGCGACTGCTCAACGGCAGCAGAATCGGAAGCGGTGCTGTCTGCGTTCGATTGCTTACGCGCATCGCCAGTCCCAGAGTCAGCATTAATCTAAATCCACGTTGCCTTAGCTTCTTGGTGTGCGGCACATCAACATCAACGTCTTTAACATCCCCAACCACATTGCCTTTAGCCACATCAGCGACAGGAATACTGTCGCCGCTGCTTGTCACAAAATATCGCAGCTATGCACGTCTCAGCACCAAGCCTACCACGCACAATGCCAATACCAATGCCAATGCCAACAAAACGGACACAAAGTCCTCATCGACGGCATCCGTTACCAGCACCAATGAACTATTTGGGGAGGCTGCAAATATGGGACTCTTTGCCAAATTCAAGCATATGTACAAGCAGTATTGGTACGTGCTCATACCGGTGCATGTGATTACATCGATTGGTTGGTTCGGTGGCTTCTATTATCTGTCGAAAAGGTAATTAACCATTGACTCTTTTTTGTTAAATGTCCATTGACATGATTTCTCTATTTATATTGTAACAGCGGCGTTGATGTTCCTTCTCTGCTGCAATATATGCACCTAAGCGAGACTATTATTGAGAAGGTGCAAGGCTCCGACATGGGCCACTATGCAATTGCTTATCTGTGCTATAAGGTGGCCACGCCAGTGCGTTACGCACTCACATTAGGTAAGTGAAAGTGTACACAAAACCAAATTAATGCTTTCTATGATTACCACATAAATGTATGCTTTTAGGCGGCACAACGGTGTCTATTAAATATCTGGTGCAATGGGGCCACATTAAGCCAATGCCAACGAAGAGTCAACTATTAAAAATGTATGAGGACACAAAGGCTACACGTGCCAGTGCCAAGACCAGTTCCCATAAGGATGAGAACCACAAATGATCGCTGCTTACTGGGCGTACTCCATAATCGCCTATTGTCGTTGTCACTTGCTCGCCATGTGTTCAGTTGGCTAGTTGTATTTCTTATTTGTTAAACTGTTGCATGTTGATCTGCAAATGCCGTCTCTGGAATTAACCAATCGCCCATGGCGCATATGTATATCAACCGGATAACTCATTCAAAGCGCAGCTGCTACAGTTATAAGATAGACATACAAGACATCCATTGCCTGCTTCACAACCATATACATATATATTTTGTAATGACAAATTTGCATCGTTTTTGTTAGTTACGAAATCGTTGGCCTTGCTGTTGCCGCATGCCAAGGAGCAATGTACTCACACAAATACCAACATAAGCCAGCATACAAACACTTCTGCATATGCATATACCCAGAGTAAGGCAGCCTCCGACGTGAAATGTAGTATATATATTTTATAAAAGTAATTTAAAGACGTTATCTAAAAATGAAAAACCTGACTAATATAAAACGAAAACAATTGTCTTTCTTTTGTCTAACAATTATGCTCAATTGGAAGACATTATTCTGCTTTCACATATGTGTACACACACACATACACGCATGCTCATGCAACAAAATCAGCTGGCGGGCATACGTATATATTGGTCCTTTTCGCTCCCATCCAATTGAATCCAATCAGTTTTCTAGTTTAGAGATCATTCGTTGCTCGTACGATATACATACTTACGATATATTGTTGGAAGACATCATTCATTTGATTTGAGGAAAAAAGTCAATTTGAGTTCGATTTTGTTTTTGCATTTTATATTTCGTTATCTTTTTTTTTAGTTTTAAGTTTTTTTTTTCATTATTTTTTGTTTGTAACGTTAGTAAAATATCCAACAATTATAATTGTAACTAATAGTTAAGCCAGAAAAAATATATATAGTAGTTGTTGTTGTTTCTTTTACAAATAAATAAATAATGTGTCTTGTTGTTTTCTTTTTTTTTTTTTAGTATTTATGCTCTGTGAAGAGAGTGTGTGTGTTGTGAGTTTTTCAGTGTTGTTGTTGTTTTTTTTTTTTTTAGTTTTTTAATTATAGTAGTACGTAGTATGTAGGTAAGTGATTTGCTGGTGTTTTGCTTTTGTTTCTTTGAGTTGGAAACAGTTTGCGTTATGTACACATATAGATTTGTAGTTTCGATTCTCAGTGGTTGTTAGAGTGTGTATTCGTGTCGTTGATATAAATAAATACAATACAATACAATACAATAAATAAATAAATAATATAAATTAAATAGGCAACAAATAAGGTAGCAATGTATGTGCGTGCGGGGGGGGGGGTCTTGTACTGGGTGGGGAGCATTGATAACACGAAAACATTTCAACTAATAAAATTCATAAATATTTATAAAAACAATCATAATAATGTATCCCAAAAAAAAAAATACAAAAAAATTGGTATATTTATATATATATATATATAGATAATAATCATACTATTAAACAAGGTTCTTCGTACCGCCATATGAATCATATTGCATATGATGGACATTAAGTAGGATCGTATGCAGATACGATAAATATATAACTTTTGAGACTAGCTTGATATTGAATTGAACGTTTGAATTAAAAGAATTTCGAACAGAAGATTTAAAAAAAAAATGTGCTGTTGTTGGTTTGTTTTCTTTCTTTCTTTGTTGTTGTTGTTGAGGTTTTTTTTATTGATGGTTGTTGGTGTTGTTCTCGTGGTCGTCGCATCATTCTTACATTTGTAATTAGCTGCTAGCATTTATCATAAGTACGTTTCACAATGCAGCTTTAGTTAGTATCTTTTGTTTCTTTTTTTTCTTCATCCTCTTTTATTTTGTTTTTTCACTTCACGCCAAATGTTCAATTTATAAATTAGCTTTGTTTTTTGTTTGTTTTGTTTTTTTTTTTTTTAACTATTCATTTGCTAAAAGCGATTTTTGCAAGTTGGTTTTGTTTTGTTTTGTTTTGTTTTATCATTATTATTATTATTAATATTATAATTAAATGTGTGTGTGTTGTTTTGTTTTGTTGTTTGTTTAATGGAGCTGCGCTGTGCATAGCGCTCTCATTTCCCCCCTTAATTTCTGCATTATTTTTATATTGATTTATCATTCGCCGTCAGTTATTCCTTTCTTATGATATACATTGCACAAGTTACGGTAAATTTAGTATTTGTTCAATTCGTTATTTTTGTTTCTTTCTTTTCTTTAATTTAGTTTTCATTATACACAACCACTTGACACGACTTTCGGCAAACCAAAATAATTAAACTATCGCTAGATCGCTTCGCACGTGTTTTAATCGGCTTCATTCACTTGATTGTACATAGATATAAAATATATATATATGTATGTACATTATATATATATATATATGATTTACATAACAAAACATGATATACATATTAAGTGGGTTTTTGTACGATTCGTTTGTGTTTGGTGTTGTGGCCAAAATATTTGCTAATGACGACGCTACAATAACTTATTCAACATATGCCAGACAGAATGTGCCGACAGAATTTTGTAATAATTACAAATTTAGTTGCATTACAGTTTTTGTTTCCTGTGTGTGCTGTTGTTGTTGTTGTTGTTGTTATTTATTATATACCACCTCCCATTGCCGTTGCTGATAGTTTGAGTTATGTTATTTTAGGATTGCCAAAAGCGGTGTTCCACAAATGTTATTATTCTTATTGTTTGCGTTATTTCTTTTGTTTTTGGTTTTTGTTTTCTTTTTGTTTCCTTGAGGCTTTATACGCTTGTAAGCCATCATTTATATGTACATCACGTGCCTCCAACTATCGCGTTTGCTTCATTGCTGTCCCAATGATACCCATTGTTGGTGTCTTGGTTATGTGAGAAATGAGTTTTAGTTTAAAGTTACAATTTAAATTTACGCACTTTTGCATTAATGCAAAAAAAATATCTACGAAACATTTTACTACGGTCTTCGACATTGTTCCAGTTCCAGTTGTTGTCGCTGTTTTTCTTCGTGTTTCGTATCATTCATTTTGTTTTTTTTTTTTGCTGATGTTGATTTTATATATTTTTGTTTTGCTGTTGCTGTTGCTTTTGGTGTTGTTGTTGTTGATCCTTATTAAGTTAATCGCTTGCAGGTTGTTATGGGTGAGTTAGCCTTACGCTCGTTCGTAGAATAATATATAGGCACTGGATGAAACGAGACGGTCTTTAGGTATAGAATCGCTGACACTGCAAAAAATACCACAAGACAACGGCATTAGAAATTAAATTATATAAATGATTTGCAAATTCGAATACCTATTGTCATTAAACTCATGCCACTTGTGGGAGACTGGATGCTTGCAGATCGCTACATAATGACCACCAGCCGTTGAGCCTAAAAATCAGAGAGAGAAAGAGATTCGTTAAAGAAATTGTTGGCACCAAGAAAGCGTTAGACGTACCCATATGATTGGAGATCGCATAAAGCGAATAATGCACATTCGAATTTGAGTTAGCGCCATATGAGGCCATGTTAAGTTCACGATCTGCTGTTGGAAATTCAACAATATTTGTTAGCTTGCTCCAGCGCGTCTCTGAGAAGCGTTTAAGATCTATAAAACAAAGCAAGTTATTAACAATCATATATATATAAAGAGTTGCAAATAGTACTTACGTATCACCAAGTATTTGGGAAAACGTTGAATTGTGAAGCTCTTGGTGCATTTTCGGCGTGTCTTGCATTTCGAGCATGTGGGCATCTCGTCGCCATCAAGCACCTCTTCACGTATAAATAGATCTAGGCACGATTCCAACTTGCAGCGCGATGATGACGGCAGCGGCACGCTTAGGTCCCAAAACGGATCAAAGGTAACACTAGTATTGCCACATGTTGTGCACTTTAGAGTACTCTTCAATTGACCAACAAATAGGTCGCGTATTAATGAATTCTCATGCCGTGAATACCACTCCCAAGTCAAATCGGCCTTCTTATTGTCACTGCAACAATCATAAAACAGATTTGATTAAGTGTGTGAATTCTTGTTATCAATATTAGCGTGAGAGATTACCTGAGATTATCATCAATGTTAAGCGTTTCACCTTTAACGCCCGTATTGAGCGCCGAGTGCAGTGAGTCGAGAAAGAAGCGCAAAAACTCCTGTGCATCCTGCTGATTGTAATCGCTGTACATGCGATGCTTTGTTGAAAAGGCGCGCTTCAATTCCATCGGTGTCACACTGTGCACATTTGTCGTCCACATCTCCTGTATGAGCTTGGCAAATTCTGCATAATTTAATCAAATTGTTGTCTTATTAGCGCTCTTTTCAATTGGGTATCAAGTGGTAAGTAGCTTACCGTGTAGTATCTGCTGATCCTTAGAGGTAGCCGTACGTGGGCTGGCATTATGTCCGCGCAAGAAGCGCGTCAGCTCAGTCGTGTGACTCAGACATTGGATGACCGAGTTCATGAAGCAAGTGTTACCAATATTTCTCAGACCGCATAGACCTGTGGGCGAGAGGGGGGCAATGAAATTCATAAATTAAAAAAAATAAATGGTGCAAGTATAGCTAACTGGGCGTGGCCCAAAAGGCACTCCCCAATTCAGATGTTGTGTTCCGGTATGCGCGTCCTCCAGTTGGCATTTTGAATTTTTTATAAGCATCTAGTTCAAATCCGACAGACAATTGCTATGCTGGATACTAATATACATATGAATATATATGCATATGTATATTATTCTGACACCGATATTTTACACTTTAGTTCACAATACGCAGAGCCTACGTATACAGCTCGAATAGTATTGAACCCATTGAAAACTATACTTAATGCCAACTGAAAGCACCCTGACAGTCTATGGACATTAGTTGTTGCAACTTACCCTCGAACTTTTCGTCATGGGTGCTCTTGTAGCTATCATCGATGCTGTTATGCTTGTTGGTCAAGGACGATGTGCCAATGGAAGAGGATGTGGTGTTGCTGCTGCTGCGTCCGCTATCCCTGTCCCTGTCCCAATAGCGGCTGGACGTTGGCGAGGCAGGTGGTAGCACGGAGCGAGCACTGCTCGACGCATTGCGAGCCGTCTGAACAAATTAAGAATTTCGATTAATCGTTATACATACAAACATGTTTAGCCAAATGCAAATGCATATGCAATATAAGTATATGTATATATATATATATATAGATATATATGTTAGATATTTAAAAGCAACGAGCAATCGATTGTTAGAAAAGGATGCATGTGTTCGAAACTGTTATATTGATTGGTTGATTGATTCGCACTGATATTGTTGTGTGAGTGTGAGTGTGAGCGAGTGAGCGTGAGTGTGAGTTTGATCGAGTGTCAGTGCAAGAGTATTGGCAGTTAAAGGAACAATAACAACAAAAGCATGCAAATAATCAAAACAAAACAAAACGCAAAACATACAAATATTGGGCAAGTGCTGGCGAGTTGAGGCGCAGTAAATAACATAAAATAACCAACGGAAACAAAAAGAAGCGTTATCGATAATTGTTATCGATAGCGCGAAACCAAAAACCCAATTTCTTTATACAAATAAGATGAAACTACTTATAAATATATAAACTAATAATAATAATAATAAAACTAACATAAATAAATACATTTTGTTTGTTTGTTTACGGGCAGCAACTAAAACGATAAAATTGTTGTGGTCTGGTGCTTTGTTGTTGGTGGTGAATGATGAACAATTGGCAATGGAGCTACTTAAGGCACAATAAATAGTTGCTAATTGCTGCTGATGTTGCTTACAAGTTGAAACAAACTATAAACTGAAACACACAATGAGAGTACTGAACGAGATAAGGATACAGAGAGAACAGAGAAAGAGAGAGAGAGAGAAAGAGAGAGTAGGCAAAAGAGCGCAAAATGAACGTCCCGAAGAAAGGTTTTTGGGCGTCACTTACGCTATCGCTGGCTGTTGCGCTGTTGACTACGCCGATGGCAGAGGCGGAGGAGGTGGTGGTGTTGGTATTGGTATTGGTTATATTGGAGGTGGTGGAGGAATAGGCGGCCGACGCAACAACCGACGACGCATTGTTGTAGTGTTGCTGTTGTTGTTGTTGTTGTTGATGATGATGATGATTTACCTTATGATGACTGCTCGACGTTGATGCACTGCCAATTGCCGCTGCCGTTGCACACTCCGAGTTTTGATTAACAACGACAACGCTGCTGCCGTTACTGTTGCTAATACTGTTGGTCGTCGCCTTGGCCAACAGGCCATGGGCAATGCGATTTGCCGACTTGCTTATGGGCGCCATAGCTGCCGTTGTGGCGTTGCTGTTGGTATTGTTGTGAGTGCTGCTGTGGGCGCCGGTGCGATAAGCGGCTCGTGTCAGGGAGCTGCTATAGCCGGCGGCAATGCGTGCATTATCCATGTCGTTGGCGTAGCGTTGTTGCAGATTGCCGCTGCTGCCGCCGGAGGATGTTGTGGCTGATACTGCTGTTGCTGCCGCAGCAATGGCTGTTGCTGTTGTTGTGGTTGCGGCCGCAATTGTTGCTGCCACTGCTGCTGTCGCTGATGTTGCATTGTTGCGCATTGATTGCGCCGTTGGCTGACGCTTCAGTTCACTCAGATTATTGAATTTCTCAATCGATGCCTTAATGCTGAGCGAATCGATGCCATAACGACGCGCATTGTTGGCGCCGCTACCGCCGCCGCCGCCATTTTCGCGATCCCGTTCACGTTCACGTTCCCGCTGCTCTCGATCTTTGGGCCGTTGTTCGCCATTTGTATGCTTGTAGCTATTAAACTTCTCATAGCTGGCCGCAAAATTGGAGTTGGACAATGAAATAATTGTAGACTTGGGACGCGCGGAACGTTGACCAATTGGTTTGTCGCCGACGCCGACGCCGCCGCCGCTTCCTGTCAGTTGCTGTTGATGATTGCGCAGTTGCAATGGTGGCGTTATGGGCTTAAAGTAACATAGATTACCCACTCTCTGTGCTCCAGTTGTTGATGCTGATGTTGAGGCTGTTGCGGCTGCGGCAGCTGCTGCTGCTGCAGTTGTACTTGTTGGCATTTCGTCACTATCAATATAGCTAATGTCATCGTGTTGCTGTTGATGCTGCTTTCGCTGCATGCTGTTGTTATTGTTGGTGCTGGCGCTGCTGTTGCTTGTGTTGTTGTTGTTATTATTATGGCCGTTGCTGTTGCTGTGATTGTTCATGGCGTTGATGTGATTGTTGTTGTTATTGTTATGGTTGTTGCTATGCAACCCCAGCGGCTTGAGCTTGCCACCACCACCACCACCACCACCACCAACCACAAGACGACCAGCCGCTGTTGTTGCAGCTGAAGTTGCTGCCGCAAGTGTTGCCTTCAATTGTTGTTGCTGCAGTTGCTGTTGCTGTTGGTGTGTCGGCTTGTTGTGGCTAAACTTGATATCGATCCTGTGGACGTTTGTGTTGTTGCCACAAGCAGCTGCTACTGCTGTCGTTGTCGTTGTTGTTGTTGTTGTTGTTGTGTTTGTACGAGTTGTATTGTCCGCCACTTGATTCCCATTAAGCGTCGCAGTCGTCGTCGTCGTGGTCGTCGTCGTCGTGTTCGGTCGACGCATGTCATTCAATGGAATGCCACTGCCACTAACGCCGTGCGCTGGCAACGCGTTTGCTATCAGTTTGTTCTTGTTGTTGTTATTTTTGTGATCTTCACCGGTTTTGTTGCGCTTGTGCGTTTTGTTGGCAGCGTGCGCCTGCTTGGGCGTCACCTGGGCATGCGCCAGCTCGCACTCGGCCTTGAGAAAGCTGGGATCCTTGTAGCTGGATAACAGAAAGTAGCGTTGATTGGCCGCACGCACTGGATTGACAACGCTGCCGCTGCCGCTGCCGCCGATGCTGCCGCCGCCAACTGTGGCAAGTGAACGCCCAACAACACCGCCGCCTCCGCCGCTGCTATTTGGTCCGTTTTTATGTGCAGTTGATTGTTTGTGTGCTGTTGTTGTAGCTGTTGCACCAGTGCCGCTGTTGTTGCCGCCACTGGATTTCAATAGTTTGGAGTGTCGTGATGCTGTCAGCGTTTGTTGCTGTTGCTGTTGCTGATGTTGATGTTGATGTTGTGTATGACTGTTGATGTTGCTTCGCTGCAATTGGCTGTCTGTTGTTGCTACTGCTGCTGCTGCTGTTTTTGTTGTTGTTGCTGCTGCTGCTGTTGGTGTTGGTGTTGCTTGCGCAATGTTTGACTCGCGCTGATGTTTCGACGCTGGAATCTTATGGAGTCCTCTGGTTTTCTTAATCTCTAACATCATTCAACAGCTCCTTGTCCAGTTATGGCTGCTGCTTTTGCTGCTGCTTCTGCTACTGGACCTCTTAGTTGTGTTCTTCCTTTTTTGTATATTGAATATCAATCTAATTTTTCCGCTTGATATTATACATTTTTAGTAACTTCATTGATTTGTTTCATTTATTTTATTGACGTTGGTTTTTGACGTTTGCTTTCACGTTTGTTCTGACTTAATACATATATATATATATATATTTATTTATGCATATATACATTTATCAAATATTTGAAAAGTTGTTTGTGTGTGGTCTTTCTTACCAAAAATATATATATATATATATGTACGTTCTTTGCAAAAAACTATCTTACACATACATTTGGACTGTTTGAATATACAAACTACTTTCTTAAGCTTTGCTATAAACTAATATTTGTAGATGCTTTGAACTTTATTTGGATCGCTTGCCTATATCATAACTTGACTCGTTCACAGTTACAGATTTACAAATTACATTTGTAATTTTTAGTTGTGTTATGACGAATTTAAGTATATATTTATATATATAGTATTGGGTTTTTGGTTTCGATTACTCTAGAGAGAGAGAGTGTGTAGTTTTATATGGTATTTTTGTTTTGCTTGCCTTCTTTGAGTCACTCAAGTTAATAATTCAAGTTAGTTTTGGTTAGTTTAAAAGGGACGCGATCTGCAAGAGTTTAGCTAAAAATATATAGAAATATACATGTTTATGTATACACATATTTAAATTGATTAGTTGAAGAATGCGTGTAACAGTTTAGCCACAAAGCAAATAACAGAAAGAAAAAAAAACAACACATAATCAGAGAGAAATTAACAATATGATATATGCATAATGAGTTTGATTGTATGTATATTAACCGCATTGGAGCTAAAAACAAACAGGAGAGAACAAACTCGACCTATATATATTATAGATTGTGGATAAGGGTAATGGATAATGGATGGGCGGGTTTATTTGTGCAAGGGTCCAGGCAATAAAGCAACAATGCAACAATTAATAACACACACGCAAAATTCAAACACACAGTAGCTTAGATGCTTATCGATAAGTTATCGCTTGACAGCAGCGCGTCACAAATGTCTGGCAACCCTTTGGCATGCGATTAGTAGAAGTATGAGCTGCCAGCTTGCTTAGTTATCCTTGCTTAGTCATTTTGCATTCAGCTCGTTTACCTTGCTGCGCGCCGTGGCGCCCTCAGCCAGCGTCAACGTTGCCGTGGCGCTAACATCACCATCGCCATCACCATCAGTGTCCGTGCCATTACTGACATCACCATTTGACCTGGCAGCGCCAGCAGTAAACGTTGCAGTCACATTGTTTGAGGCGTCGTCTGTGGTGTCCGTATTTGTTGTTCTCGTTGTGGATGTGGTTGTGTCGGAGCTATCATAGATGGCATTGCGTTTTGGCGATGTGGAAAGCATCGAAAGTCCATTGAGCTTAGCGTCCAGCCCATTACTGCTCGATGCCTCTGACGCATGCCCGTTGGTGGTTGTTGGTGTCGCTGTCTCCTGTGCTGCGCTACGTCGTGTGCGATTGCTGCGCAACGTAAAGGTGGCCGTTGGTACATCGCCGGTGCTACTGCTGCCGCTGAGCGTGAATTTGCCGGAGCCAGAGCGTTGCCGAAGTTGTGAAGAGGATGATGATGATGTTGATGCGGAGTTGTCATTGGAACTGGTCACCGCATCGGTTCCGGCATCGTTACTGCTGCTGTTGTATAGTCGACTATAGCGACTGCTGCGCGGCCTATCTAATGTAACGGTGCAGGTGGTGCTGTTATCGTTGTGGCTATTGTTGTTGTTGCGGCTATCGGTTGTGTCGACTTCACTGACCGCCGATCTGGAACGTGACAGTTCACAGTTTGGTTTATAGTTGGACGGACTGTACTTTTCGTACATTTCCAGTGCAGATGTGGCAACATAATGGGCAAGGGATGATGATGAGCATGAGCTGGATAAACGTTTTGAGCTGTTGCCGTTGCTGCTGTTAGCTGTGGCATCAACATAATCATTGCCATTAGCACCGCTTGGTGGTAGCTTCTTTGCAGCAGCAGTAGCATCTCGGCGATGCAAACTGCCATAATCGTCTTTCTTTGTTGATGCTGTTGTTCCCGCTGCTGTTGCATCGCCATTTGATGTTGTGCCTTTTGCTCTACGTGGCAACTGAGAGTGTTTTGTTGTTGTTGTTGTCGAATGTTTTTCGTGTCGTGGTTGTTGTCGATTGAAACATTTATACAGATGTGGGGCGGTTGAATGCGATTGTTGTTGTTGGTTTGTGATGAAACGGTTAACGATAACGATAACGATATCGGTCAACGATCATATTTATACATGTTTTTTATGATGGGCAGCAACACAAAACCAAATTAAAAATTGAAATTAAACAAGAAACAAAACAAAACGGATGTAAAAGTGAGTTTTTGACAAAATAGTAACAAAAATATTTAACAAGGAACAAACAATAAACGGTTCAAAGGCTCTTGGCCTTAAACACAATTAATTCTCATATTTTTATAGAATGCTCGATAAGGTCCATGAACTGATTTGGACAATTTTGTGAATGCTTTTTATAGTGTAGCACATTAAAAAGTAATTTTGCTAAATTACACAAAACAATTATGGAAAATTTCGATACCAAACAATACAAGCTCAATGAAATACAACCCGCTCAAGGCATCGACCATTGCTGTTATCGATATCGATAAGTCATGCATTACTGGAATTAGTTGATGGAACGCCCTGTACAAGTCTTATTTGTTTATTTCTTTTCGCATGTTTATGGCAAATACATGTGTTCATGTTATACGTACATACATACATATTAATACAGTTGTATGTTTGTATATAGTTATTGCCAGTGACATACAGAAACAATTATACGCACTCATTAACAATACATCATCACATTAAACACATTGCGAATTTTTGAATTTTAATGCCGCCAATGCCAACAACAAAAAGTTGTATAAAATAGATAGCACAAGGGCGGCGAGCGACATAATGTTGTTGGTATTTTAGTCGTGATTGCAGTTGTTGTTGCTGGTGCCATTGGAGCGGTGCCAACAAGTGGTTCGGCTTGGCAAAAACATTCCATTGCCGCCGCAGTGGCACGGTGCGGCGCTTCGGTTATACATTTGAACGTGTACATTTATGCACGTATGTGAGTGTGTCGAGTGGGTTGTGTCTATGTTTGTGGTAATGACGCATCCGTCGTCTTATCGCCGGTTTAAATAACATACACAAAATTGTATGTAGGTAGTTTGATATGGGCACTTAAAGTACAAGAAAAAAACGAAGGACACAAACAACAGCAACAGCGACAAAAACAGTCGAGCAAAAACCAAATGACAGGTTAGCAAACTGTAAATGCAACTTTGAAAGAACAAAAAAAAAAACCGCCAAACTGTCAAACGAGAGTGTCACCGATGAACGGTAAATATTACATACATGAATGACAGTGCTCAAGGGCAGAAGGGGTGTGGTAGTAGGGCTTAGGTAGGACTTGCATGCTATATAAGCAGAGCCATTATGGGCGTGCCTTTGTGTGAGCATACACATAATGCACACATGTACCATGTACACTGTACATATGCAAATAGACGTGGGAGTGTAAGGGGATGGCGGTGTGTACGGGTGTTTGGCTGTGACCACAGGTAGGTGTATGTATATGTCATGGGCTACTTGTGACTTTTGGACAATGCACAACATGAAATGCGCAGCCAAAGCAGCTGATTAAAAATAGTCTCACATCACAGGCACACATACATAGTGCACACACTGACATACACAGCTAAAAGACAGATATTAAAAGTTCACATACATACACATTTCTTTAGGGCTGTTCCGTATTTCAAACGAATAAATAAAATAAGTGATCATATTTTATATTAAAAATGTACACCTAAATCGTACAAATATTGTAATTTAAAGTTTCAATTATCGGAATAACCCTAACTTATGGTAAATACTCTCTATGTATGTATTTCATGTATATGCACATTCAAATGTCAATACTGAATCCTTGATTATGTTGGGACTTTTGAAATGATTTGTGTGGTGCTTTTGTGTGTGTGTTTTTCCAGTTTTGTTCCAAGCCCAAAGAGTAAGTTCAAGTTCGAAAGTGAAGTTTTTACTCAAATCATTCGAGTGTCAAGTGGATAAAAGATATGTATCTTCGAGATGTTTTTTTTGCATGTACGTATGTATGTAAATATATGCCCAAAAATATAGAATACTATATATAGCACTCAGTACAGCCACCAATTAAACAAATATATATATATAAATCTATATATATATGTGTATATATGAATAAGTATGTGTGCATGTACATTAAAAAGTAATCAGAGGTAAACAGGTGGGGAAAAGGGATGGGCAAAGGGATTGGCTGTTGGTGTGGGTATTTGTGTGGCTAAAGCATAATCATAATTATTGGTTAACACTCACTCCGCATCGGCCGAACGAAATTGTATCATAGTTGGAACCGCTTAAATACGATGAGCTATTTCGATAACCAGAGCCAAGAGTAGAGCCAGATCCGCCACTCAAATACGATGAGGATCCAATGCTATTACGCTGTGTGCTGACCCGCGGCGTATGCGAAAATGTTAAATAGGAGTTGGGATAGTAGCTGCTCGCGCTGCTGCTGCTGTGATGATTGTAGGTAGATGTTGGTGAGGACAAGGATGCGCTTGCTGATGTGCTGGTGCCGCCAGCTGATGTGGGCAGCAATTTGGATAGACTGCTGCCGCGATGATCGTAGTATGAGCTGGAGTAGCGCGAGTAGCTGTTGTTTGTGGCCCCGACGCCGCTGCTGCTGCTATTACTGCTGCAGCCGCTGCTGGTGCCGGTCGAACTGCCAGCGCCGCTGGCCGACGTTGTGCCGTAAAAACTGCCACTGCCCGCTGCTGACGTTGACGATCTACGCGGCGAAACCACACGCATATTAGTGGCAGTAGCGTTCTACCGCTTCAAACGGACCAGTTTGCCGCTTTCTTTAGTCGTTCTGTGAATTGACTTTGTTATTGATATTTTTGTAGTGGTTGTTATTGTTATTGTTATTGTTGCCGTTGCTGTTGTTATTGCTTATGTTGTTGTTGTTGTTGTTGACTACTTGATTGACAAAACGTCCTGATATCCTCTCTCTCTTTCTTTTGCTAACTATCTGTTTGAGAGTTCTGCTGCTGCTGCTGTTGTTGCTGTTTTTGCTTCTTGTTCGCTCTTTTATATTATTATGTTGCTCTGGGTGTTATTGCTGTAATTGTGAGAGTGAAAGTGAATGCGTGAGTGAGAGTGACTTTCAAAATGGCCGGACAGCAATTGCACTCGGTACTCACCTTGACTTGCAGTTGCTCCGTTAAGTTTCTATTTATAAATATATTTCTTCTTCTGCTTATTTACATAGTTAATAATTGTAGTTTAGGTTACGGTTGGGTTTTTGTTTTTGTTGTTGCTTATCCTACATTTACGACCCGCTATTGTTGCATTGAAGAATAGGCAAACTGTAATGAGAGAAGAAATGACCTTCGATAAGATTTATAAAATAAAACAAGAGGCATATGTGTATATGTGTGTACATAAACAGTTACACTTTATGACTAATATGATAAATTTATCACCACTCGACGCGTCACATCACTTGTTTACAAAATAACAAACAGCAACAAATACACACACGCACACACAATGCTCAATGATGAGCCAAACCTTGCGCTGCAGCTTTTCATAACAACAAAACAACTCAATGCAACTGCCGGTGGATGTGTGAGAGTGAGAGTGGGTTAGCTATGCGGTAATAGTGAAGTTGTATATGTTTGTCCATGTGTATGTTTGTATATAAGATGCCGCCAGGCTGTCTACGGCCCTATACGGCGCGCAATGTCATTGTAACCGAGGAAACCGTTGCTTGTGTTTCTAAGTATTCGTGCGTTTCTGTTATATATGTGTGAGGCCACCAAGGGGATGGGGGTAAAAAATAACTCTCACGAACACACAAACACATACACACATACACGTAAACAAACAGACGGACACATGGTCACTATCATATCGATCTCTCGTTCATAAATACAACTATAGCTACAGTTATAAACACCACACAGAAAACAACTCATTCAGATTCACACATTCCAATGCGCCTATGCGAAGCAACGATGCCGAAAATCACGTCAAAAATCGAAATAATTATAATAAAAGCAACAAAATAGCAGAAAAAAAAACGGCGAATCTATTTATAAAAGCGCTTAAAAGCACACACACAGCTGGCTGGCGCTGGCGGCCGCCACGTTCCCGTTGGTTGGGTGGTGCGGCGGTGGCAGTAGTAAAACTGCTATGCTGTGCCTGGCCTAAAAATGCCATTAGTGTGAACGAGATAGCAACATTGATATTGGCGACAGCGATTCACTAACACACACAAACATTCATCCACGCACACCAAAAGACGACGAACACAACTACATATATACATTCATATAAATGTATATACATACATATACGCGGCCAAGCAAGCAACGTACGAATTACGCAAAGTGAAATATCTTTTTCAAAAATGGAAAGTGGAAAAAGTGACGACTTAGATTGTCGATTTTACTTAAGAACGCGAATATTTTATTTGGTGGTCGAAGAGCTAATGCAGCGAATGTGAAGTCACGAAACAGGCCGTATTTTTATTTATAAAATTCATCATTAATCTACAACCCACTCACGACGCTAGGAAAAACTTTAGATACACCTAATTTAATCAACGATTTGTACGCACGCACAGTTACACTTAATTGTATATTTTTATATATATTACTAACTGAGGTGCTTTACATGGTAATAACTATATTATCGGCTTTTATATGCAATTTTTCAGCCTACAGCACGCAGAACTCACTTAAGAGCGAGTCAGTTTTGCAAACGAACTACCAAAACGTAGGGTTGCATCGTTAAACGTATCGATAAGTAAATGATTTCCTATGATTCTTATCGCTCCAAGAAAGCATAAGCTATCGAAATTAAAGGCCATCACCATCAGCAGAAAAAGTGGCAGCACCGCCGTGTATATACATTTTGAGAGAAAATTTTGTTCAGGTGTGAAAATTTTGTGCACATGATTCTAGTGAATAAATAAAATAACTTTAAATTGAAATGGCTGAATTGTTCAGCTGTGGTCGCCATTGTCGTTTCTTGTGTAGTGCGTTAAGACATATTCACTTATTTATTTACAAGTCTACAGCCGCAAACTGTCGCGTCGCATTACATTTAGTGTTGCCAACTTTTGCATATGCATTAAAAGCCATCTCTCGCCAAACATACGCTCGATTTTGCACTTCAGTGTAACGAGTTTTACACCTATGACTTAAAATCAGAGTTTGAAAAAACAAACCTAAAATGTTTATTGATCGAATTGCAATTAATGAAAAATTATACTTTCTGCAGAGCTACGTATCAACGCCGTTCCAATAACTTATAATACATAAACAGGATTCTGGATATTTAATAGCTAAATCTAACCGGAAAGGGCTAAGTAGGCAACACTTGAGCCTGCGCCGCCGCCAAAGTCGTCATACAAAATGAAGTAAGCTGAACAACAAAGAAAATAAGCGAAATAGGAAAAATCCTAATAATTAAATAATAAATGTTTAATTTTATTCCCTTTTTTCGTGTCTACAGTAAACCAAAGAGCACAGCGGTTTTTTGTTGATTTTCTGAAATTTCAATTCGTCACGTCATTGTCATCATCCGCATCCGCATTGCCATCGTCATTTGTAGCAGCTTTGTCTTATACCACCCATCGTCCGCCCGCCCAGCAAGCTTTGTGGGAAGCCTTGTATGAAAGTAAACTTACTTTTGGATCATTTAAATTGCAGTCAGACTTTTTGTCGCAATTGTTTTTCTTGTTCCTTCATCAAGTAACCAAAACCCACGCAGATTGAGGTACGTTCTAATGTATAAATAGTTTTGACATCTGCTTAACTTAATTATTATCATTGTAATTTTGTTTATATGCGTTTTTCAGTTATGTCATCAACCGCAGGCAAACGCAAGGAAATATACAAATACCTGGCACCATGGCCATTGTACTCCATGAACTGGAGTGTGCGGCCGGACAAACGCTTCCGGCTAGCACTGGGCAGCTTCATCGAGGAGTACAACAACAAAGTGCAAATCATAAGCCTGGACGAAGATACCAGCGAATTTAGTGCTAAGAGGTGAGAACACATTGAATCCTCTTACTCCACTTATCGACTAACAGGACTCGTGTTTATAGTATTTTTAATTATTGATTGTACTAAAATGTTTTTATCTTGTTATTATTTTACTTGTAGCACCTTTGACCATCCATATCCCACAACAAAAATCATGTGGATACCAGACTCCAAGGGCATCTATCCCGATCTGTTGGCCACCAGTGGTGATTATTTGAGAGTATGGCGCGCCGGTGAGCCGGACACTCATCTCGAGTGCGTGCTTAACAATAATAAAAACAGTGACTTCTGTGCACCACTAACATCATTTGACTGGAACGAGGTAGATCCCAATCTGGTTGGCACATCATCCATTGACACCACATGCACAATTTGGGGCCTTGAAACGGGGCAACCGCACGCTCGCGTCTATGTCGCTGGTCATGTTAAGACGCAGCTGATAGCGCACGACAAGGAGGTCTATGACATTGCATTTTCACGTGCAGGCGGCGGTCGGGATATGTTTGCTTCGGTTGGCGCCGATGGCTCTGTGCGTATGTTTGATTTACGTCATTTGGAGCACTCAACCATTATCTATGAGGTGAATTTAAATAGTAAATCGATAAATGTATGCATTGTTTGTAACTTATCGTTTTTGTGCGCTTTTGTGTTTAGGATCCTGCGCATACAGCGCTGTTGCGCTTGGCCTGGAATAAACAGGATCCAAATTATTTAGCCACAGTTGCCATGGATTCATGCGAAGTTATTATTTTAGATGTTCGTGTTCCTTGTACACCTGTTGCAAGACTGAGCAATCACAGAGCGTGCGTCAACGGTATTGCGTGGGCGCCGCATAGGTAACAACATACCAACAATTTGAAACAATAAGCTCTATATAACATTTGTAATTTTTGTAGTTCCTGTCACATTTGCACTGCCGGTGATGATCACCAAGCACTGATCTGGGATATACAACAAATGCCACGCGCAATCGAGGATCCAATTTTAGCCTATACAGCTGCTGAAGGCGAAGTCAATCAAATACAATGGGGTGCCACGCAGCCCGACTGGATAGCCATTTGCTATAACAAAGCGTGTGAGATCCTGCGGGTCTAAGAGTCAATTTTTCTTACCACCCACACAACACACCCAAAACAATAAATTGCCTCCCGACACCAACAACTGCAACAACCGTATCCTACCACACTGCTCTGCCTGTGGACTGTGAGTTAGGATATTGTGGCTGCAATCAAAAGCACTCGCTGTTGACGCGCACAACTCACAGTCGTCGACAAAGAAACACACACAGACACACACACACACACACAAAAATACAAACACAATGTAGTTGTAGTTTTTTGTAGGCAAAAGAGGAAGAAAAGTGTTTTAATAATGTAACATACATACTATATATATTCTATAGTTTTGTTTGTTTGTATATCGATTTGTATGCCACATACCACCCACTCCGCAGCGCCCGCACCAGCAAACGGCATCCTGTCCAATTATTTAGGTCGCCAGGTCGACAAGAGCCTAAAAATAAGAGTGCGACAGACGAGTCAGGTGAAGCAGTCAGTGGCAATTCGGCTTAGCGCTTAGTTATGCCATGCTTTCTCTCCCTCTCTCTCTCTCTCTCTCTCTCTATCTGAGTTGTGGTCAGGAGGCGGACACTTTATGCATCTTAGCTTTAGTTTAACATATGTACGTACGTTTACGATAATTAAGTCTCAAGGTATAACCAAAATATGTATTGCTATTTGTAATTTATTTGACTCGTTTTTGCACATACGAATCAGTCGCCTTTATTTCGGGCGCGCCTAGTAATATACATATATATATATTTATTAATTTCTCTATGCATATACGTTTAATCGTTTTGTTAAGTTAACAAAAAATTATGAATAACCAACATAAAAAACAAGATGAGCAAAACAAGAACAATGTCCTACCTCGTTTTTACAACATGTGAATGTTGTTTGTATAATTGTATCTAGCCGCAATAACAACAACTACATGCATACAAGAACAACAAGAAACAAAACCAATCGACCAACAACAAGTGGGAGAAAACAACCAAAAAGACGCAAAACGCTTTTTTCGAAATGTTTTTATTTTTATTATTCTTTGTTCAGAATTTTTATTATACGTTTTCTATGAGAACCAACAAATAGAGAAAAGAAAAACCAAAACAAAAGCAAAAAAAGAAAAATAAAACAACAAAGGACTTAAGCAAACGCAAAGCAAACATTAATAAGCAAAAAAACAAATAATAATAATTATATTAAGAAGAAAAAGTAAAAAAAAAACCACTGCACAACCACAGCTAAATACAATACATACTATTTAAAATACAACTAAAACAAAACAAAAACAAACCGAAATATTATATGAGCGAGAGAGAATACAAGATTGTTGCTATCCATATATATAAAAAAAAAAAACAAAAACAAAAAAAAAACAACCAAAACAAAAAGAAATACATAAAATTATAATGACTGCATACGATTACCATAACTTCATAAAGAAATATATATATAAATACAGCCAGGCCGAATAATTGATTAAAAACCCACACTCCAATTGCAAAATATAACTGTAAACACTCACTGAAAGCAAACTAATAAGATCGCACACATACACACACACAGATGAACACCAAACATTTTCTATGGCCGCTCTGAGACTGAAAACAAAAATATATACTTACATACATACATACATATATGAATTCAAATGCCTTTCCGTTTGCTCAGAGTTATCGATTGGTACATCAAAATGCATACGTACATACCAAATGGATGTACATATGTATTTAAATACAAAGAATTGTTTGAATTTTATCCGTTTCTGGTTTTAACAAACAATGAGAATGTATAAGGAACAACAATCAGCAGCTGTAAACAACACTTGACAAGACTTAGCCAAGCAATTAATATTGAAAATAAACAAAAATGAAAAAAAAAAAAAACTCCCAATATCAAATCAAATCGAATTAAATCCTTTTTTGATATACGTATGTATGTACATGTACGCACACACACGCATATATATATATACATATACTGCGTAGAATGAGCAAGCAATATTTGGCAAACGGTTTCCAAAACTCTTAGCATTCAAATACCCATTGACAAAATAGATATTCTTTATATAATTACACACACAAACGCATATTATAATTACTTAAAATTAAGACAAATTTGTTTTAAATTCTATTTCATTTGCATTGTTTATAAATTTATAATACTTAGTTTAAAGTGCACACAGACACAGACATACATACAACCAACGCAGAAGCGCATATATGTTTATATATAAAGCCCAGATCGGAGCAAAATAATTGAGTTTCTAACAGCAGGCAGCAGGTATGTGAGGGCAGCAGGTTCCCCAGAACAGAAATTATTTCAATAAACCAAATTTTTTAAAATAAACCAACAATACAATTTATATCAAATCGGGCAAATCGGGCGGCTCACAAATATTCCCAATATCGACAACTCCAAGCGGTTCCTTTTGGCTGCAATTAATCATATGTGCATATGTATTAAAGATAAGGTCGCAATACTTATTCCATGCTTACCTCTTCTTTATTGGCGCATGGGAAGCCTTAATGCTTAGGAGCTCATTGCACTTGAGCTTCTTGAGCGTGATCTGAAGATGGCCAGTGATTTGGGAGCGTTGCACAATGGACTCATGTGGCTTTACCTCCTCGTTGTAGGCCATTTGAAAGATCTTGCCCTTGACAGTGACACGCACATAGTTCAACTGTATGTCCACATCGATGAGAGATGTGTCCAGATGTCTGCAGGCGATAAAAAGGAAATAATTAATTGACTTTTTCTCCTACGCACTTGTATACTTCCTACGCACTTGTATACTTCCAAAAGCAGACTATAGTGATCGTATTCGTCCTGGAAATTAAATGGTAGCTTGGCCTGATTCAGATTATAGGGTCGGCCACAGGGTGCAAACAAATTGGTGGAACGTTTTGGTGGCTGTGTCAATGGATTTGGTTGCGATTTGTGCCGTTCCTTGCCCAGCTTATGCTGCCGAGCAATCTCTGTGCGTATTTCCGGGCAGTGTTCGCTTTTGGAATTCCAAAATGCACGCACCCGATCCTCCTCGTCCTCCATGTTGGCGCACTGTCGAGCCAGTTCGGCCTGCTGCTCGGCCACACGTATGCGTTGCTCATCCCGCTCAATGGCCTGAGCCGCCTGGCGTTGAACTATAACGGCACGATGCTGATGCAGCAGACGTTGTGCCTGCAAACGCTCCGAGGGCACAATCTCCTTGCAATCGAGACTGTGCAGCTGGGGCAGCGTGCCAATGACATAGTCACGATAATGCGGATAATCGACACATGGATTGCCAATGAGCACCAGTTCGCGCAAATTGTAGTTGCCAACTAGTGACTCCACGCTGGTCAGCTCGCCAACAAAGTTGAGTGTGAGATCGAGTTTATTGAGTGATTCCAGACCCTCCAGGTTCTCGATGCGCTCAACGTTATTGATGGCCACATTGAGATACTCGAGACGCTTGAGCTTGTGCAAGTTTTCGAGGCGTGATATTAGATTTGACTGCAGCAGCAGTATTTTAAGGTCACGACACCAGTTCTGTAAATGCTCGATGCGTTCAATGTCCTCCTGGTGAAGCGAGAGCTCCTCAAGTGTGCTTATTAAACGCTCATTATGCTCCGACTTTTTGCGCACCAGCTCCTCGGTGACTGTGTTGCAATTACACATAAATATTTAAATTCAATTATTTTCAGTGAACTATTTTACTTACTTAACACCATGATTGCGCGATGTTTATGAATATATATATGTGCGGATGTTCGGTTTGAATAATAAACAAACTATTTGCTGCGTTGCCATAAACAACCAGGCACATTTGATGTTGTTGTTGGTGTTGTTATCGTTGACATCAAATTCAAATTTCAAGTTTGTGTCATCGGCAGGCGAGGCGATTGATCTTATCGTCATTAACATATCGATTTGCATGACGGCAGAGTATTTGGCGCGAGTGGCACCCTGTTTTTTGTTTTTTTTTTCTATGGGTTGAGGGAAATCTAATCAGTTGAATTAGTTAGCTTGCGCATTAAGTGACCAAGTACAGGGCCGGTTTAGAAATGCTTCTAAAGTATTTTATAAATTTTAATGCATTTATTTCATTCAAGTTGTATTCTTTAATACTACCAAATGGAAACTTTATCACAAAAGTTTTCGAGTTTCAATATATGTGTTCAATTTAAATGATAATGTGTACAATTTGTTAATGTGGTCGTGTTGAAAATGAAACAAAGGAACACCCCAACAGATGGGTTCTTAATGGCACGTGCATGCGTTGTTGTCTGGAATTCTTTTTTTGTTTTATTCTATAAGATCCGGTCCTGTGTGCCGCGACTAAATGCACGCTCGGCTCATTGAACCCACCAAACGCTCGCGGCGGGCAGACAAACTCAGACATTGTGAGCGTAATCAGCAAGTCCCATCGTAATGGCCAATGATAAGGATATCGATATTTTGCGACCACTCAGCGATAACGAAGTCGATGAGCTGATGCAGCTGTATTGCGACAAATACGGTAAACTTAACTTCCATTACCTTCTTCTGTACAATCAGCGTAAATGGGATCGCCAGCTGGACGCCGCAGGCATAAGCCGAGATGATGAGGCATACATTTCGCTGCGAAAACGTTTCTATACTCATCGTACGGCGGATTTTCGACGCCATGGCACATATGTGAGCCTGCACCAGGACATTGTGCAAAGCGTTTCGTTCTTTACGTGGCAGCCGAATGAACCAGACGAGCTGTTTGCCTGCCTGGAGCAAACGCATCGCATCGAATGGTCCAACGGTGCATTGATCACTAATGTTGATCTTGACTTTTGTGCTCGCATCAAAGAGTTGGCCACCAGAAAGGGTGCGGCGGGCATCCAAGCACGTCAGTGCTATGG
The DNA here is from genome assembly GCA_035044725.1 of Scaptomyza caliginosa. Taxonomy (NCBI): domain Eukaryota; kingdom Metazoa; phylum Arthropoda; class Insecta; order Diptera; family Drosophilidae; genus Scaptomyza; species Scaptomyza caliginosa. The sequence continues at coordinate 339,255 of JAWNNR010000154.1, read as the reverse complement.
CATGGTGCTGCCCAACGAAGAGGCACGTGTGGTCACTGTGCCCGAATTGTTGACGGACTTTGAGCTACGTCGCCTGAGCCTTGAAGATGCGGCCCTGGTGCATGAAGTATGGCCCAACAAGGGTGAAGGATCGCTTTCATATATCCGTGCCCTAATCGAACACAATCGCACGCTAGGTGCCTGTCGCAGCGACACTGGCGAACTGATCGCCTGGATATTTCAGAACGATTTCGCAGGTCTTGGGTATGTTTCAGGTTCTGGCTTTTTGCCTTTTTATTTACTTGCTAATACTTAATCCATTTGCCATTCTTAGCATGCTTCAGGTGCTGCCCAAGGCAGAACGACGCGGCCTTGGCGGTCTTCTGGCCGCTGCAATGACCAAATTGATAGCAAAACGGGAACAGGTTTCGCTCACCGCATGGATTGTGACCAGCAACTGGCGTTCCGAGGCTTTACTCACCCGCATTGGCTACCAAAAGGGCATTGTCAACGAATGGATTAAACTCTTGCCCGCATGATAATCGCATGTAATTTATGTTAACATAGAATTATGAAACTTATGCGAGAAGTGGTTGAGGTTGGGTCAGCAGCAATGGTAAAAAGATTGAAAAGTTGCTTTACATAGTACTTAGAACGTAGTACGCAAGTATATCTATATATATATATATATATGCCTATGTACACACGATCAACAATTTTTTATTACGCATAACGATGCGTTTCGATTTTGTTTTTTTTTTCGTAAATACACTATTAAGGCTTAATAAAATTCAAAGTTGAAAACACAAATTCATTTTCTAGCGGCAATTGAGGCTAAGCCAGTCTGGGTTTGGTCTCGATTTTTTTTATACCTATTTACATACCGCTTTACACGTACATACATACATATATATCATACAATAATTTACAATATTGGTTTGGGGCAGGTCTTTACGAAAGCTAAAAACACATACACAGAAGAACACAAAACGAAAACAAACTGTGACAAAAAAACAGAGAGAGAGAGCAAGAGCAGGACAAATGAAATAGGAAGAAATTAACACTTATTTTGAATGCAGAATACTATTCTATTTGGATGGGACATATTGATAGTGAACGCTGATAAGAGGCTTTGTTAAAATAGTTAATTTGATGAATGCACATGAGCATTTCAAATAGATCGAGACAAGATGTTCAGGAGGGATGGAAGCGGGTAGCGAAAAGTGTTAAAACAAATGGTACAGTAAAGCTGTGCTGTTGTAATACAATTGACCTAATTACAAAACTAAACGAACAGCAAGCGCGTGTTGCTCGCACTTGGCATACCGCTGCCATTTGCCAGCAAACTGTTGCTGGTTTGCGGCATTGTCATTGGCATTGAAACGGTCGCCGAGTTGCTTGTCTGCATCTTGTGTAGTCCATTTCCCACGTTGCCATTCATTGGGCTGCGATAGTAGGAATCGTTGAGCGGTGTGTACTTAATGTGATTGCTTTTCGCGATCGTTGGCAGTTCACGTGCCCTTGTAATTTGCTTGGCACGATTATAGCATAGCACACCGATAATGGCCAGCGTCATGCCGACACAGTTTACCCATGTGACCGGATTGCCCAGTATTATAAGCGAAACGGCAATTACAAAGATGCGCTTGGAAGCGCTGGCAACCGCATAGGTGAGCGGCGATACCAGCGAAAGCACACTAAAGGCGATTATGTTTTGCATCCAGTTAAGAACACCATCCGTGAAGAGAAGCGCAATAACACGATAGTCCAAATTTTTCTGCAAGCCGCAAACGAGAATGATTATTAATATAAATTATTGTATAAAACTTTTGCCAAGACTTACAATGGCCGAATGACGGAATACAGCTAAGCTGTCCACGTATAGCCAGAGAGGCAGAAAAATGAATAGAGATAGCTTTCCCAGCAGATGCAGCAGGCGCAAATGATGTATGCCCGTGTCCTTAAGCACCTAGAATGGAATAGAGCTTAGTATATTCATACTATTTGACTGTGGCTGTTAACACATTTACCTTTTTGGAGAAGATGTTTTGCATTGAGAAGCCCATTGTGGAAATGAGTGCGCTTATCAGGCCAAGCATGTCGAATGAGATTTCGGTAACTGTGGCAATCGCTACACCTGTTATGATGGGCAAGAGGCTCAGGTACACGATCGTGGGCTGTTTCTCACCAAAGAAGAGGCGCGTCAGAACAACGGTAAAAAGTGGCATTGTTGCTTTAACTATAAAGAATATTGATGACGTGTGGTCTCATGATATTTATACATGCCTATGTACTGACCTGTATGCGCATAAGAGACGGGCACTTTCCATAGCGATATGTGCGACGTGACAGAGGCAAGAAGCTTTCCAACGGCCAAAGGAACAATAAGTCGCATGTAATAAGCGCGAGGTATGTCCTGATACTTGCGTATGCGCCATAAATTAAAGAATGGCCCACTGTACAGCGTGATGCTGCATAGCTGGACGAGGGTGACAGTCATGGGAAATGGGAACTCGTTGAGTACCATTTTGCCAATGACATTATTGCTAGACGAGATCACGTACCAGAATAGACACATCAACAATACGACTGCAACATGACGTGAACTTGTGCGCTTGCCACCCAACATTTTGAAAGTACTTGTTGTCTAAGAAGCTGTTGTAGCTATTGTTAGGTTCAGCGGCTCAGTGTCACTTCCTGTGCGCCTACCAGTCAGCTGGTCCTCAATTAATATTCCTTAATTGCATGTCGTTATGTGTTTAAATATTAAATAAAGGTATGCACGTCGACAATGTTGTCCGTTTGTTTTCTACGTGGACGCGACAGTGTGGCCAAATATTGCCGAACGTCTTGCGAGTGTTGATAAGTGCAGCACTATCGATAATTATAACATATAGATGCACAGCATCGATTTAGTGTTGAGCTATGTAATACTGTTTCGTTTGTCAACATAAAGGGTCGTCTGTGTGAAAATATCACTAGTCTGATAATTCATTGAGTAAACTTCTTGAAAATGGACCAGACGCGCCGAAACGTTGCTAACAAACCGTTTGTGCCGGGAGGTGTTTACGTAAGTTGTATATGTTTTTAATACATTTGTACATGCAAGCAGATATACACAAAGATGTATATCATAATTGCATTACTCATTGACCTATCCGCGGCCACCAAAATAATGTTATACCATTCTGCTACTTAACACATATGTCTTTTTCATTTATTCTTATGAATACATTATGGATACGTCTATACGTATATCAACTATTAAGTTATATTTTCGCTTTACATCTAAAAAAAAAATGTACGTACAAACAAACTTTGGTAAATACACACAAAATGCACGGGTATTTGCAATGTACATACATATGTTTTTGTATGAGATATTGTATCTATTTCCCATACTGGTATACATAAATGTTGCTGCCTAAAAGTATGGAACAGATTTGCAATTTTGTTTGAATTACCAATAGATGCAGTGTTTTTGGAAATCTGTTTTTCGCAACATGTACGTACATAAATACATACACACATATGAGTGTGTATGCATCATATCGAACTGTATATCACATTTACAACCATTTATTTGCAATAATAGTAATTCTTATTTTATTTATATAATTTACAGCGCACAAATTGAAAATGTGTGTCTCAAACCAATTGTGATTTTATTTGCAATAGCCATTAAAAGTTTCTTTAATCGCAAGTGCCTAGCGTTGTCCACCCCCCCTCCCACTGTTCGATGCTAACCACCTTAACACACACACGCATACGACATACAGTTCGACTGAATTTCGGTGATGGAGCCCTGGGCAATTTAATAGTGATAGCTGTATTTGCGATTTTGGTTACTTTTAGGGCTGCTGAAAATCAATTCACCCAAAATTGTAACTAAAATTATTAGTTTAGTGTTAGATAGCTATGCTCATTTACTTCACTGAAGTACCCAAACGAAATACAAATTAACCAAACAAAAAAACAAATGCCATTACAAAATGATCATATGAATGGACATCCCAAAAACTTGGCACGGCCGGGAAACAACACAGATGACTGCCAGATTTGAAGCATTTGGTTAAAATGATTAAATGAATAATAACGTCTGCATGAGTCGTTTGGGCACTTTGAGTTGTTGGAGTGGTCATGGCTATTCCTGAACTATGGTTTTTAGTAGAAAGGCCGGTACACGTGCTGCGATAAAAGCCTACGACCACGCCGGTAGTAGATCCCTTTGAATGGCATGTAAGACATTTCGAGATTGGTACTACATACATACTTACATACATACAAACACACAAATATAAGCATATGCGGTTTTGGGCAAATTAATTATTTGCAAATGCTCAAATATTTGAAAAATCATTAAGAATTCTATTTTAAATGTTACACATAATTATTATATTTAATTAAAGAGAAATTACTTTTTATTTGACACAAAATTAATACTTTTCAAATTTGTATATTTTAAACATAAATCATATCTTCTATTTTCTTGAAAATTCATATCGAGCTACAAACTTTTTGTATCTTCATGTTGTATATCACAAAAAGTGAACCTTAACTTATATTTCAAATTAAAAACAAAAAAAAGAATCTAGCTTTTACTAAATTAAAAATCAAAAATATTTAGATAAATTGGATCAAATAATATTCAATACATTTCATACTTCCCTACGAACTTTGAAATTATTATTAAATTGTGCAATTTTAATAAAGAAAAACACATAAGCTGATAATAGTTAACCTTATTCTTTAGCATGCCAATTTACCGGTTAGGCCATTGGTTGTTCCACCTGTTGGTCTGCAACAACAACAACTGCAGCAGCAGCTACAACAACAACAACTGGCAGCAGTTGAATCGTTGCCCATGCCCATGGTTAAGAATGATCAAGTGGTCAGCACAGATACTATTATGGAGGATGTATCCCCTGGCGGCTCTACTAATGCCAATAGCATGGATGTTGATAATGGTGGAAGAATCTCGTTTAAGAAAATTTTTCAAAAGCGCAAAAAGTCTTCGGGTGCGTATTTAATATTAGAGTATGTAAATATTTCTAATGTACTTCTTACAGAAAGGACACGCGATAAGAAATTGCGCCAGAATCGGCAGCTGCGCAAATCGATGCTTCCCAAGAATGCTTTGATGGCCCTGAACGAGGTGAAGGGCATAAACATTAGTGACTTTACCATCAATAGCAGTCCAGATGGTGGTTTTACCGCCATTGTCACTGTTAATGCCGTGCAGTATGAAGGCAAGGGACAGTCAAAGATGGCCGCAAAGAATCAAGCTTGCGAGAAGGCTTTGCGTGATTATATAATAGCTAAAATGACGCCGCGTATTAAGAAAATGGAGATGGAAGTGCAAGCTAAAGAGCCAGAAGAAAATGACGCTTCAACAGAGGACGAGGTGCCCATGTTAAATTTGGCCTCGTTTGCCATTTACAAGCTGTTTGCTGAATGGGAACGAGAGGGTTTTTGTGTGCCCGAAATGCATCCAAATGCTGCAAGTGCATTTGCTCCGCAGACAAATCCAAATTCACCAACTGCAGCTACCACACCAGTACCAAAGGAGCCCAAAAAGCCTCCCGTACGTACGAAGCTGCCACCAAACTGGGAGACAATGCATCCAGCCACATTGCTATGTGTTGTAAGTGCAACTAACAAAAAAAAAAAGTAGTAGACTCGTTTGTACTAACTTCTTATATGATTTACAGATGCGTCCAGGACTCACGTACATAGATGATGGAGCCATTGGCGACAAGCCAAATGTTATGCAGCGGTTGGGTGTTATTGTGGACAATCAGGAATTTGTTGCCAATGGGCGTTCCAAAAAAATAGCTCGCCGCAATGTGGCTGTTAATGTGTGCAACACTTTATTCAATACAAACTTTGCCTACGAGGAGTATTAGACAATTAATAACAAATGAATTCTCCGATTTAAAATCAACAATTATTTAAAACTAGTTTTTTTTATTTAAATTAATTTAGGTACTTAACTTTAGAATACAACTTTATACATACATTCATAAATATGTACACACATACAAAAATACACAACGTTACACACTGTAACCTTAGTATGTTTGTCTTTTCATTGATTGTAATAATATAATTAAATAAACAGTTAATCAAATTACAACCTTAATAAACACGAACTATTGTTTCCATTGACATTACTGCAAGGAGGCATAATACATATATTACAAATTATTGACGTTATTTTACTGTCCAGCATTATTAGAACCGAAATTTCGAATTTCAATATGGTATATATAGACATCGTATAACGACAGTTGACATTTATAGGCGATTTGTTTTTGTAACTGTCTGGCAGCATTAAGCAAACAGCTGATGACTTGTTAGAACATATGTTCGTGTGTGTATGTACATTTATATCGATTACAACAAAAAGGTTACATACGCAAAATGTCGAAATTAATTTCATACGCTGCTAAAAACACTTTGCGTAATACACGCCTTGGTGCAAGTTCCATAGTGTAAGTAGCAAATAAATGTTCTACATCAAAAAGATTAAATTATTACTTTCTTGCTAGCTGTCAGCATGCAACTAGGGACTACGGGCACATGGCTGTGTCGGCGTCGGCACGTAACACAAATTCGACTCTTGCTGTTGGTCAAACAAAACAACAGGTGCTTCTACAGCAGCCATTGGGAGCTGGTGCAGTAATTGGACTACAGATACCGAAGCGCAGCATGTTTATTCAAACACAGGACACACCGAATCCAGACAGCTTAAAGTTCTTGCCTGGCGTCGAGGTGCTAGGCAAGGGGAATACTTACGACTTTCCTAGTGGCACTTCGGCTCATTGCAGTCCATTGGGTAAGACATTTTATTTGGCAAGAGATAATTTGTTGAAAAACTATAATCTTTGTGGCATTGCAGCTAAATTATTGTTTCGTGTGGAAGGCGTACGTGCTGTGTTCTTTGGCTCCGATTTTATTACAATATCCAAGGAGGAAAGTGGGGAATGGGGCCTAATAAAGCCGGAAGTGTTTGCCGTCATCATGGATTTCTTTGCCAGCGGCTTGCCCATTCTTCACGAGGCACGTCCCAATGCAGACACGGAAATACTTGAGGATGATGACGAGACCGTCATGATGATAAAAGAACTATTAGATACACGCATACGGCCAACAGTGCAAGAGGATGGCGGCGATATTGTTTTCATCAGCTACGACAATGGTGTCGTCAAGTTAAAAATGCAGGGCTCATGCTCATCGTGCCCCAGTTCCATTGTCACACTTAAGAATGGAGTACAAAACATGCTACAGTTCTATATACCAGAGGTTGAGTCTGTTGAACAGGTCTTTGACGAAGCTGACAAAGTGGCAAATAAGGAGTTTGAGCGCTTTGAAAAAAGTTTAAAGCAAAAAGACTCTCCCAATCCGCCAGTCAGCATTGGTGGTTCTCAAAATTAGGCTTGTTATGATTGTGTTATTGATTACATTACTATGTTTAGTAAGTTTAGATCTATATATATGAGTGTATATTCGCAAAATATACAACATTATTGATTATTCTTAATGTGTTTTTTTACAATGGGAAAATTATAGAGGGCGGGTGCTCATTAACGCGCTGAAAGCCCATTCACACAGTATTTTTTTGGGATAGTAACGAAAATTATTTGCCATGTAAAATTTGACATTCAATTACGTTGACATTGCTTATGTTTTCATTGCGAATGCCAATTTTTTTTGTAGTGAAAGTATCGAAATGGAATGCACTTGAAATAAGGGTATTTTAAAAAGGATGTTGCAAAATTTAAGGAAACTTTGCCACGGCAAACTCTTACGTAGCTATTTAGTTAGAATTGGTATTACAATTATGTAGTGCTGTTTTACTGCATTTTAAACCAACCGTTTTGCGATAAATTGTGTATTACGATTATCGAATATACTCGATATATTCATTGACAACTGTAGCTTTCGCACTACTGCAGTTTATTATTTATTTCATGTAATTGTGTGCCTGGTCGCTGTTTGTGCTTGGGAAATGTGTCTTTTGCGTTTTCTGATGCAAGCGCGTGCAACGCTAAGTCGCGTAAGTTGTATATTTTAATGTTTCACATTTACATGGGTACATATGTTGCCTTCCCCTCCTGCCTGCAGTATGTCCCGGAGAAGATGGCAACTGACAACGCACGGAAATTGTATTTGGTGATTGGCAATGAGTCGTGCGATTTGGACTCGGCAGTGTCAGCGGTGACGCTAGCTTTTATTTATGCCCAGCGGCAGCAGGGGCACGACTATGTGCCGGTACTCAATATACCACGCATAGATTATCCGCTTAAAACGGAGGTGGGGCACATGTTCAACAAGTGCGACATCAATGAGGAAATGCTGCTCTTTCGTGACGATCTGCCAGACCAATTGGCCAGTGATATCGATGTTATACTAGTTGATCACCATATTAGCCAATTAGCTGCTAATGTTGTCGAAATACTCGATCATCGGCCCTTGGAGCAGAACCAAATGCTGCAGCTGTTGCCTGCAGATTGTGTGCGTCACATTGAGCCTGAGATTGGCTCCTGTACGACACTCGTCGGCGAACGTTATCTGGCTGAGGAGTACCCGCGCTCTAGTCGGGTCACACAACTTCTCCATGCGACCATCCTGTTGGACACTATTAACTTTGAGCCAGCAGCCAAACGTTTTTGTGCACGCGATTTGACAATGGTTGAGCAGCTGGAGTTACTGCAGCAGGATAGCAACGATTTTGATGAGGACGAGAATAGGCAACGACGTCGCCAGCTGTTCGATGAGTTGGTCGCGGCACGGGCCGACATTAGCAAATTGACACTAACCGAGGTGTTGCGCAAGGATATGAAGCAACTGAAAACTGAGCGTTATACAGTGCCAATGGCTGGTCTGCCAATGCTAGCTCGTGATTTTATAGAAAAGCATGATGCTGAGAATGCCATAAGGCAGTTTGCAGCTGACAGCAATCTGTTGGTAATTTTGGGCATGCTTGTGCCGCGCCAGCCTGGCGCGCAGGTGCAGCGTGATCTGGCGCTCATCTCGCTGACAGGCCAAACGCAGCTGGTGGAGCGTGTGCGCCTGGCATTGCTTGAGTCACAATCGCCGCCGTTACAGCTGCAGCCACACGAAATGGATTCAAACTTCTTGGGCGGATGCTATTTGCGGCAGCACAACATTCAGGCCACACGCAAGCATATTTTGCCGATCATCAAGCAGGTGCTGCTTGATCTGGAGGCCTCGCAGCATTGTGACTGCGATGATGTTTACTTCTTTAAGGAGAAGCCCAAGCTGGGTCTATCCTAAACACCACTGTGTAGGCTTGCGCAAACAATGTCCAACCAAGCAAGTACAAAGCATGGGATATACACACACTCATACTCGCACTTAGGCTCTAACAGCTAATAGCTCTGTTTATGTTTTAGTCTTAGTTAAATGCATCTGTTATCAGCCAGTGAGATCTAATCAGTGCTAGTAACTTATAAATTGTTATCAAAATTATTCCATTTGTGATGCGATTTCATAGCATTTAAAGTGCCACTAATCCAATCTTTAAAATTATTAACTCCAAATTCAAGTTAAAGTATTATCCATTCTTATAATTGTTATATTTCTAATTAGTTGAAATTGCAAATTAAGGAACGCTTGCTCAATGTTCTGATATATTAAAAAGAGACTGAGCTTAAGTAAAGTATTTTGGAAAGTCGCATACGAAATGAAAGCAAGTGTCAAAAATTAAATGTTTTTTTTTTAATGTTCACTGGAATATTTGTACGCATATTCCATTGATCGATCTTACGGCAGATGTAGATTAGAGTGCCTGATATCAAAGATCTCAGAAGAACGTTTGTAATGCGAACTTAAAAATCTATTCTAAATGCAGAATAACAAAGTTATTTTGAATTTGACTATTGTATTGAGTAGGAATTATGCAAAAATCGAATAAGAATGTTAAATATGGGTAAATTAAAGGGCAGAATAGGCTTCATGTTGAACAGATCTTGAACAAAATCTGTAACGTAATTAAATTCAATAAAAATAAATAAATTCACAATAATATATATGTTTTTGTATCATTTCTATGCTTTAAAATCTGCACTTTCAGTAACTGAGCATTTGAGCAAGCGCTCCTTTAAAAAGTTCCAATTACTCAATTGTTTGTTTTATTCTGTAAAAATATATAAATATGTACATATACATATAAATGAAATGAAAACTATACTTTTCTACAACTGTGGTTCTGACTGCTGCGCCGCCTCACCATCATCCATATCGCCCATTTCATCATCTGCACACTCAAGCGTCATATCCTCAAGCATCTCGGCGAGCGTTATCTGTGGCACATCAGCATTGGCTGACTGCGTATCGACAGGTATGGTTTTCTTGCTATCACGATATATGTTTATCTGGCCACGTATGTCGACATTTTCCTCGATATCGTCAAGGAACTCATGGTAATCATATTTGCTACGCTCATCGGTTGCCTCATCAGCCAAATGTCTAAGCTTCCACAGACGTTGATTAAGACGAGTCTGGCGATCGTAGTGTTTTCGCACCAGTACCACATCTGGTATTTGTTCCGGCGTCAATTTATCGAACTCGGCATCGTTAATGTTCGCCTCGCCCGTGTTGTAGCCCATAACGGAGTCGCCCACCTTGAGAAGATGACCCAAATGGGAGCGTGTGTGTATGGGATTATCGTTGATGCCTAGCTCTGAAGCGCGCACCACCCAAATGTCGCACAGGGCATGCTTGAAGGAGACAGTACCCTGACCAGGATAGCTCTTACGATCCTTATCGAATATCACATCAATATCCATGACCACATACTCGACCAACTGCTTGGGATTGCAGATGGCCTCGAATGGTGCACGAAAATATAGCTGTGTGGTGATCTCAGCGATCTGTGCTGTCATTGGATCGATCAGATGAATGCTGCTCGATACGCGATTTACCAGACAAACCGGTGAAATGTTGCCCAACTGCTGACGCAGCTTCTTTGTTAAACAGACAGCGCTATCCTTTGATATGGGCGCTATTTCCACCGACCACGAGTATTTGTAGTTGTAGTTATTGCTGTGTATATCATGCGAAATGAGACGCTTTGAGGTAGTGACCTTAGCAGGCACCATTGTTTGCAGAAAATCGACCATGCGACGAGCATGATTCTCGCTTACATAGTAGAAATCAAGGCCACCATGTTCCGGTTTGATGCCCAGCGTGTTCTCGTGCGCCTTGTATTTCAATATCAACTGCTCCAGATAGTAGAATGTCTTCTTATTTTCGGCACGCTGACGAACCTGCACCAGGCAACGCCAAAAGTCCTTCGCCTCGGTGCGATGGCAATCGTCGCACATCTGATTTTGTACCGTAAACTCTACAATAAAGACCTGCTGAAGCACGGTGCCGCCAGAGATTTCACCGTGCACAGTTAGTTTGACCTTTATGCGTTTCGAGTGCTGTTCGGTCCAAATGAAGCCCGCATCGACCAGTTTCACCTCCTTGAGTCCCTTCAGCTTTTTCAGGCAGATTGCTAAGAGTTCCCTTGACTCCAGGGACGCCTGTACCCATTCATTAGGTGGCTGCAGATAACGCTCACAGTTGCGACAGAAATGAAGCACTGCCTGTTTTGGTATATTCTCCGTAATGTCAACATGATTCCTCAGACAGGTCACACACATATTAGCTGGATTCGGCTGTATTGCAACGCCACATTCGCAGCACAATATCATTGCAGAATTTGCACTGTTGCTGCTGTCAGCGCCCAATGGGCTTACGCCGGAAAAGTCGACGTCCTCCATTATTCTGTTTCGCGTTGCTTCGCTGCGTAATTGAAATGCCAATTCCAATGGGAAAATAACAAAACACGTGCGTTCAACCGAATTTCACACTAATATGAAATTAATGTTACCATATGTGACGGAGACGAAAATACCTTATAAGTAAATATGGTTATCGAAAAAATACTAGCACATAGTATTCGATGTAAATGTTATACAACTGATATATCCTCCGATAGACGTAAACACATCATGTAAAATGCCTTAAAAGTGACTGCGCACACCCAAGACTGATAATGCTCCAATCGATTTTAAGAAGAATCGATAGGTATTGAATGTTTTTCTGGGCAATGTGACCAGTTTTTCGTGTGTGTCAACTTATAGATGGTATTGTTCACAGTTTATTCCTAAGCTGTTATAATTGTAAAATAGATATCTGAATTTATTATAATAGAATCAAATGGAAGTCGATGAGGAAGAGTTTGAGGTTCCGTCGAGCAGCAGCAAAGGCGAAAAGAAGCGATTTGAAGTTAAAAAGGTAAGTAATTTTAATGTTGCAAATTATAATAAAAATGGCGAATCGGCAAAGTCATTGTTAGCGTGTTATACTTATTTTCCTCTGTTATCGTTAACTCTATGCAATAGTGGAACGCCGTAGCGCTCTGGGCCTGGGGTAAGTCTTGATATAAAACCAAAGTGAAGAATACGATGGTTTTAAACGAGCATTTTTACAGACATCGTTGTGGATAATTGTGCCATTTGCCGCAATCACATAATGGATCTATGCATTGAGTGCCAGGCCAATCAGGCATCGGCTACCAGCGAAGAGTGCACCGTTGCGTGGGGCGTTTGTAACCATGCCTTCCACTTCCATTGCATTTCGCGTTGGCTTAAGACGCGTCAGGTCTGCCCACTAGACAATCGCGAATGGGACTTCCAGAAGTATGGCCACTAATGCCAGCAGCAACATAAAACACCGAGACTTACGCTACAAATACGCATACAAACCTTATATTCTTTTAACTCATACTACTGGCCACATTTACTGAAGTGCTTAAGAGCTTACCATTTGCACACACACACGTATACAAGAACATCAAACGTTAGCATTACATGTAATAGGAAAGAACACACGAACGATCCTTAATGTCAAGGGCCAAAGTAAATAAAACGATAGCGTGCTTCACACCAATTTACTTTGCTGCTACTTATGTTTAACTTACCAACTTGCCGTCTCCACAACTCAATCGAAGAAACAAAGAACTATAAACGCTTAATGGCCAGATGTCCAGAAAAAATAAAACTTTCTCGCTGCTAAAAAAAAAAAAACAAAAAAAAAAATTCTCATCAAGGATTTTTCATAACTTTCGCATAAGCAATTTATTTGATGTAGTTGATATGTTTGCATGTGTGCACAAGATTTGGTGTTGCTCCATGAGAGCTCAGTATCAGGATGGAATAAATAAATATTAAGACTAACAGTGTTGTATTTTAAGTTAATTTGTTTAGATTCTTAAAATGAAAAATAAATGTAACATAAAAATTACTGTTTATATCTACATAACATCCAGTATCATGTATAATGAGATAAAACCTAACCAATAAATCATCGAAATGTCAAAAAGCAATCAAAACCGAAAAAAATCAATTTTGTTTTTTATTTGCATGTTTGCTGCTGCTGTTTTTGTTGTTGTTGTTCATCACGAGGGAATACACAACACGTTTACATATGAATCATGTATCATATGTTCTTCTATTAAGAAAAAAAGGTTTAAATTAAATAAAACTAGCCATTGCCAGCACGTCTCAATACGTCTCCTGTCCAACCGATAAATTCCCTCACGATCTACCTTTGAATGGAATGACCATTTCCCCTTACTTCCCCTGTTAACCCCCTGTAACTGTTAACCCCAAGCCAATCAAACACACGGCGAACTGTTTGCTGTAAGAAAGGGGTAGGAGCACGACGAGCACGTCTCAATACGTCTCCTGACCAACCGATAAATTCCCTCACGATCTACCTTTGAATGGAATGACCATTTCCCCTTACTTCCCCTGTTAACCCCCTGTAACTGTTAACCCCAAGCCAATCAAACATACGGCGAACTGTTTGCTGTAAGAAAAGGGTAGGAGCACGACGAGCATTGCACTGGAAATATGTTTTGTGTATATATATAAAATTGTATTTGTAAATATAGAGTTTGTATAATTGCTAATTAATATGCTACAGTTTAAAATAAATCTTATTGCGAAAACGAAAAAAAAAAAATTTATATCATTCCAAACTGATTTGTGGGCCGATTACAAATACATTTTTGTATATGTAATACATATGTGTATGTATGTATGTGTTTATGTGTACTATGCGTAAAATTAAATTATTAAAACAAAACTATGATTAACAACATGAACACTACAAAAAAAAGAAGTTAAGTTTTGCAATGAATAACACAATCTTTTGAATTAATGCATATCGAGTGATTTTTTTCTTGATATTATGTACACATACAAAGGCAAGTTACATGTGTATATGTGTGCGTTTAAAAACGCTTTTTTGCTTCTTGATGTTGCAAAAGAAAGGGAAATTTTTGAGTGTGTGTGAATGCAACAACAAAACAAAAGAAATACAATTGTGCAATAAATATTTTCTGGGTTTTTTTTTTTTTCATTATACTTAACACAACTCAAATTTTAAATTGTTACCAATTCGCAGCGTTTATTTTCTGGTTGTTTGTTGTTTTTTTTATATATATATATATGTATAACTTTCATTTTAGTTATAATTTAAATAGGTTTTATTATTTTGTTGTTTGTTTTCTTTTTTAGCTTTGTTTCTTTGTATTTACAAATAAATTTGTCGTGAATTTAATTTGGTTTCCTATGTTTGCATTAATATATGTATATTTTCTTTATATATATATATATATATATATATATATATATGTATAGGCATTGTAAATTGAGTTTGTATATATTGCTTTGTTGCTATTGTTGGTTTTTTTTTATATTCTTCTTCATAATTGTTTGTTACTATTGTTGTTTCTGTTGTTGTCGTTCTGCTTCTTATATGTTGGCTAACAGTTTCTTGTTGTATTCCTTTCCTCGTTTCATCTTCATATACACATAGTATATATATATATATATATTTGTTGTAATATTTATAAATTTAAGTTTAGTTGTAAGGCGTCTAAAACCGCTGCTAATTGCGTTTGTGGTTGTGTCTGTATTTGTAAGTATGTATGTTTTTTTTTTATTTATTTATTTTTTGTTTTGTATGTGTGTTTGTGTGTGCATTGCATTTCGAACACCTCTTGCAGACTATACAACACTCTGTAACACATTGAAGGACACTTTTCTATTCCCCTTTACTACTTTTATTACTCTATTTCTGCAGTCAGTGTATATGTGAAACGGCTATTATATCTACTGTATTGTGCAACAAAAATAAAATAAATATATTTAAGATTAATTGTACAGCGGACCACGATTATCACGTACTTGTATATAAGTCACATTTGTCGGATTTGTAAAATTATTAATTATGGTTTAGCATGGGGAGCTCGGTCTGCAAGAGTATGTAATGATCGGCGTGCCGAAGTTTGGTGTTCTTCCTTATTGAATTATGTTTCTCGTTTCTTTGCTTCTACATTCACTTTTAGAGAGAAAGAGAGCAAGAGAACAACCGGAAAATGTTGTGATTGTTGCTTTTGTTTTGATTTGCTTCCCTGCTTCAATCAATGGCAATTGTAAATATTCCTTGATGTTATAATTATTGTTGTTGTTGTTCTTGTAAGATTCTGCTGCCGCTGCGCTGCTCAAACTGATGTTGCTCATGTTGTTGTTGTTGATGCGTCGCTTTGTTAACCGTTAAATCGTTAAGCGTTTCGTTTCGTTTTATTTCAGCTGTACATGATTTGTATGCGTTTTAATTCTACTCTTAATTTTTTAACTATGAAATTGTTGTTGCTGCTGCTGCCGTTATAATTATGATTATTATAATTGGTATTATTGTTGTTATTATTATTATTATTCATATTAATCTCATCATCTTGCTCTTTGTCATTATTATCATTACCACCATCAACACTTTGTTTAACACTCGCTTTCTTGCTACTTTTATGCTTTAAATATCCATCTGTAATGGCGAGAGAGAAGAGAGAGAGAGAAAGAGAGGAGAGAGAAATAGAAAGAAAAGCAAAAAAGAAATGTATAATCAAAGTTTTGCAAAATTATTTGTTATTTTTTTTGGCTGATCATAATTTTTTTTTTTTTTTTTTTTTTGCTTTTGTTTTTATGCTATGCTTATGCTTTTTAATCCTCTATCGAATTTCCTATTCTGAATATACATGTACAATTCTTATACTGTGTGTTTCTATTGATTAAAAAAAACAACGAAAAAAAAACACAAAAAAAAAAACGAATAGGCACTTAACGCATAAGAAAGTTGCCAGACTGTTGCTAAAAGGGCGTTCAGAGAGTGAGACAGGGACACACCTGCAGACGCGAACTAAAGCAAGGCAAGCAGCAGGCAAGGGCAGCCAGACGTATCGCATTTATGGAGTGTTGTTGTTTCTTATCATGTTTTTGTTTTTGTTTTTGTCTTTGTTGTTGGTGTTGTTGTTGGCAATGGCAGCAGCGCAGTCAATTTGCATAGAGATCAGTCGTTGGTTATTTGTTGCTATGTTGTTGTTGTAGTTGAATTTGTTGTTGTTGTTGATGGTGAAGATGATGATACTGTTGCAGCGGCGATGTTGATGACGGCAACTGCTGTTGTTCAGCCGAGGCTATCTGCTTTGTTGTCTGCTGATGCTGTTGTTGCTGCAGACCGGCAAAGCTGGTTGGCGCCACCAGTGCACAGGTGCCAAATGTGTGCTTGGTCATGGTCAAAGCCTGTGGCAAAAAGCTGTGCGAGCTAGAACCACTGCTCGGTACACCAGTTGCGCCATTGCTGCTCGTTATTGTGGAGCTATTGTTGCTACTGTTGCTATGGTTACTATTGTTAGTGTTATTGTTGTTACTATTACTGTTACTGTTGTTGCTGTTGCTGTTACTGTTGCTATTGTTGCTGTTACTGTTGCTACTACTGACAACAGCTTGGGTTAATTCTGCAGCGCGTTTTGCGCTGCTGCTGCTACCAAATTTACACAATTGTTGCTGCTGCTGTTGCTGCGGCTGGTAGTAAGCCATATTGTAGCTGCTATTGTTGTTGCGATTGCCATTTAGCTGATAGCGACTGGGCGACTTGGAGCGTGTAAAAAAATTGGTTGTTGAGGTGCAGGCCGATTGAAATGAACTAACGCTGGATGTTGTTGATGTTGGCGAATCAGCTGCGGGCTGTCGTGTTGCTATTGACACCATCGATGGTATTGCAGCAGTTGCTGCTGGCGCTTGTGTTGTTGTTGTTGTTATTATTGTTGCTGATTCAGCTGCCTCGTCGGCCATTGAAGCCGTGGATGTGGGCGTGCTGTTTAGCGAGGAAGTATTGACGGTCATGCTGGTGCCACTGCCGCTGGCGCTGCTGCTGCTGGCATAGGAAGCATTAAAGGATTCATCACTAGCACTGATCCCGCTGCTATTGAGCTCATCAATGCCGTTGCCGGTCGCTGTGCCTGCAACTATTGCGGAAGTTGATGTGATTGCTGCTGTTGTTGTTGCTGGTGGTGGAATGTCTATTGTGTGCGACTCGTTGCCAAAAATCAGGCGCAGTCTCTTCTTTTGTGGTGTACCATAGATGCTGTTGTTGCTGCTTGCCACTGGCACTGTTGCTATTGCTGGCGGTGGCGAGGATGTTGCAGCTGTTAAAACGCTGCGACGGCTGCGTCGTTTCTTCTCCTTGAAGCGCCACTCGGCAGCATTGCTTTGAACAGTAGCTCTTTGTTCCAGTTCTAGTTGCTGCTCCTCATCAACGTCCTCTTCATCCACCTCTAGCTCCTCATCTTCTTGCTCCTCTTCCTCCTCCTCCTCTTCATCATCCTCCTCGTCGTCATCATCATCATTGCCATGCTCTGATATGCCCTCCATACGCAAGATCTCATACTCGATACCGGTACTGCTGCTGCTGCTGGCATTGTGAGATGCATTATTGCCGCTGCTGTTGTTGCTTCTATCGCCAGCACCCAATGCTGCGCTAGTGCTGAGAGCGCTTGCTCTGTTGCCACTGTGGCCATTATGTAGTGCATGTTGGCGCTCCTCGCTTAGGCTGGTGCCCAATTCAAAAACCTCATCCAGTATGGGTGAACGCTTCATGCGCAACGTAAGCTTCAATCGTCGTTCGGGTGTTTTAAGCAGCGGCTCCACAGCACTGCTGTTGCTACTACTTATTTTAGCTAAAGCTGCAGCCGTTGTTGTTGCTGTTGCTGCTGCTGCTGTTACTCCAACTGCTGATATCTGCTGTGTCTGTCGCTTGCGTTGCTGTATGTTGCCAATGGCCTCGCAGTGTATGTGCTGTGCAGCAACCAGCGCTGCGGCGCGACGACTGCGTTTCTGTTTGCCTGGCTCTATGGCAACATCGACAGCTGCCGCTGCTGCTGCTGCTGTTGTTGCCTGACGCTTTGTTGCATGCTCAAAACTGGACATGAGGTTCTTTCTTGCTGCTGCTGCTGCTGCCGTTGCCTGCTGCTGCTGCTGATGCTGTTGTTCGCTCGCCGAGCAGTAAGACGACGAGGGCGTCGGCGTGCAATGCATTGCATTGTTTGAAAAAGTAAACGTTGTTGCTGCTAACGATGCCGTCGTCGCCGTTGCCGTCGCTGCTGCTGTCGGCTCGCTCGGCTTTTGCTTGCGATCACTATATCTACCGCTAACATTATTTCTACAGTTATTACTACTATTTAAATTATTACAATTTGTAATCGTTGTTTTAAAGTTGCTGTTGCTGCTGCTATTGCTGCTGCTGGTGTTGTTGAAGGCAGTTAATGTTGCTGTGTTTGTTGCCGTTGCCGTTGCTACTGCGGCGGCGGCGGCTGCGCGTCCAGCGCTATTGCGCGTTACACGCTTTTCTATTGACAGTGACGGCGCTGCTGTTGCTGCTGCTGCTGCCTCGGCTGCTGTCTCGCTGCACACATAAACCTTATGGGGTTGCTGCTGTTGCTGTTGTTGCTGCTGAAAATCCGTGTCGCTGCTTTCACTATCCGTTAGATATTTACCCAGCAGCGGCATGCTGTCCGAGCTGCCGCTTTCATTCATCTTTTGCCGTTGTGTTTGACGCTCGCTGCGCCGCAGCTGTCGCTGTTGCTGGCGTTGCTGCTGCTTCTGCTGTTGTTGCAGCTGCTGTTGTTGTTTCTGTTGTTGCTGCTGCTGTTGGAGTGCGGCAGCAAGAGCTGCTGGCTTATAGCGTGGAACCAACACCACTGGCGCTTTGCCAATGCTTGCAATTGGTGCAGCTATTGGTGCTGTGGCAACTGACGATGTTGCTGTTGCCGTTGTGGTGGTGGTGCTACTGCTGTTACCATAACTGGCCAGCGGCTCATCCGTGGATGCTGTGGATATGCTGCTGCTAGTGCTATTCACTCGCATTGATTTTCGCAATGTGATTACGGCTCGTCCATTACTCAGTTCAGCGGCAGCCTGTGGCTTCTGCATGGCCGTCGCCTGACTGGCCTCTGCGTGCTGCTGCTGCACATGAGCTGCTGCTGCTGCTGATGCCGCCGCTGCTGTTTGTGGCAGGTGTGGGTGAAATGGATGGTGTTGCTGCTGCTGCTGCTGCTGCTGTTGATGATATGCCGCATTTGCCATTATCATTTCAGCATCGTATTTGGTCATGCCCTTTTGGCGCAACGCCTTCATTGTGAGCGGCGACACAACCACAATTGGAACCTTGCTTCTGTCCATCATAGCGACACTGTTTAGCTCCAAGTTGCTGCTTTTCGGACGCACCGCGGCTGACGATTGCGTTGACAAACCATTGCTATTGCTATTGCTATTGGCATTGGTGCTATCATTGCTGTTGCTATTGGAAGTGCTGTTCGTGCTGTTGGCGCGACTCTTGATGCGATTAATGCGATTGTCTGTCTCACGCAGCCGATAGCCACCGCCATTGGCGCTGCCGGCAGCGCCCAAACCGAGACCCAATCCCAATCCATTGTTTAGGCCCAATGTAGCTTCGTTAACATGGTTTGCTACGTTTTTGCCAGCAAATGCACCGGTACCGCGTCGCTCGCATGTCTCGCACTCACAATACCGATTGCTATCGCCGAAAAAATCCTCGCCATAAAAACAGGTTATCTCTTCGCCTACTTCAATATCCCGCAGCACTTTTACACAGGCAGTGTCACGGCCGGTGGCAAGAAATTTGCAATTTGCCCGACAATCGTGATTAATGTAGGCAGCAGGTCCCAGCCAGAGTTGTGCACAGTTCTTGCGACAGCTATACATCACAGAGAAATCATTTTTGCCCGAATGCAGCAGCGCCGTCTCCTCCGCTTCGGTCAGTTCCGCAATGCAGCCAACGAGGCATTCGATTTTTTCGTTCTTTGACCAGCGTTTTGTCGAGCTGATCTTGGCACCGCGTTGCTCCTCCAGTGAATAGCGATAACATGCCTCAATCGCAAAGCCGCTGTCCTTGTCAAACACACGCAAATATCGCACAATCTAATCAGCATGGATAAAAAGAGTTGCTTTGGGTTAGTTATTAAATAGATGGAGGCTGCTAATCGTTCTAAAGATGTTGATATTCCCAACATATATATTTATGGTACACACATTTAACACTATCTAAACTTTCATGTGTATGATCGATATCATCATATCACTCACAAACGCACAATATTGTATCAGTAAGAATATATTTTCAATTGTTTTTCTGTCTCTTTTGAAGCGATGTGTGTTGCCATGGTTTCAGCTATATAGCTCTGATCCATTTAGTTCACTTTTTCACTTAATAAATTGGATTTCGGTTAAAGCTGAAAAACAAACCACATAATCCTTCAACGATATGGATAGATATTTTGTAAAAACTCATGGATATATATAAACAAAACTTAAAAAAAAAAAAAAAAAAAACAAATAGTAAAAAAAGGGTATATCTTCACCGCTGCATATTTTGGCTATTAGATTATAACTCGTTTTCTTTCTTTGTCTCCTAAATATCAACATCTCCAAGAGCCCTTTTATGGACTACCTACTTACATGATCATGCAGGCGCTTTGTGGAGATTTTATTCTTATTCTTGAGATGACGCGGTATCCAGGGACCGTCATATATACGCTGTATAGCAACATCGTAGTTTTGATTCTGAATAAAATCGTCTACAACCGCCTTTAGCTGCTGTGTGTCTACTTTAAGCGGCCTAAAACGTATGTTCATTTTGTGCGTCTGAAAGCCCAAGTGCGGATCCAGTATCAACGATGTGGCCAGATCATCGTTTTCCGAGAGCTCACGCGGCGACATGCCTGTTGATTGCGATAAACGGCTAACGGCGCTGCCGTTGCAACCATTAAGGCTGCCACCCACACCACCACTACCACCAGCTCCACCGCCATGCGATGATGATGAAGATGACGATGACGAGGAAGATGATGTTGAAGATGCTGATGATGTTGCAGGTGTGGATGTGGAGCTGTGGTGTGTCGTGCTCTGCTGCGGTTGATAATGATGTTGATGGAGGTTATGATGATGCTGCTGCTGCTGCTGCTGCTGATGTGAGTTGCCGCTGCTGTTGTTATTGCTAAGAGTGCTGAGAGTGTTGAGAGTTGGGTTTTGACTCTTGGTGTTGTTATTATCATGTGCCGTTGACGACGACGACAACAATGTCGCCGCCGCCGCTGAGGATGCGGTTGCAATTGAAGACGTTGCGCTGGTGGTGTTGATGTTGCTGCTGGTACTCGTGTTTGCACTGCCACTGGTTGTAAATCTTCCGGCAGTTTCACTGCGGCGCGTGTGATTCGATCCGACGACCATTCTGTTTGTGTATGCAGTCTGTAAAATGCAAAGCAAACAATAAGTATAAATAAGTCATACAAATTAACAACCACCTAAAACTTTATTTGGATTTTAAATAATCATCTTTGTTTTTCAATTACCTAGTCATAAACTTATTTATTAAATAATTTAGAATTTGATTTTTCATCGTTAAGGGTTTTTTTTTGTTTCCTTAGCGTACTAGCCGGCGTTTAATTAAAGCATATTTTTTTGAGATATGGCAACATGGTTTAAAGCAAGTAAGAGTGAAAAAGATGGACAGAGTGGCAGTGTGCGCTACTGCTTAGTCGCAGTTGACCCCTCATTGTAATTTTACATGTATCCTAATACATATTTAGCCTAATGCATGTCATGGTCGTGCACAATATAGGAAATTTTATATATATTAGAACAGCCTTTCTGCTTACAGTTAGAAAGAAATTATAAAGAAACACAATCGTTCGTGTTTTATGTTGAAACAAACGAGATGGCAACACTTCCAGCACAAAATATTCGTACACACGAAGCAAAAAAAAAAAAAAAATCAAAGCAAAAGTTGTTTCTGCTGACGCCGCTGATAAATGATAAGCGTTCACATTTTGTGAGCCAATGCAATCCAAGCAATACAACTAAAGATGAAAAAACGCTGCCTAACATATACATATGCAACAGTTTCAATAAGAAACAAATGCAATTGACACATTTGAACATTTTTTATGGCTTCACCCTGCATTGTTTTGGGTGGATTATAAGAGGAAAAGATGTGAGGTCGATAGACGGCAAGCGTTCGCTCGCTCTCATTCTAGCCAGTCGCTCTCTTTACACCCATACACGTGCAAAAAAATCAATTAAACCGAAGCACATGTGTAATAAAAGCGTTCATTTACATAAATGTCTTTTAAAATAAATTAAATAAAACAATACCAACTTTTTGGTTAATTTTACACAACACGCACAACTCATTACAAAGAAGCTTACAAAGCCAATAAGAATTTTTTTAAATCGGATAGCGGCTTTGTTGTATTGCTGCCCATCGACGGCTGCAATAATAGCAGAAGCATGTGTGTGTTTTTTTCTCTTTGTTTGTGTGTGTTTTTAATACGTACATACATATGTATTTTATTGGTTCCCAAAAGCTAATGCAGTTCTCAGCTGTTTACAAGACGGCCAGACATATGAATTCGTATGTGTGCGAGAGCGAGAACAACTATGCACTCATGCGCACTGCAGACTCACAATAAATGAGAGTGACCTGCGCAAGGTTGCTACTTTTTGAAAGTACAATTCGATAAATAAACCGACCGTATAACTTTAAAACTTTTACTGAAATGCACAAAAGTGCTTTAATAAAGTTCTTTAGAACGAAGAGAGAAAAAATTATTGACGACTATGCCACCGCCATTGTCGTTACAATTAGACGCAGAACCCACACACACACACACACACATTCAACTGAAAATGTCAACAAAGAAAAAGGCTGTAGGGTTGTCAAACACTTGTCTGTACAACTTTACAAATTGTTTTAGACAATTGTTTGGAATTTGTAATTATTTTTGCAGTTTTCTTTTTTAATAATAGGTATTGACTACACAGCATAATAATATCGACACATTAAGCCATTTGTTGGCTGCAGACATTCTCATTTTGTTTTAAATGCAAACATTGCCAACCCTAGGTCCAGGTTTTTTTCAGCTTGTTACATGGATCACACGGAAAATGGCGGCGCCTATTACACATATACACATGTAGCTATGTATGAATAAATGTATGTATGTACCTTTAATAATATTCACTGAGGTGCTGCTGCTGTTTCTGCGTTTTTGGACCCTGGATGCCGTTGTGTCTGCTGGTGTGATAATTGTTGTTTATTCTTGTTTTTTTTCCTTCTTTTCTATTCTTCGAAGTCAACGACGTCCAGCGGCAGAGACACAAGCAATTGTACATGTACTGGAGCTTGTTTTCGGTGCTGAGCGGCTTTTTTGATTCCAAATATCACAGTTGTAGCCGTAGTATAACATCACCCGCAGTTTGAGGTTTCTGCTGTATTTGTCGTCATCTGCTGTGCCATTTCATTCTTACATTTTTCTTTTAATGCTTAAACGCCGCCGTTCTTTCCCACCCCTTTTCATTGGAGTCAGACTCTGCCAGTAGCTAGCACACGCACACACACACACGCACATACAACCGCACAACACCAGCGTACACTCATACATGCATATGCATATGTAGATACATATATTCCTTCGCAACGACGTGCGTGCGTATGTATGTTAGTTGTATGTGTGTGTGTGCCTTCTTTTTCTGCTACTTTGCATGAGCGCTTCGTCTTATTTGCTTTTCCATGCTTTAAGCTCTTAAGACGCGTCGTAATTAACAAGCAATATAGTATATAGATATAGTATACAAAAAGTGGCTGTGTTGCGGTGGAAGAAATGAAAACGCACGCGAGTTACGAATATTTTGTATGTACTTTTCCGCGTTACAGTTCTCCACGATTCCGTTTTTTCGCATTTTATGTAGCGATTTGTGTGACCGCAAGCTACAATTTAAAAAATGCCAAACCAAGTGCACAAAAAAAAAAATACTAAAAGAAACCCATTTTCAATTTTACATAAATTCATGTCGACCCACCAAAAACGTATTACGAACCTAAAAATTACAAAGAATATCATATGATGAAAATTTATTATTTTTAAATAAATACATTTTAACTTGTGTTAACTTAACAGCTCAGTTACATTCCGGTGTTCCAACATTTTTAAATACCCTAAATAAGGCCGAGAGTGCAAAACAAACAGTTGTCGGTGTTTTTATTTACATATCCACGGGAATTATTTTGAATGTTTATGTTCAAAACTTGTGTGACAGCCATCAATTAGCTGTATCCTGTCGCCAGACGCGACACCCCTTTGCATATCAAATGCATAATGCGGCTCACTCACTTTCTAGTTGCCGCCTGCTGCATTCACGTGCTGATTGCCAGTAATCATTGGGTGGTAAAGGATGAGCGCATTGTGCAAAAACTTGATTCACCATTTTTTATGCGGGAACCGCATAATCTGATTGCATTCCTTGAGCAGATACGCTACAATGAGTACGTGGAGCGCAGCTATCTGGAGCTGCTGCGTAAGCGGGAGCAAATCGTTGAACACTTGCGCTTCTCTATGCGTTTTGGGGAAGACCTTGCCGAGCAGGCAAAGTGCGCTATGGACTACTATCTGCTAGAGAAGCGTATGTCCTATCTAAAAATAACTCCAGATCAGCTAAAGCGCATCAATCTACCGGAGCAACGTGAACTGCAGCGGACCGCAATCAACACCAAAATCGAACGTGCTATAGAACCGATCTGCAACAATTATTATGAGCTAAGTGTGGGCCCTGCTACATACGATCATCTGGAAAGCTTTCGGCCCGAGGTGCTTGACTCAGCATATGTGGAGCGCGAGCATGATAATAACATTGGCACCGCCACTGTCGAGCTGACTCGGCGCTTTGCTTTGGAAGGACTGCAGCGTCAGCCGGACTCATGGAAGTTTCATACGCTGAGCTCCTACTATTGGCGCATGCGAGGTAATGCACTCCAGGCACTGCCCTGTGCCCGGTTGGCCACCATGCTGGCGCCACCAGAACACAAGGATATACCACTGCTTAGTCTTGGTACAATACTCTTTCGTATGGGCCGGCTGGCCGATGCGGATCTTATTTTGAGCGCTGCCGTAGAACATGCGCCGCGTGTTGCCGAGAATCATGTTGTCCTGGCATCCGCGTTAGCCATGAAGCACGATTTTAATCGCTCGCAGCAGCATTTCGATGTTGCCGAGCGTTTGGATCCCAGCACACTGCCGCGCACACAACAGGTGAGGAATTTCATCAGCTGTCTGGAAAACCTTACCAAAAAGACATCCAAGATGTATAGCTATGTCAAGTACATGAAGAACGAGGTGAAGGAGTTCAAGAAACTAAAATATCACATATCGCAAAACCACGAGCGCCTCATACAGCAGCAGTTGCCATTGGGTGCGCGTCGCTTTCTCGATTCTAGAGCCAACCATGAGGATCTGCATAGACGCGGCCAATATTGCAGTACGCGCACGCCCAATGGTTCCGATGAGCCAGTGCTCTTCTGTGACTTCTACTCAGATATGCAAATGCGGCTCGAGAGCAAGGATATTGATATCGATGTACTTGAACGCGATCTTATGGCCAACACGGAGAGTGTCATCCGTCAGGTGTCCACAGAAATACGTAAGCAGTTCAACTTGGAGCAGCTTAAGGCAGCAAAGGCTGCAATGCCGGCTAAGGCCACAAAATCCACATAGGGATCCATTTGGCATAACTCAAATGCATTCCTTACATAAAAGCACAAACACATTTCGGATCACAAACTAGCATTTAAAATGTTCATATGATTTTTTTTAATAACACTTACTAACTCTAAAGTTGCACATTCTTTTCTGTTTTGTACATACATAAAACCAAAGCTATTGTTAATTCTAGAAGATGTATACATAATATGTATGTATTAAGTTTTTATATCTTTTATCGTGTTTGCATTTGTTTCAATACTTTTCAATACGTTTGTAAAATACACAAAGTAAGCATAAATTTGGAGCATCCAGTTCCAATTACACTAAAACTTTACATTACAAACATTAATTTTAATGAAGAAAAAAAAAAGTGTCTAAAAGCAATTTCCAAACGATCAAAGTTAGAAAAGACTCAGCCTATTATAGGCATTTTCTTTTTTTTTTATAAACATAAACATGTATTTAAAGCAGTTTATTAGTAAGTGTAACTAATTAAAACAAAAATTAATATAATAAACATATATATTTATATTTTAAAACATTCATTCGTATTTTCACCACTCAATCTTCTGCGTTTCAAGCGCACAAAGCATTTCAGCTAAGCTTCCAAAGGAGTGCCGGGCTGCTATAGCCGCTTTGGGATCAGTCTCCGGCTGCACCAGCAAACTGCTCCAGCCGCTATTACGTGCACCCATGTAGTCCATGTCGAACTTGTTGCCAATGTGCAGCGCTTGAGCTGGTTCAATGTTACTATTTTTCAGCGCTACCTCAAATATGCCGGGATCTGGCTTCATAACGCCGGCTTCGTAGGAAGTCAAACAAAAGTCGAATTTGTTGCTCAAGCCCATGGCGCTTAGCACTTGCGGCAGCGAGGGATCGAAATTGGAAATAATGCCTACACATTTGCCGGCATTCCTAACACGTTGCACCAAATCTTCGGCGCCATTTATGTGCGACCAGCAAGCGCTCGTGCGGAATAGGACTAATAGCTGCTCGGCAATGGTTTTTAGTTTGTTTTCTGGTATGCTGGCGTCCACACAGTTAAAGGTTTGGATCACTAGCTGTATCCACCAGGATTGCCAGTTCATGTTCGGTGTGCAGCGACCGAAATTTGAATGATTTTTGCTCATGAGTTTGAACTGCTGCTTAAAGCAGCGTTCCAATTGAGCTTTGTCTATAGAGGACAGCCCGCATGCTGCTGCCGTTTGGGCATATTGAGCAACAGGATCTTTCAGGCGGATAAGCGTGTCCGTTACGTCAAAGGTAACCAGCCGAAATCGTTGCAGGTTTCGCACAAATGTTGCGGTTAACGGCATTATGACACAGAGACTGCTATCAATAAAAGGTTGTACCTAACAATAATGTGACGTCACATTCTCAAAAATCTTGACAGTTTGATTTCGGTAATAGACAACATTGACTGTCGCTGATAATTTTATAAGCCGTAGGTATTTTTCTCTATATTTTTTAGACTTGTGTTTACTTTAATTGTTTATAAAAGTGTGAATTTAATTTGTCGCTATAATGCATGCAAAAAGCATACCATTTTCAAAGTGTTTCCATCAGGTTTTGGTATAAAAATAATACCAATACAAATAATGCGGCCTTATACGTACTTAAAGGCTGGTCACATCGTTTATAAAACTGCAATATCATTAGACGGCTTTTATACATTTAGCGAAAAGTTGATGTTTAAAAAGTTTTAAAACATTGAACAAATTCAGTTAAAATGACCGTGACTGCTGCACCATCAACTGAAAGCATACGCGAGAAGGCGCTATCCGATTATAGGAAAAAATTACTTGAGCACAAAGAAGTTGAGGGTCGACTCAAAGAAAGTGTGTACATTTTGCGTTTATTAGTATGGCTTAGCAATGTATAACAATTTTTGTCTTGCAGAGCGCGAGGAACTTAAGGAGCTGACTAAGCTATATGACAAATCAGAGAATGATCTAAAGGCGTTGCAAAGTGTTGGCCAAATTGTCGGCGAGGTGCTTAAACAATTGACTGAAGACAAGTGTAAGCAAGAAAGGTTTGTTGTGAAATGTTTTTTAATTTGTACCCTCTTTCTTTTTAGTTATTGTAAAGGCTACAAATGGACCGCGTTATGTGGTCGGCTGCCGTCGTCAGCTGGACAAGGCCAAGTTGAAGTCCGGCACACGCGTCGCTCTTGACATGACCACACTGACAATTATGCGCTATTTGCCGCGCGAAGTTGATCCGCTCGTGTACAATATGTCGCACGAGGATCCTGGCGATGTCACATATTCGGCCATTGGCGGTCTAACTGAGCAAATTCGCGAGCTACGCGAAGTCATCGAATTGCCGCTGCTCAATCCGGAGCTGTTTTTGCGCGTTGGCATTACACCGCCCAAGGGTTGTCTGCTCTATGGACCGCCGGGCACAGGCAAAACGCTTCTTGCCCGCGCCGTTGCCTCCCAGTTGGACGCAAACTTCCTCAAAGTCGTCTCCTCGGCAATTGTGGATAAGTATATCGGCGAGAGTGCACGTTTGATTCGTGAAATGTTCAACTATGCCCGCGATCATCAGCCCTGCATTATATTTATGGACGAAATTGATGCCATTGGTGGTCGTCGTTTCTCCGAAGGTACATCAGCAGATCGTGAGATTCAGCGTACTCTGATGGAGCTGCTCAATCAAATGGATGGTTTTGATTCCTTGGGTCAAGTCAAAATGATTATGGCCACCAATCGTCCAGATACGCTAGATCCTGCTCTTCTGCGTCCCGGTCGCTTGGATCGTAAAATTGAAATCCCATTGCCCAACGAACAGGCTCGGTAAGCTACGAAACTATATAATTAACTTGTTTACCGAACTTACCAGAGATATTTGTTATTTTAGTTTGGAAATTCTCAAGATTCATGCCTTGAAAATTGCAAAGCATGGCGAGATTGACTATGAGGCCATAGTCAAGTTATCAGACAATTTCAATGGTGCCGATTTGCGCAATGTCTGTACAGAGGCGGGCCTCTTTGCCATCAGGTAAGCTTGCGGCTCATTTTAGGACCAAAACTTATGCTCAATACTAATTTGTATTTGAATTTGCCTTTGCAGAGCTGAACGTGAATATGTTATTCAGGAGGACTTTATGAAGGCCGTGCGCAAGGTGTCGGACAATAAGAAGCTGGAAAGCAAATTGGATTACAAGCCTGTTTAATTGAATTAATCATTAACTCGTCTAAGAACTTGCACACAAAACTAAAAAAATAAATACAAACTATTATATTACATGTAAAAATGAAAGTTTCTTCAATTTGGCGGACTAATACTTTGGCAACAGGTGACATTAAAATGCCTTTTGCCACAAATCTGAAACGATAATATCCAAAGATGAAACAGCCTTATAACCGGGTTTTATAAGGATCAATAAAACCCAAAAATGCAATTGCTTTTCGATTAATGTACAGTTTATTTATTGATTAAATAATGTGGACGTTTCTTTTCGAGTTTCTTAAGTTTTCTCGTCGTGCCACGGAATAAACGGAAACGGAGTATTTCGCGATATATTATACATATATTATACAGAATTTCTTAGGTTAAGTGAAATGTTTTGCGGAGATGCTTTATTTTTGCTGCTGATCCTCAATGCGACGCTTCTTGCGCTCCATGTAGTCGCTGACGTTATCGAAACGCTTCTTAAACCAAACAGACAAATCCTCTGGAATGCAGATCTGTTCGGCATACCGTTCAGTGACCATTTCCAGCCAGCCCGCCGGCACCGTTTTGGCCCGCTCGCCATCGCTGCTGTTGTAGACGCGTAGTTCGAGACGCTCATTTACAGCACCTGTTACATAGATCCTATCGCTGGTTAGAGCAAAATTGGTTATGTTCCAGGTGCCCGCCTCAGCACGCACCAACTGCTCTTGTGCAATTGTCCAATTGTCGTTATTGTTATTCAGCTCATACAGACCAATTGCTTCGTCGTGATCATAAAACAGAACAGCTGCTTGATATCGCTTAGCCGACTCTAATTCGCGCATCTGGAGCCGCACAACGGGTGCAGGGAGATCGTGTTGTAGCAGCTCCTTGCCAGATAAATAGTTCCACAGGCGAAGCGTCTTGTCGCCGGATACGGACAGCAAGTGTTCTTCGGTAAGCAGCGCCAGTCCAGATACGAACTCCTTGTGACCCAGACAATAGCTGTGTATGTCAAATGTAGCCGGATAGTTGGTAACCCGGATCTTGTCATCCCGATCTGATGTGATAATGTGCTTTTGATCCGGTGTCCATACAATGTCATAAACGATGCTCAAATGGCCAAGCAGCAAACGTGGCAACGCGTCAACCTCCACGCAGTCATACTGATAACAATCGCCGGTCTTGTCTGTGACTAATACAGAGCTAGAGTCCCCGGAGAATGTCAACGCACTGGAGGTGCGAGCCAGAGCGCGCACTGATAGGAGCTTAGCATGCTCAGGCCGACTTTTGTAAACCAGCAGCGCCTTTTGGCCTGCAGTGGTCACCGCGATCAGTTGGCGATCGGGTGAATAGCATATATTTAGGATGGACACCTCAAGATTAGCGCTAGCAGCCCCTTTTGCATCACCTGCCGGTGGCTGTTCCTCAGAAGTTTCGGTGGCCGCGACCTTCAGCCCACATGTTGTTAGGTCTGAGGGCAATTCGATGTCCTTAAAGATTTGCAAGTCGTTTGGATTGAGGAATAGAACCTTGCGACCGTGCGCAAGGACTAGTTCAGGCTCGTCGTAAAAGATTGTTGTCATATTTAAGTCGCCAGCGGGTAAAATTTATCTATTCCATGTGGGAGATGAACAATATGTGCAAAACAGTGACTAAATCATTCATAAATATCACGGCGCAGTTACATTGCTTCGGATGGCAACTCTGAGTGGTGATTTGAATATATTAACACTTTAAAATAAGCACTCGTCCTAAAGCGTCGCAGCTGTGGCCAGCGAAAATTTACCCTTGGGTATGTATACAGGTATTGTGGGAGCAGTCACATGTCACGTTATACCTAGTGCTTTCTTCACTACGCGTTTTTGGTATTTTTCTCTAAAATGCATCTGGCAATTTTACCTACCTGGTATACATTGGCTGTTGAGTTTGAATGCAGTATCTGTTTTTCCTTAATATTTCCTCGATAATGCGAATAAAGCACTACTAAGGTGCATAATTTAATAATAATTAAGTTACTAAGTCTTTAACAAAAAAAGGAAAATTTTAAAGTAACACATTATATTTGTTTTATTTCCTAAGAATCATACTACATGCTTATAAAAAAAAATTGTTGAAAAAAAATGTCTATATACAATAAATGCGCATGCCCAATAAATTCGTTCTACATACTACGTGCTTATACCGATTATTGACTCAATCGAGAAACTCAACTTTGGCTTTTTGACAGTGGGCGGTGGCGTGGGCGTGTGTGTAAAATGCGGCATTGATGAATATGCAATCTGTTGATGCTGTTGTGCGACAGCTGCTGCCGAAGAAGCGGCAACGGCAGCGGCGTTGCCCAATAGATCATAAAAGGCGTTACCAATTGCTGTTGGCGGCATTGGCAAAGGAGATGCCGTGACGCCACAGGCGGAGCTGCCAAGTAGCGTTGTATCCATTGCATAGTTCAGTTCCGGATCAGCGAACGCACGTCGCTTGCGCATGCGTTCCAGGAGCGGTGAATTGAACGTGGGAAAACGCTGCTTGTACTCTGCAAGTGCATATGAGAAGGTGGGCAGTGCATTAGAATTGAAATTACACGCCGTGAGTTTTGAGGGGGGAGCGAGAGTTCTTTGATCTTGACGTTGGCGTCAAATCTATTGCTACAAATTGCTTTCAAATTATCTCAATTCGTTCAGCATACAAATGTGTGTGTGTGTGTATCTATTCGTATCTGTAAATTATGTGGCATATGAAAATTGAGGCGTAATTTGAGCTGCACACAGATGCTAGATGACCCAAACGACTAGAACCAGACAGAACGGCACCAAGTTGTCTACGGGATTTTTTCGTTTACTTAGAAAACAGATGGAAATATTTGTTAAATTGATCTCGTCTCCCGCTCATTCTGTTGATGTCGTTGTTTTCGTTGCCCCGTTGACTTTTGCCACATTTGTGCCTTCAAGAGGTTTTTCCGTTTTCATGTATCGATTTACACAATGAAAATTGGGTCCTGGTATTGCACATAACAAGCAATATGCGTGCATGCGACTCGCTTCCAATTTCAATGTGTATGTGACTTGCAAGCAAATTTACTGTTCATCTGTGTTGGTATTGTGACTGCTATCGCTATTACTGTTGTTGTCTTTGTAAGGAATCTGTAATTTCCTGTCACTGCTCTATCGCGCTCCCGCTCGCACTAATTACTCATATTACAAGCCTTGCCAGACAGTCTGGCACCGTATGAGACTGGGACGCAAGGGCTACACACTTACCTTCCATGGCTGCAGTAATGTGCAGCGTGGACTGTTGCAGGTTGCGCAGCCGCTGTTTATAGATGCGCTTCTGGGCAATCAAGACCTGCCGCGTGCGCAACGTATTCGCCGCCATCGAGGAGCTGCATTTAGTGGGTGTGCTCAATGTTATCGATGGTGGAAGCTCCTCATCACTGTGTGCCTCTGCCGTGCTTGATGTGTCGTTAATGCTGTGGCCATTGCCAGTACTACTACTCTCCAATGCCTCCATCGTTTGTTGGCGTCGCAGTGCCACCTGGGCGGCCATAACACGCTGACGATCGACCACCAGCTGGCAATTGGGGCAACAGCATTCGCGCCAACGACACAACTTCTTATGGCCCTTGACGCACGAGATGACACCATGATTGCGGCAACGGGCACACTTGGGCGTGCGTAACAAACGACGCTCCTTGGAGCTAATCACATTCGCGGGCAAGCTGCACTGCATTTTAGTTTCTCTTGTGTTTTGTGGTATTCTCACTGTTTTCTAACACACACAGATCGTATCGGTAGCACTGGCAGCTATCAACTGAAAGGATCACGCGCACATATCACACATTTAAATATGTGTTCACAACAGGATTTGTGAGTTTGGCGGCAGCCACTTAAGTGCTTTGCTACTTCCCAGACAGTCTGGCAGCGAGTCGACGACGTCAAGTGGTCTGGGCCCAAGTCTGGGTCTACCCCTAGAACCAACCCGCTGTGCCAGTTGCGTCAAGTGTGCTGCCAGCCCATTGGCTGCTAATCGCTGTGACTAAAAATAGATGGTCCAATGGCGGCACAGCTGGCTGGCATCAAGCAAATTGGAAACTTGAAATTCAATTGAAAACCGCACAAAGATACAAATGTATCTCTATCCATCTTATCATGCGTCCAGCTGTCGTATTGCTTGCCACAAAAGTATCAATTTTAATTGCTTTGTTTTGTTTGAAATTTCACTTTTGATACCCAGTAAAGTGTTCTGTTGCTTTTGAGTTTTTTTTTTTCATTATCTTTATTTGATTTTAGTTAATATGAATTTTATATTAGTATAACAATTTGTAGCATTCGCATATATATATATATATCATTTACATTTATCCAATATAGATATATTTTTAATATGCATGTATATATGTATGTATATATAGTTCTTGTATGTATGTAAATACAAATTAAGCTAAAATTAATTAAGTTCTCAACAATTTTAGGTTATGTAATTAATATCCTTTCAATCGTTTGATTTCAGTACAAAACTGATATTGATTTGAGTTTGATTAAATTTGAATTTCTTTGTTTCTCTTATCATATATGAGCCTATTCAGAGTATAAGCATTAGAAGTGTGATGTGAAATTCAAAATTTTTATATAGTATTATATATTGTATGGAATATTAAAGCTGCTCAAAGTTGTGTGCCAGGTTTTACGATTTTTCTTTTTGGATTGTTATTGGTCATTTATAGGTAATAGATTTTAGATTTTTGGACATATGTTTCTAGATCAAAGAAAGCTATATTTATAGTATAGGTATGTGCTTTTGGAATTGCTGGGACAACGTGCATAGCAAGTTAAATAAGATTTTGAGAGAGCTTGAGATAAATGGTGTTCATCGTTTAAATGCTTGCAAACTTATTGTCTTTTGCTTTTTCTATGTTCTCTTATTAGAAAAAAAGAAAAGAAACATAAATACAATTGGAACCATTTGATAAATTAGTATTTCTTATATATATGATGCCTGAACATTGAATACGCTGCTCTATTGTTATCCAAAGACTTGATCTATGGATTATAATACCATTGTAAATACTTGTTAGTTACAAATGAAATGCAAAAAATTTCAATACTATAACAAATACAAATACAATACATCTCAATTATTACATATCACATTGCTCAAACGTGGCTTTTCATCTTGATCCACATGCAATTTAATTATAAATTTGTTTTTATTATTATTATTATTTTTGTGACTTGTTTAATACTTTAACAATCATGATTGCCAGTGAACATTCTATCTAATTAAAATTTTCTTTAACCCTTCAAATAGTCTCCTGCAAGTGCGTTTCGTAAATAATGTTTCGGGATTGATAAATTCCTAAATGGATTACAATTTAAAAACAACAAAACAAATATTACTTCATTTCCTCATTTGTATCTAGCTAGTTTTGTTTTTTTTTTTTGGACAATAGTTTTTAAGTTCGACAGTTAATATAAATGCTAACAATAAGTGCGTGCAGTTTCAGTATATAGTATATCTGTATATTGTATATATATATAGTTATTAGGCTCAATTTGTCCTTTGGTGCGGGGCTTCTATTGAATGAACTGGTATTGGGATAGAAAATTTCTATTGTAAAAAGTACAAAAGTAAATGCAATTCAGAAGGATTCACTATAAACTCTTGAAATCAAATGCAATGGATTGGGAGCATTAAACGATGCTATTCCGCTTGGCGCTGGCCCGCTGCAGTGTGCTTTGCATGGCGGCGACAACGGCCTCGGCGCCACCAACGAATATGGGCTGATTGGCGGCGCGTCGCAGCACATGCCACATGGCCACCGGCTTACGCAGGGAGGAGAGCATTTGATGCCAGTGGCGCAGACCCTTGCCCACAGCACAGCTGCCGGCAAGGACATGACCCAGCGGCATAATGCCATGCTCTGTAACGCCAAAGACTGTGAGACGCAGCTGGACTGTGGTCAGACCCTGAGGCGGCACACTGAAGATCATCGATTCGTTGAATATGGGACAGCGATCCTTGCGCTTTAGCGAGGTGCGCTTTTTGAGCACCTTCTTGTCGTTGTTCATTAGATATACCTACAAGAAGAGAAAGAAATCACATTTACATTCACATTTTACTGCGAAGTCTTCAAAGCCATACGCAAACCTTGACAAAAACATGCTGCAGTGCATCGGCAGCTGGTGACTGCTCCGTGCCAGTGTCCAGCTCCAGTTTAAGATTACGCGCCTTAACCACAACAATGGTCAGACGCTCCGCCGTGGGCAAATAGCTAAGCGAGAACATGAGCTCACCCCAACGAGCATTGCACTTGCGCGAATCCGACAATGGTATCCAGGTCGTTATGGGACGCGCCATCTCGCCAATTTCCATCTCAGCCTCGCCAATCAGCGTATGGGCCGGTCCATTGTGATACAAATGAAACCACAACGAGTGGCGGCCCGCCTGACGCTTCAGTCGAAAATTGAAGGTCTCATTGTAGGCGGGCGTCAGTGATGCCTTCACCACCTATGGACACAAGCGGACACAGGAATCAAATAAGACGCTTTAAGCGCCTTCCATCTGCCAGTGGACTCACCTTTGTCTGCATTCCACCCGCATGATCTGGCACTAGGTAGATGCGAACGAATGTGTCCAGTGAGTCGAGAGCCATGCTAAGTGGACAAATGAGTCCCTTGGCCTCCAGTACGTTGACCGTTAGATCCAATTGTTCCTCGCTGGAGCTGTTGCTGTGCCTGTAAACGCCAAGTGAATTCGGTTTCATTTCAAAGTGTGGATTGAAGTGGACAAACTTACTTCTCATATTGCAATCCAACGCAAAGATAGCCAGTGATTTGGGTATAGGGTTGATCAAGCTGATCCAGACACAATGTGGATGCATCCGAGTTGACCGAATCACAGGAGATGGCATGCTCCAAGTTAATGCCCTCCATTGAACCATCCAGTGACATTTGCGAGCTATTGCGTCTGCCCAAGCCCAGGCTAATGCTTGACTCCTGCCGCAGCAGCGATCGTCCAAATGACCAAGTCGAATTACCATTGCCATTGCCATTGCTAACACTAACTCCATGGCCATTGGGCAGCTTACGAAACAGATAATCCTCCGAAATGGTCTTCTGCAGCATGTGCGGACCTTTGACGCGCTGCGTCAGTCCAGTAAACGGATTGTTTGTGTTGTGCAGCTTGAGCAGGCGGCTCGATAGACTCTGATTCTGGCCATGCACAAAGGGATTGCTATTGTGCGGCATTGACTTGGGCTCGATCTTGATCTCGTCCACTGCAGCTGCTTGCGCTAGCTGCTCCATCGACTCGCACAGAAACGGATTTGTGCTGGAATTGCGGCGCTTAAGCGTTGCTGGTCGACGCTCCTGCACCAGCTCCATTGTATCCTCGACTGGCGGCGCTGTCTGTTGCGCCTCTGCACTGCGATTGATGTTCTGCTGCAGTGAAATCTGCCTTTTCGCCAGCGGACGCGGTATGGCCGTGGCGGACAGCGTCACCGAGGCGGATGTCGTTAGTCTTGGCGGCGGCGGTGCCTCCAAGGGCTGTGGCACTACCGCTGCCGCACCAGCTCCATTCGTTCGCAGTGGCGAACGCAGGCAGGAGCGTGGTTGCTCCATGGCTGTTGCTTGGCTGGGTGATGTGAGCTCGTTGCTCATCTGGCCAAAAGAGAATGTGACCGATTTGCTGTTGGGACCCGCACTGTTAGGCGCTGGCGCCGGACGCAGCGGCTGTGGCGGTATGCTAACATCCGCCTGTGGCAGATTCCAAAGCGGCGTTGTTGTCGTTGCTGCTGTCGTTGTCATATTGTTGTCGCCGCCATTGGCCAGCAGCAGCAACTGTTGCTGATGTTGATGTTGCTGCTGTTGCTGTTGCAACTGCTGTTGCTGATCCTCTTTGTCAATGGTATCGAAGCGTTTAAAGCTGCCGCTGGTGCTCAACAAGAACTCGGAGCCCGATTGTATCTGGCACAGAGCAAAAACAAGGTTAAAAATTTGTGGTGCATGTGGAAGATAAAGTCTACTTACGCTGGCCATGTAGCCATTGGGATGGAAGAGCTTGTGCTTGTGCTTGGACAGACCAATTTTCTCCTCTTTGCTGGATCGCATGCGCATCCAACTGGCCGCCCGTGGCCCCAGGCAGTGGCAAGCAAGCAGAATACACATTAGCAGCAATAGCAGCAGCAACGTCACGCTGGTAAAGGTCAAACCAAGCGGTGTTCCATCCATTATAAGATTAGCTGCTGGATGGAAAATTTCGCTCAATAATAGCTTTACAGGACATTGCTGCAAAGCAATGAATGGAGAAAGAGAAGTTCTTCATGGGAAAAGTTAGAGATAGAGAGAGATACAGATGACAATGGAAGCGACAGGCGAAGACAAGCGACGACAGCGTCAACACTTTCATCTAGCATCGTTTTACATCTGTCCCAGCATGCGTTTCCTTTTCCATTCGCTATCTATCTGTTTTATCACAAATACATAACTACAAACATATGTATGTTTGTTGGTCAGGTGTCTGTGTATATAATTCTTTCTCTTTTTTCTTTCTATTTTCAGCATTGTGCTTCCTTAGCACCACCGCCTTCTACACGCTGTCAGTTGGCTGCTGACAGTTGACAGTTCTGTGATTGAATTTGTAACCAAAGCTGCAGCATTTTCACTTCAAAGGCCAAAATAGTCGTCAGCACGAACGCATCTGACGTGTCAACGTGGATCAAAACTATAGTATTTCAATGCGTTGACATTGCCCGTTTAGCAATTGTTGTTGATGCCATTGTGTAGCTTTGCTGCGCAAAAATAAATAAATACTTATATTTCTCATTTCTAGAATAAGAACAGCTGTTTTGATAGCAAGTGCAATCAATAGTTTTGAGGTATCTGGCAACCATGCGCGAATAGTTCACAATATCACTAGGCGCTCACAACAAGAAAAAGGATAAGTTGTGAGCTTAAGGGTTAAGAATGTTAGAATGCGCAAAAAATAAATACTCTACTCATACACTCGCTTTTAACTCGACTCGAGGTCTTTTAATTCAATTATGCGGCAACATAAATGCATTTTTAATTCAATAACCCTTTAATAAGCCATACGCTAAGCAGTATGTACATACCATACCCATGTGTGAGTGCGAGCGAGTGAGAGAGGCAGCCATTTTGGCATCCCAAGTAGCTGCAGAATTTTTGCAGCAGCAACAACAACAACAACATTCTGTTAACCTACTGCGGGGTCATTCCACTGAGCACATTGTGACAATATTCCAAACACTTACACACACACACACGCACACACACAAAGCATGTATGTATGTATGTATATGCGTATTTAGTATTTATCTATCTGATTTATGAAAAAGGCCCAAGACAAACTAGTATCAATTCCAGCTAGAGCTGAGAGGAGAGGGGAGGGAAGAGGAGGTGGGAAATGACCTGCTTTCGATGGGACAATGGGACAGTGGGACAACTGGGGCGGTTTGTCCAATTGGCAGCCCGGCCAAATTAGTTTGGTCTAGTCACACTGCTAAACCCATGTGCCAAAACATTTTATAGCTTACACACACACACACACCTCTTTCTAAGCCGAATGCTTGCCTTTTAAAAAGGGAAAGTTAAAAGAAGCAAAAAAGAAAAAAAACCGAGTGAAAGTCAAAGTAATCAAAAGTAAGAGGCAGAAGATAACACGAAATTGGAGCATGTTGGCGAAAGTAGAAACACACACACACACACGCACAACCAATCATTTAGATTGAGTTCTTGGGTTTTGTTTTTTACTAGTGAAACACACAACAATATTGTAGGCAATTTTTACCTCTGTTTTTTTTTGTTTTTGAAAACGTTTTTCTCTTCACTTTCACTGCACAATATTACAGGACGCAAACAATTTTCTTTTCTGACAACAAGTTTATCAACAACGTTCGCTTATTAACAATAACAAGTGCCGCGATGCTGCTGCTTTTCCTGCTGCTGCTTGGAAGAGCAACAACAGCAAGATAAACACAAAGAACAGCAACAACAATAATAACAATCAGAGCAACGACAACGCGTGCAGGCGGAGAGACAACAAATAAACGGTTGTAGGCTTAACTCATCGTTCATTGCGTTATCCATGCTGGGCGAAAACTCGCGGCCAACTGAGAGCGTACGCGCTAGAAAGCAGGCTACAATATTTTGCAGTTAACGCGGCGTATGCGCGTTCTCTAAAAGCTTTTCTCTCTCTGTCTCTCTCTCTCTTTTTATCACACCCTTTTGGGCGGTTGCGAGTCCTTACTAATGCTTATTTATACCTAAATAGTATAGTTTGCAACCGGATTTTTTTGGGACAAAGCCCAGTTGCTATAAATTTGTGTTGGTTGCGAACTTAGCTATATTTTGTGGGCTCTAGGATTTGTGGATTCTCTACACTTGACGAAAGCAACTCACAAAACTGTTAACCAAATGTTAGTAGTAAATCTTAAGCCAAGACACAAACCATGTATACTATGGTGTTTAACTGCTTTTGATTTTAATAACTTATGCAGGCCGCATAATTAATATGCATCAAGAACGACTAGACGATTACGCAGGTACTGTACCAACTTGAAGTCGATCTCTGAGTCTTTAACATCATACAAAACGATGATATGGTTTAAAGTAAGCTTAAGTAAGTTTGTTTTAGCTTTTGTTATTGTTGTTGTTTTGCTACTGTTCTGGATTTTTGCAAATGAGGCCTGCAATTAAAACAACAATTACAACGATAGCAATGAAACAAAATTGTATAATTTTAGCTGATGTTTAAGACCTAAAGAGTCAAAGTAAATAAATTGCACAAATTGCGAATAAAGCGACGTAAATAATGATATATAAATACAAACATGTAAATCTATGATTGTGTGTGTGTTTGTTTGTTTGTTTGTTTGTGTATAATGTACACAATAATACAAAATGGCAAATGATTTCAATGCAATTTCAATTGAATTTCTGGCAACTCTGCCACCATGCTGCCACCCCTGCCATACATATTCTTTTCTAACAAATACTCGCTTAACTTTGCGCGCAAACTTTGTGCCTACTGAACAACAACAACAACAGCACATACACACACAATTTAGTATAGAAACATTTATGGGTAAATTTTATAAATTGTTGAAATGCTGTTGCACGTTTTTACCAAAGTTTACCACAATTTGGCATTGGGCATCAGTGGCAGAAACCGTCAAAGTATTAAGTGAGTGGGAATTTGTTCAAATTACTCGCATTATTGATGCAGTCGGACAATTTGACAGTGTACAGCAATGCATCAGTGTACGGACGGCAGATAGAGAGCAGGAAGTCGGGAAAAGAACATGTGCAAAGTTGCCGTTGGTGTTTCTGCTGCTGTTTGTGTTCAACGTTCAGTTACGACAACTGTGATGGCAACTAGCAGTGGATTTTAGTCGTAATGAAAGTAATGAATGCAAGCTAATTATAATTGCAATTATGAATATGCCATTCAAAACGGAACATGCCAAAACTGAACGCTGAATAAGCTGGTTGAGCCCAGTTTACTGTCCATCAATAGCTGTTTATCAGCAGCAATGTCACACGTTGTAACCCTTTAGTTATTTATAGTTGAAGACTTTTCGCAACATTTATTGTTAATGCAGCGATCGTAAGTGCAATGGTATAGATCACCCTGTGTCTTGCTCTCGGCACATGGTGTTTTAAGCGATATGGCAACGTCTAAAATAGATTGCAAAGATAAGCCAATCAACATGGAGGGAAAGAGACTAAAAGTCCAATCTTTGTTAAATGTACCAAACAGTTCAGCTGCTCAACACACACATACACTTAAACACACACACCCAGACTCAATAAAGTTGAGCATAGTTATTTGGGCGTTGTTGCATAGCAAAACTGGCAAAGTTATTAAAATCAACAGCAATAAATTAGCAAGCATGCTTTGCGTTTTATCGTATAAACAGCCAACAAGCAACAACCAACAACACACTGCAAATGGATGTGTGTGGGTGGATTGGACATTTACAGCGCATCGCATTTTTGGGCCAAAACACAAAGTGCGCATAAATCAGGGCAAAGCAAAGACAAGAGCCAAGAGAACATTCCCACCACAACCCACCGGACACAGTGTGATGAGTGAGCAGCCAATGGCTGCATATATATGTATATATATATAGATATGTATATAAAAGACAAGTTTGCTACAATTTTTTGGCCACTCACAAATTTATGCAAAATAATTGTCAACAATGAGAGCAAAAGCGAAAAGGGATACGCTAACAAACAGACCATAAGACGTGAGAGACTTAACTGAAGCAATGACTTTGACCCACAGCGAAACTAAATACAATGACAGGGTGTACGATTTCAGCGTTTGATGGTGTTCGCAGTGCGTACTGCACACAGGATGCACTTGGTGTGTTAAGATCATGCACTCTACTCTACATAACCTCTACTCGAGTCTACTTCGCCATGACTTCCCTTGCCTCTCTCTCTCTCTCCTTATTTGTGCTGCAGTGCAGCACAATGCGAGTGCGATATTATCTCGACATTAATTGCATAATAAAGCACTTTTAATTAGGTTTCACACAGAACGCGAGCTCCTACAATGCCGTCCCTAACCTAATTGAAGACGAGCCACGTGGCGTTGCAGTCGGACGGTCGTCAGTCACACCCAGTGTGCTTGAGACCGCAACGGGTGGAGCAAGTGATGGGCTAAATAATTGTTAAACTTAACAAAGGACACCACGAGTGACAGTTATCGCTCGAAGTGGGGGTTGGTGGGGAAGGGGATCGGTGGATCGGGGAGCAAGGCACAAAGTTTGCACTTTGCCATCGATATTGTAGTTGTTGTTTTTGTTGTAAATGCCGCATATTTGGCCAAAACGATTCGATGCTTGCCCTAATGCTAAGCTGCCAACTGGCCAAACTTGAGGCATCTCACATGCGGTGGTGGAGAGGGGGTGGGGGAAGGGGGTTAGGAGGGCAGCCTATACGCAATGTCATGTCGTCAGGACGACCTTGGAGAGCAGCCACAGGCGCAGCCGTCGAACAGCCAAGCAGTGAGGCAGTCAACGCTGTTTGTGCTTCAATTATGCCAAAAATGCGCACTGACACGTAAAAATAATGCATACTTCAAGGCGTGCGCGCGTCCCGCAGAAGCCACAATGCAAAAAAAAAAAAAAAACAGAAGAAGAAAAGGAAAACAGCATCCACAGCCAAAGCAGCCGCAGCACCAGAGTTGACAATGCCAGTGAAAGACGACGACGACCGGCAGCAGCAACAGCAGCCACCAAGGGGCAACGGCAATGCATATAACATTTTAATTTCCTGCTTATTAGGCAACCCATGGCCACCCACACAAGTACACCCACGCACACACACACACATACACTTACACACACAGACACAAAGAGATGCAACGACAAAGATACTGCGTGTGTGTGTGTGTTTTTGTCATTTCGCCTTGGCGACAAGCAGCCTTTTCCCACCAACCCCCTACCCACCACCCACCACACCAAACACGGCCATACCAAACCAACCGCAATGCTTCTTCTACCCATGCGCAGTTTTTCATTACACGTTGCTGTCCATTGCAGCGGAATTTTGGACGCGCCTGCGACTGTGCCAGCCATCTACTTGCTCGCACGTCTACTGCACATATAAATCACTGTACGCACATACGCACATACACATACACACACACACACACACACACACAGACACACATGCACAGCAGGCGCCAGAGTTGCCCAACTGACCAACAGCAGCTAAGGGCAAGGCATTGGAAATTTTGATAATTGAATTTACACGTGAATGATCACATCTTTAAGCCTTTACCCTTCTTTATTGCTGTGCTAGCAGCATGGCAGCAGAATAGCAGCAGTCAGCAGCAATGTTTGCCCTGTGCTAGTGGTTGCTTTGTGCTGGCCCTAGATTGAAACTGTGCGATTTGTGAATGCGCCAAAGGCGGATGGCCAAAGCCAAAGCCAAGTAATTATGATCACAAATTGATTAGGTCATTGGGCAATTGGGAGAAGTAACTGCACCAAAACCAAATTCCAAAGGGAGACAATCGGGCCGCATTGGCTATGGGTTGGGTAATAACTTATGTATGTATGTATGTACATGTGTTTGTAAGTGGACTACATTACGTGTGCCCTTCCACTGAATGAGTACAAGCATACGTAAAAGTATTGAAGGAAACCAAAAATCAACAAACACACATCTACATGCATACATACACACATCCATATGTATGTAATCTTAATCGGCTAGAAAGGGACAGATAGCTTGAGATCAGTCACACGACGTAGAAAAAGACGACAAGCTAAAGCTGCGGCATCACTTTACAGCTTGGCCGCTAAGAGGCTTCAGTTTTTTTTTCTATGCTAATTTGCCTAAAATATGGAACAAATCTCGACGCCAAGAAAAACAAAGCAGCCACAACATGTGATTGATGACACAATCTAAGAGGCAGACCAAAGTCTAGGTGTACCTTAGATAAGGGGTTGGTGGCATGAATAAAACAGAGCGCACACCGAGACAACTGCCAACCCAAATACACTCAGCACCAATACCAGGTATACGTACGCAAGACAGAGACGGATGCCGGCGTTGCCAAATGGAAAACGGATTTCGCTATTAATTTCGCTGACAAGACGACAAGGACGAATACGAGGAGGTGAACGTAAACGCGAACGTTGACAACGTCAAAAGTAAAGAAATGCTTCTGACGGAACCACGTTCTAA
The DNA here is from genome assembly GCA_035044725.1 of Scaptomyza caliginosa. Taxonomy (NCBI): domain Eukaryota; kingdom Metazoa; phylum Arthropoda; class Insecta; order Diptera; family Drosophilidae; genus Scaptomyza; species Scaptomyza caliginosa. The sequence goes on along the minus strand of JAWNNR010000154.1, from coordinate 295,422 downwards.
TCCTGGTCGCGGTCTATATGTGCATGCATATACACACACATACTTAAATATGTCTGTATGTATGTATATGCCTGCAATGCGCTGCGCTGACAACGACGGCAACGGCAACGGCTCCCAACGATGTCAGCAGCTCAGCTATGTTGGCTTTCGCTTTTATGGCGGACACACCTATTTATAAAAGGGATTTGCAGCATTTGTGGCCAAAGAAAAAAAACAAAATAATATAAAAAAAAAAACTTACGCCAACTTGCTCTTTGTTTAGTTTTTTTCCCTTTATTTGTGTCTTCCGTGCATACGAAATAAATGGAATATCTTTGTCGTTTTGTCTTGTTTTCTGGGCTATGCAAATGCCTGAAGGCAAAATATTTGCGCAAAGGAAGCGCATGCATAATTTATAAAAATATACATGTATACGTATGTTTTAACATTAACATAATCAGCCATCAAGCAAGAATACTTAAACTACCAGTTTTTCGTTTTAGTTACAAGTAATTAGAATCATGCACGTCTAGCCACTTTGCGCTCATGGTAACGGGCGAGAGCAGCATCAAATACTTCGCCGACGGTGCGTTTGCGCCAAATGTAACTGCGATCGATGGGCGTTTTGACAACCGTAGGCATGGCGTCACTGGACGTCTCTTTAGCCGAAAGACTTTCAGCTTCGGATTCAGCGGAGGATTCTGCTTTTGGTTGTGGTTTTGGTTCAACCGGCTTTTGCTTGGCCTTAGACAGTTGTTTTGGAGTGGGCGGCGACTTTATTCTGCTCGACGTTTTAGCAGTGTTGCTGGTGGCTGGTGGCTTTTCTTTTTGTATGTGCTTTTGCTGCTCCTCATCGCTGGATTCATCAATGCTAAAGTCCGAGTCAGCATCTATGTTGTTTGGCAGATGCGCCTTGCTGGTCTCTGTGATTTCTGGTGTCACCGGCACAGCCACCGGCTTCTCTTCATCCTCAGAGGAATGACGCCTTCTGTAGCTACGCTGTTTACTTGTGCTAGCTCCATCAGTCTTGATTGACTTAAGGGCTACATCGCTGGTGCTGCTCACATCAGACTTAATTGGTTTATAGGCCACATCACTTGTTCTGGGTGCAGTCTTTGGCTTAAGTGCCGGCTGTTGTGTGCCCAGTTTCTGTTCATAGAGATGTCTGTAGAAACCATCGAGATCCTTTTGTTTTGTTACATCACCTATAGCTTCTAGGTATTCGTCGCGCTCGTCTTGCTCTTGCAGCTGGCGTATAGCTTCTAGCTTTTTGCGGTATGTCGCTGTCACATATGTGTCCTTGTCCTTGTACGTTTCTCCTTCAGCTTCCCGGTCCTTCTGCACTTGACGATCAATGCGTAACTCGTTTTCCAGTTTGCGTCGCTCCGCGTGCTCCATTAGTCGGCCAATGTACTTTGCCTGCCGTGGTTCCTGCCTTTTGGTCTCTTTGGCTTCCTCGCGTTTGTTGTCCATCTCATCGTACAGCTCGTCATACTGAAAAATAGTGGGGTCCTCGGCCAAGGCCTTCTCCTGCATGTTGCGCGCCTTACGTCGCTCCATAAGACTGAGCGCACTAGAGACGCCCGATTTCCCACTAGGTCGTGTTTTGGGCGCACCGGCATCAGTATCACTGACCGAGCTGTTGCTGCTTTCATCGAAAATAGAGGGCCTTGCTGGAGGACGTGTGGGCTTTGCAGGTTCCTTCTTTTGCTGTCCTGGTATAATAAGGCCAAATCTATGGAATTTACTTTTAATTAAACAAAACAAAACAATAATAATTGCAAATACTCACTGTTTTGACATTCTGTTTAAGTTGCAGTGTTGACAAATACAAAAACCTCTGTTAGTGATGGTTTTTTCATAGACAACAACTAGCATTTTCAAAGTAACTCTGCGCTCAAAGCAACCCTGCTTGTGCGTTCACCACTGACAGCTGCAGCTGTCAAATGCGGCAAGACGGACTTCCTCTTTTCCGATACGTTCGCGGTCGTGTAAATTTGTGTTGAAAAATCACAAAATTAAATCTTAGGTAATCCGCGTTAAAATGGGCAAAAAACTTGAAATAAACACGTCATATATTGCAAAAAGACCGCTTGATTGAATTGCGCTATGAATTTTGTGCGTGTGCCTTGGAAATTATGTGCAAAAACACTTATTTTTTTATTGTGTATGAAACTAAGTTTAATGTTTTGGCGGCGTCGGCTTTCCTGTATATAGCTGGCCAATGTACATTTTCAAAACATTGCCAGTGATTGTGTGCGTTTAAAAACAATGCAATGCAAATGGCTGTACGAAATTTTTTATATATTTTTTTTACTGTTTCTGTGAGGCAAAGTTAAAAAGACTGCCGCTATTCGACCATGTCCAACAGCTGTGTTGTTTTTGTTGTAACTGTTACTTGGATGTGTTACAGTGACGCCCAAATGCCAGATTGGGTTGCTAATCTCTATTGACAATAGCAACAAGAAGTACAATTAACTGGGCAAATTGGCAACCATTGCATTGTTGTGGTTGTTTACATAGCCGAGCAAACACCCCTTTCTTGTTCAACAATGAATGACTGCTTAGTCCACTGCTTGCAAGAAGGGGTAGGGGATAGTTAGCACAAGTATATTTCCAAGGCGCCGCAATTGCACGTGTTTATTTTTTTTGTCATTTGTTTTTTGTTTGGTGTGAAAAATATACTAATTTGTCCTTAATTGCAGCCATGGTGCGTATGAACGTATTGGCCGATGCCCTGAAGTGCATTAACAATGCTGAGAAGCGCGGTAAGCGTCAGGTGCTGTTGCGTCCCTGCTCCAAAGTCATCATTAAGTTCCTGACTGTGATGATGAAGCATGGATACATTGGCGAATTCGAAATTGTCGATGATCATCGCTCTGGCAAGATCGTCGTCAACCTGACCGGACGTCTCAACAAATGCGGCGTCATCTCGCCACGCTTCGATGTACCCATCAACGACATTGAGAAGTGGACCAACAATCTGCTGCCATCGCGTCAGTTTGGCTATGTCGTGTTAACCACATCCGGCGGCATTATGGATCACGAGGAGGCCAGGAGAAAACATCTGGGAGGCAAAATCCTTGGTTTCTTCTTCTAGTTTGTCTCCTCTGGAGCAAGTAGGACGAGCCAACAACATCTTAAAAGCTACTTTGTGTGTGTGGGGAGTTAAAATATGTAAAAATTGTTTTATTACCCCTTCGCGAGATTTAAAATACGTTTTACGTTCAAAGAAACATACAAGAACCATCAACGCTCATTCAAAGACAACAGGAATGAATGCAAACAAGAAAACGCGAAATAAAATGATTACTACATAATTTTTAAAAACAATCGCTATTTTCTGGGCATGCCATCTAGTGCGGCAAATTTGTCATGTTTTTAAAGCTTTCTCTCTTTGTAAATCGTGTAAAAATTGTTTATTCACGTGGAGTAGATTTATTTGCAGATATTTATTTCTCGTTTCAGTTTAATCGCTTAACAAACGCAATTTTGCTAAGCCTACCATTAAAGTGTAGCTTGCAAATACCATCAACTATTAACACGAAAACAAAAACAGTTGAGGAGTAATAGCATAATGTGTTATTCGATTGCGGCTTAATAATTCATACATCATTCAAAGCGAATTGCTTCATGCATTCACACAGCTTATTTACAACAAGTTGGCAGCTCGCTCAATAATAATAAATTGAAAAAAAAGCGTTGCATACCTTTAGGGTTACTTAATAATCGATAATCAACTAATCGAACTCAACTTTAATTAAAAGTCGTTTCATTTTGAATATGCCACCGCAACTTTGGTCCCACAATGACTTTGGCGCACGCTAAAAACCTGGATCAATAGCAATTTGCAGTAATTGAACTGTGATTAAGTGCAAATTGATATGACTGGCAATAGCAAATATGCTTCTGTGTTGCGTGTCGCTGGGAAATAATATCTAGATTGATGATTGATTATGGGGGCCAGGGTCTCATTTCATATTCTTTTTATCTGCCACGTCTAGCCAACTGGACTTATCGTCCGTGTCGTGAACCCTAAGCATACATAAGTACCTGCTTGTACGTGTGCAATTGGCCATATTAATTGAAAATGCATGCCAGTGTAGGGACATGGTAGTAATTGACTTTTGCACAAAAATAAGTATGTACGCTTTTCCACACGGCATTCTAATGGCGTCTATCGTGACAGCGCCTCTACCCTTATCAGTTCCTGTCTATACATATAAGTCACTGCGCTTATATGCGTATAGTAATTGTATCAAAGCAAACCATAAATTTCAAAAGCAATAAAAATTTATATTGCCCATAGCAAAGCACATATGTATGTGTTCTAAATGTATATAATGTATTTAAGGGCATACTTTATAAATAAATATTTAAATATATATATATATATATCAACATATTTGGCATTGCGCAATGTCGTTACTGACTGCATTGCACTTGTTTATTAGTTTTGATTTGTTTCTCCTTATAAGTACATAGCTACTGCAGCAGTTTTATTTGTTATAGTAAGCATTTTTATAAGACTGGTGGAAAATTACAATTAGAAATTCGCTTAACCACTTTGCAGGGAAAATCAAATCAACAATAACTTGTCTGTCATGACTGGGTTAATTAAATACATATTATATATATTGACCTTTTTTTAGCGGGAGCTTGAGCTCTCTAATGATCATACGCCCTCAATACGCTAAATGAGCAATATTTGTCTAAGCCACACTAATGATGATGATGATGATATTGGCATAGGAAAAGGCTATATAAGTTTATTGCCATTTCGTTTAAAGTGGCTGCCTTTCATAATGCCATTGTTATTGTTGTTGTTGCTGCTCTTCTATATACTGTGACTTTCGCAACTTTGAGCAGAAAAAAAAAATAAAGTTGAAATTATCGTAGACAAGAACTGGTAGAAAAAAAAGTGTAAAATGAATCAGCAGCGAACGAAACAATTAAGATAATTGGTTTGTATATTATTTCGTTGCCTGGGCACAATTTTAAAATGTTAATCAATAATGAATGCTAATGGCTGCAAATATCACATTACCTACAAATATAAATACATACATCTGTGTATATGCATTTATAAATACCTGTTAGTATTTTTAAGTTACAAACTTTGATTGAATATGCATTCTAATAAGAACCCCTGAGAAACACAAAGCAACAACTTGTCCAGCTGCTGTCACACCGTTATGAATAAGCTCAGCTAAAATATGTAGACACATATACAAACATGTACACTGTTCATATATGTTGGGACAATACAAGAGCGATGGAAAGGGTTACAGTTTCTGGTAGGTTCGACCGAGATAGCAGCTCGCTCAAAGCTTTCTGAGTGCATGTGCTCTGCTGTCTGCCTCTGCCTGTGTGTATGTATGCACATACATACATACGTGCAAAAAAAAACTAGTTTGGTTTAGAGAGAGAGAGAGGGGACGTAGACCTTGTCTTTAAATGGCACAACACGTGATGCGCTAGAATAACAGCAACGACAACAACTCGTGAAGAACAAATCAAGCTGTGTTGCCGACTTAAAGCGAAAGCGGACACCTGGGAGCTGGTAAAAAAAACTACAGTGGACACACGCCACAAAGGAAATTGCCTTGTATAACAATTATTTGTAGTTCCCTTTTTTTTATTTTTTGGTTTGCTACATTAATACCTATTTTATAATATAATAAAACAATATTAAAACCAATGCGTCACCATTGTTGGGTGCATCACTGTGTTAGCGCATCCACAACAGCTGCTGTTGCAGCAGACAAACGCAGCAATGAAATGGAAAACGAGTCCGGTAACTGCTCTTTATGTATGAGGGGGGCAGTGGGCCACCAAACTACTGGGGTGATGGGAGCAAAGACAGATGACGCGAACATTTAGCGGCGCTAGTAGTATTTATTACGCGAATATATGTATGTATATCGCTTGATTTCACAATTTTTATCTCGACCAGACGGTGCGTTAATTCATAAGTTGGAAATATGCAGAGAGGCTTGATAAGGCAAAGTCTAATGAGTTGGCCGATTGTGTCATTGCCTCTGGAGTTGGCCGGCAACAGGCAGCGGAAACAATATTATGATATGGGCTAAGGAACATATACACGTGTTTGATTACTATTTTTGTAGCACGTAAGGCTTTATTGTAGCATAAAAACAGAATTTGTTATGTTGATATACGTTCTGCTTAAATTACATATTTTTTTTGTTTTCGGTTAGTAGGTGTAGTGGGTTGAGGGTTGGGGATGGGGTACTTGGTACAATAATGGCTTTAGCCAGCTTAGCTTTTAAAATATATATATATATTTGTTTGTGTTGTGTTTTGTATGTTAATATTATTATTAATAAGGTGAGAGTGTTTGTTTGTTTGTTTATTTTTGTATGTGAGCAGCCTCTGTTTTGTGTGCGACGAAATTCGAATTCCTTTTCTTTTTTTTTTTCTTAATATGTCTCTCTCCCTATCTTCTGTCACAACAGCCGGCAAACAAGTAGGCGTAGGTATATGTTGAGTGTGAGCCGAGACGCTTAAGATGTTGCCTCAAAGTACTCCTTGGATTTGGCGGGATCGGCAATCATAGTCTTCTGACCGGGCTTCCAGTTGACCGGGCACACCTCGCCAAACTCATCGGTATACTGGAAGGCCTGCACGAGACGCAGTGTTTCATCGACGCTGCGACCCACGGGCAAATCATTGATCGTTATCTGGCGCAATTTTTGCAAACCATCAATGATGAAAAGTCCGCGGAATGGGATGCCGGTGTTCTCATCCAGTACACCATAGTCGCGTGCCACCTTCATGGACTTGTCAGCCAGAAGGGGAATGTTTATGTTGCCAAGACCGCCCTGATTGCGTGGGGTATTGATCCAGGCCAGATGAGTGAATTGGCTGTCAGTAGAGCAGCCAATCACCTCGCAATTGATTTTGCGAAACTCCTCAGCACGCTCCGAGAAGGCAACTATCTCAGTGGGGCAGACAAATGTAAAGTCCAACGGATAGAAAAAGATCACCAAATATTTGCCCTTGTATTGGTTCAAGTTAATGCTCTGAAATTGTCCATTGACCACGGCGGTTCCGGAGAAATGGGGTGCTAGCTTCTGAAGTTCTGGCATCTAAGCATTGAATATAAGAAAAATAGAAAAAAAGGGTTACTATTGCGCAACTAAAAAATAATCAAATTTAGAAGGGGCAATTCAAATATGGTGAAACCAAATTAAAGATGGCGGTCCCGAAAAAATCCAATTGGAGAAGATGAGATCAAAGTGAAATATGCAAGAGCTAAATGACTTGCAGACTCCCTCCATGGTCACTTTTGTACTTATACGTTTTGTGATATGTGGCAAATGGCACGATTTTTATGCCATTATTATTAATCGTTTATAATTACAAGTATGTGCCAAATGAAAAAATTACTTTTGATTCAAGAAAATGTACAAGGAATGCCTACAATTTAACAGCCGCCATGTCAAATTTTCTGCCGGCTAAAATTGCAAAAACAACGGAAACGTCTCTAGCTGCAAAAGTATGTATGTATGTGCACAAGTTTGTATGTATGTGCGTTTTGTTCGTGCCAATAATACTGTGTACATGGTGTTTGTGAGTGTGTGTGTGTTTTTACACATGTATACCATATGTATTATATAGACATTGTGCGCAAAACTTGTGAAATAATCTTCTTCACAACAACAACAATCAACATCATTTAGGGCTTACGCTCAGCTGTAATTTCTCTTTAATTTTGTCAATTATTTGCGAAATGTACATAATTGGTTTTGTTTTTATTTTTGTTGCTAACCGCCTGATCACAAACTCACTTTATTTCTTTAATACACTTTAGGTAGCTGCAACAATTGTTAATTAAACGCGGCGAAGCAAACTTTTTTCTTTACTGCGAACAAAAAGACTGGAACGTCCACTCAGCTCAACAATTGAATGTGAATTGTTAGTTTATTTGAAAAGCACGCGAAACAGACCGATAGCCACTTCAGTGCCGTTTGTTAAATCGAAAACGAATGAGAGAAAAGAGAGAGAGAAAGAGAGATAATTTATGTAAGCTTAACAGAATGAACAATGGCAAGACTACGGAGAGCCCGGAAACACGGTTGCCACTTGCGAAAATATTTTTGTTCTAGAAATCACAATTATTTATTTAAATTCAAAACATTTTTAACTATAAATATATGTATGTATAAGACGTAAATGTATAATTCTGCTTGTTTTAGCACATCGATTTTTACATAAGGTATAAATATAAATACGATCTGGCATGGTCAAATGGCAGCACTGTTAATTTTGGCGCCACACTATAAAAATGCCATAAATGATTATGATTGCCAAACTTGCACTGATGTGCCTTGTCTTTCCCTTTATGCAGTTAATAATCTACAATATGCAAGATCGTTCTCTGCTGTCGTTGTACTCATATTAACTTCTACAATATCTTCTCAAATATCAGTTTCAATGTCTATTTAAAATGATTGCATCACAAAAATAATAGCTTGCATGTTGTAAATGTAATTGTGAAATCCCCAATTCACCTTAAAACAATTAATCATAGATACAATAAACTTTCATCCGACTGATGAAGTTTCTGTAGTGAAATATACAATACGAATTGCGTACCAAATAAGTATACAAATTATGTGCATAATAGTTAGTTAGTAGTGGTGTCTTTAATACATCTAGAAAATACGAATTTTGTTTCACAATACAACTCTTACAGGGCCAACCATAGACAACACGTGTTGTTTGCAAAACATTATCTCTCCGATAGCAGTCGCTTTTCTTCCATCTAATAAGGTAAACTGGAAATCTGAGCAGCTTGACTAGTTCTTAGATTTGAAATGTGGGTCCATTTTGTTCAAATACGTACAATACATGATTACAATTTTGTCGAGTGATGTGAAAACGAGTGTTTGGGGCTAGGGTACTAGAAATTAACAGTTGTTGCAGAGTTGCATTGTGAGGCGCAGTTATTTGTTTAGATCTAATCACAGGAACCATCCAGCCAGCCATCACGCCACCTCTCATTCACTTTGCTACAATCAAACAGCGGTTTGCCGAGCTTGTCATTCACTCGATTGTGAAATTTGCACAGCCATAGCGCTAAATCCTTTTGTGAATTCACATTAACTGGATTAACTGCGATGCTGCAACAAGAAACGATTGTTACGAAACAATTTGTAACGTTGGCTAGCTTACGTTTGCATACTTACTCTTTACGAAAGTCCTTGGCACAATACTCGCACGGATATGAACGTGAGAGTACATCAAAAAACGTTCGCATATCACGCTTCTCAGTATCAGTGGGATTGTCGGCATAATATGCTGCCATGGTATGGAGCAGGCCCCAGGTAGAAACACCTAGACGGCTTTTGTCCAGCGGACAGTCTTCTCGAGGTACTGAGACTTTTGCAGCTAGCTTTTCGTTAGCGGCCGCCTGTGATTCCTATATTAAACGCAATGATTAATTTTGAATTGCGGCTTAACATCCCATTTACCTTTGCAGCCTGTGTGCTCGCGATAAGACGCTGTTGTTTGGACCATGATTTGAAATCGTTGCAGGTGCGACAGTTGCTGTCCGGTTTATTATTTCTGTGCGCGTTGAATTGCGTGCTATCAGCCGGCGGCTCCTGTTCGGGTGACTTTTGCTGAAATGTCGATTTGGACATTCTAAAGTCGGGATCTCGCAACGACCGTAAAACAGCTTTTTGAAGACGGCATATAATCAATCGGGCGCCCTCTCGCTTTGGAGCTACCTTATTATAACAGCTGTGACGTCGAATAAAGTATTTCCACATGGAAAGTCAGCTGCTTTCCTAAAACGCAAAAATTTACAGCACTGTTAATAATTTGTTTATGTAAACGCGAATTTGTGGGGCTGTTAATGTACATCCCAGCAAAAACTCTGTTAGTTGCCAAAAATCTGGCAACGCAATATCGGGCGCAAAACTTTTAAATGGTGAAATTGACTTTAAAATATACAATATAAGTTTATGATACTTTTCCATTTCTGTTAATGTACTTTTAAATTTAAGTGACAAACAACATTAAAAGAAAAGCCATTAAGGTAAGAAGACTCAGACATACGAAGTTCATCGAAAGCCGCTATTCCAAGTTGCAATTGTGATTTGATTAACACGCAGCTATAATTTTAAAGAAATAATTTGTTTATTTTATATTTTTTCAAATTTTTGAGTTATTACTTGTTTGGTTTGCCAAAACAGTATATGTATAATAAGTGATTGTTCCAAGTAACTTTATTTTAAAATAAAAACAATAATATAAATTGTCAAGGCACATTTATTAATACAATGTAAAATGTATAAATTCATTTAGTAACAACTACGGCATGGTACCAAAGGTAAATACAAGTTAACAATCGGGCGGGTTAGCTTTGTTGCCGACCATTAAGGGCCAACAGCTTTTCAACGGGTTAGACACACACACACACACAAATATCAATATAAATAGTTAGAACGCGGGGTCGTTCGTTGAAGTTGAATTCCATTTACGATCAAGGCATGCATAAATTATTAATTTGTAACAAGGTGATTAGTCGCTGAATCGAAATGATGTTAAGCTCAGGCGTAGTCTCTAAACATGGTGAACAGGCTATAAAGGACACGAAGAGTTGACTTCAGGTCCATGTTAACAATGTCCTCGGGGCGTGCCTTTGGTTTTGGCAAACCCACATCTTGCATTAAATCAAAGGCAAAGGCCACATTGTTAACCATCTGATCACTATCCTGCGGCGTCAAGTGAAATTCGTGCAATGGCACAAAGAAGCCGCCCAGCAGCCCCATTAGCAGGCATAGATAGACTCCATCTCGAAAGTCTGTGTTCAGGTCGTTAATCTCAAAGTTTAACTTGGCCAAATGCTTATTGACAAACGTAATCAGCGACTTCTTCACCACAGCCAGCTTGTCCGGTGCACAGTCAATGAGTGTATCAAAAGCATCCTTTTCGCAACGCATGCCCAGATCATCGTACTCTGAGGTAATTTGTTCCTGATATTTTCTATATAACAAACTCATCAATAAAATATCATAACATTAATAGTCACTATTAACTTACTGTGCATTCATAAATCCAGCGCTCATCTCCGCAATAACCACGGTCACAAAAACATTCTCTGGCAGACGCACGGGCGCGCGGAAATGACGCACCAATGCAACCAGTAAATGCAGTATGGCCACTATATTCTTTGAGTGCACGCTGGCCACTGACCATTTGGGTATCTTTTGATGAAAACCAAGTGTCTGTGTGGAAACGCATAGAACATTAAAAATGGTATTGTTACATGTGGTTAGTTTGTTTCTGTACACTTACATGATTGACAGCTTTAAGAACAATGTTTAGTTTCTCCTGCTGACCCTGCTCGGATTGTGTGACCTCTGGTACATCTAGTTTTTTGCCCGTCAGCTTCTCCCAGAGCTTGTGTAGTACTTGACCATCGTACATGTCCTCCTCCAGCTTCTGCACAATGATGCGCTGCTCGGCGAGTTCATCGTTGATCCAATCTATGAGTATCTGTTGCAGTTTTAGCACTTCAGGGTCGCTTATTGATTGGGGATCAATAACAGCGCGTTGCTCATGCTCACCTATTAGGGATAAATGTCCACATTAAGAATTTGATATAGCATTTGCATTTCTTATAAATACTTACGAAGTGCATAATCCTCTGGTGGTATGTCGAATTGGCTGGGTGAGCCTGGAGAGTCGATTGCATATTTGCCTTCCTCTTGGACTTTCTTAACTGTGCAACAAGATCAGAGCGTTAGCAAGGAAGTGGGAGTGAATAAGCAATAGCACAAATGTAAACAATATATGGTGACGTCACAGAATACGATCAATGGTAGCTCCAACCCCCAAGTCTCGAGTACACCAACACACCCAAGCACACATGCACGCACACCTACAGCCCAAACCATCAGTTTCTTTGTTTGTATGCGTCACATATGTAAATGACGCAATGTTTTTTATTATCACTAGTGTACAATGCACATCTGTTAAGTAATTCGTTGTCCAAACGCTCGAAAATGGGCTGTATGTGAATGATATTAATGCATGGCTTAATGTGGCAGCGTAACCATGCATTTGACATGGCATTCTTGTCTAGTGTGCTCCATATTAGGCCATATTCAGAAGATTTCACTGTGGTATCCCAATTTGGGAACTTACCTTCTCGAGTGCCGCGTTTGCGTCCGAGTGTGCTAAATTTGTCCCAGAAGCTATCCTCCTTTTCGCCCTTCTTGATCGTTGTGGGCGTATGTGGTGACTTAGGGCGATTAAACGTCGACATTTCTGGTCACTGGCAAACAAAAAACGAATAAAACAAAACGAGCAAAATGAGGGAGCTAAAAGATACTCGATTGAACTATCGATATTGATCTTGAACCCGATTTTTAAGTAATCGATGGAAAAGAAGTTACCCGATGTCCGAAGTATCGATGTGTTACAGTAATATGTTAATGGTATTTTAGATTTTCTTACCATATTGAAATTGGCAAACATTTTAAAATTGTGGTTGTACAAAAAATGTATGTATTTGTATGTTCACAACTTGCTTACAATAATATATAATCATAATAACTTATCATAGGCATTTCTCATGGATATAGTTTACAATTTAGTTTTTAAATTGAGTTTGGTAGCTGGCAGGCACGCACTGCAACCAACTGCAACAGCACAAATATGGGAGAAAAGACTTCGCTATACTCGAGACCCGTTTTGCCCGATAGTTTGAGGCACAGCAGATATTTAAAGATGGCGATAAGTACTAGGAAATAGGTGCTCCACATGAATCGATGCAGTGCCCTGCGTTTGTTATCCGAGTCCAGGTACATGCGTATGCCAACAATAACGCAAAAGTAAGCATTGCATATATCAATAAAGAACAGCGGGCTGAATATGCTAAACCAGTCACACATCAGTTCGGGGAATACATTGTTGAATGTTCCAGCGATCTTAAAAGCAAGGGTTATTGTGAACACTAGCAGGCCACAAAGATTTACCAAAATCTCAAACTCCGTTAGGCCGAGCCAACGCACTAGCTCTGATAATTTGAACATGATTTGGTTGTTACTTTTGTTTCGGTTTGTTTGTCTTCTGTTGCTGACGTTGCTGGTGTTGTTGCTGAGGCTTGCGGTTTGTTTGCTGTTGGTTGTTGCTTGTGTATTCGGGCTGCGCGGGCAGCTGAGGCACGACAATGTCAAAGAGGCTGCTGTTGAAGATTTTGATGTGCAAGGCGGAATTGTTGCGCTTGCGAAATGTTATATCGTCCTCATCACAAAGTGGGTGCAGCTCATCCACTAGCTGTATGGTGGACGTATTTATCGCGTAGCTAAGTGCCCCGTCCGAGTTTTGGATGAGACGCAGTGCCAAGTTAAGAGCACGTGTTATGGAAAAGCCCATGCAGTGCAAATAAATTTCCTTAGCGCCTGAGTTTAGTAGGTCTTCGCATCGTTTCTGTTGTGCCTATGCCACAAAAATGATAATACGAATTATATTAAATTACCGAATAACAGCTTTATGCTTACCTTCAAATCTGTTTTGCTTGTAATGTAAATATTACGCCTGTCGTTAGCAGCACGAGGCGGAACCTTTCGCACAACTCGATGGGTTTGGTTGTTCCGCTGCTGTTGATTTCTGTTGGTTCTTGGCTTTGCCCCTCGCTCAGTGGGATTGCTGTCCATCATCAAAACAAACAACAGGGATATATTCAATCACCCATAACTTTACAGCGTTCTATTGTGTTTATTTGATACACTTGCTGGATAAAAAAATGTTAATGCTAAAGCACCCGATTACGATATCGATAGCGCATACTGCTACATAACATAGCACTATGCTGGCAAATTGACAATAGCACTAGACATAGATGTCTGGCAACTCTGCTCTAGCTGTCAGTTTCTGGCATTTGGTCGATATTTTCGATTCGTTTTATTCATCACACACTATAGTTGCCCGATTCGTGCTCGTAACAGCGAGAATCTCCCAGCAGTTGAAAATTTTTCCTTGTGCTCTCCGAAACAACAAAGGTATGTTTTTACAAAAGCGCATACAAACAGAAACATCAAAACACAACTAACGCAAATTTTAAGCCATTGGCTTAAATATTGCATTTATGCAACTCACACTATACGAGTATTTGTCATAAGTTCGCACACACATACACGTACACACAATCACACATACACATTTCGAACACCGCTGGCTGGCTGTAAGGCTTTAGCAGAAGGCTAAGAAAAAAAAATTACATAACTTTTAATTAAATTTCACTGCAAATTGTTTGAGGTAAAGTTATATTGTGGCATAAGTAAGTTATGTATTAAGCGAACATTCATAAGTTTTAGCATAAGTTACATAAGTTGGGAATGTGCGCTAAAACGCAATTTTTGCAACGCATATTGGCTTGACGCTGCCCACCATCGTTAAGTATCTGTATCTGTATTCTAACCATAAAGAAAAACAAAAGTAAAAGAAAAAGAGAAAAAGAAAAAAGTAATTATAATAAAAACAAACTCCTTGCACAGCGTTTTGGTTCAAGTAACGTCTTGTATTCATGCGTTCAAGTTCATTTTTCCATGCAGGACAAACAAAATCCGCTCCCAACCGATTTCAGTTAAGCAATGTTACAAAAGCAGCAAAGCAAGCACATAAACACATAATACCGCACGCGAAGCACCGCACCACCCCCGCGCAACCCTACGAACGAGCCCAGTTGCAGACTGGCAGGCTGAATAAAAAGGGTGGCAGCCCCAGCGGACAACAAACAAGTTCAACGACAGCAATCAATAACATCGGCAACATCAATCAACGGTCAACATAACAGCGGCTTCAGCGGCAGTTGCAGCAACAGCAACCGCGGGATTAAAGAATACAAGTAAATTTTACAATTCCTTATTACAAACCAAAAGTCCAAACGAAATCAACTCAATTGCAATTGCATAAGATTATGAATTTAAGTGCAAATGTTGCCCACAATTGCCTGTCCTGCCTGCGTGACTATATTAATGTAAACATGTTACTGACCGGCCCTGCCATAATTTCTCGAGCCATAAGGCTTTTCGTGTATTAAATTATTAAGCTGTTATAGTTGTCTGATTCCAGTTGTTCCAACTATCCATGTATATATTTGTGTATGTCATACAAATATATGCGCCGCAAAACGAACTACGTAAAGTTTGCTTATATTTTTTGCGGCTCATGGCGGTATGGCAACTCTGCAGTTGCAGTATATTTTTGCTGTTATTAACAGCTACAACAGCAGGTTGAACCAAGGGTATGCCAAATAAATACGTACTTTAATAAAGTATACAGATGTGTGAAAACACCTCAAATTAAATCGTTTGGTTTAAAATAAGCAGGCGGGCAACTGGTGAACTGGTGAAAGAATAAAAGACAGGAGGTATACAAATGTATGTATGTCCTTAAATACTGAAGACAAAGCAGAGGGAGTTGCCAAATCGAATCGAAACAATCAAAAATGTTGTATATTTTGTGTATAGGTATACCGCATACAAATCGTCTCAACTGCAACTGATTGATTTAACGCGGAACAGTTTGAATTGCAGATCAACAACCGTCGCAAGTGACTGACTGGCCTAAACGACATGTCTGCGGCTCGTTTACCGTACTATCAGCAGCTGCCAGAGGAAGACCAACGTCGGCGCAGCACTAGCCGTGGTCGCGGCGGTCAGCGTGGCAACGGTGCCTATCACGAGCGAGGCAGTAGACGAGATCGCAGTCGTTCTGTTGAACGCAGGCGCTACAGTCGCAGCCGCAGTCGTTCCGTTGAACGTCGGCGTTACAGTCGCAGTCGCAGCCGGTCAGTGGAGCGTCAGCGTCGTCGTAATAGCCGTGATCGAGAGCGCCGCCACCAGCAGCATCGTCATCACAAAAATTCACGTGATCGGTCTTGGGATCGGGACACGGATCGCGGACGTGACCGTGACAGAGACTACTCCAGACGCAACGGTTATTATCAGCGTGATAGTCGTAGTCGTTCAGCAACACCACCGTCGTCTTCATCTTCGCGTCGTCAGTTGCATGGCAGCAAGCAGGGCAAAGTAGGAGGAAGTGGAGGAGACATGGATGATGTTCGCACACCGTTGACCACAAACATAGGTATCAAGGATAAGGCAATGTCTGCTGTGGGCGCGTATTATAATTTGGACACAGATGAACCCTTCGACAAGGAGCGCATACATCGTGAGATTGAGGAAAAGCTGCGCGAGACCCTGGCACGCGAGGGCAAAGTCTACCCGCCACCAAAGCCAGAGGCATCACATCCAGTATTTGCCAACGATGGCTCTTTCATGGAACTCTTTAAGAAAATGCAAGAGGAGCAGCAGCGAGCACCACAGCAGCTATCGTTGTTGGAGCAGCAGCAGGATGCAGCTATAGTTGCTGCAACAGCAGCAGCAGCTGCCGCCACATCAGCATTGCGAGAGCAACAGCAGCACTTGGATAACTCAGCATCAGTTAGTGCATTTGGTGCACTGCCAGCCATAGCCGCAGGCGCGGCAAGCAGCCCAGCTGCGCCATATATTGCAGCAGCTGCGGCTGGCAAATCTGCACCTCCGCCCCCAATGGTGGGACGTCGCCGTGGTGGAAAGATTCTAAAAACGGGCGTTGTGGCCAAGCTTAAGGCGCCCAATGAGCGCGATGTGGATCCCAAAGATTTCTGGTCACTCTATCTGGCCGAAGTTAACAAGTACAAGAGCAATGCTTGCGATACGGACAACGGCAAGCGTCCACTTGTCAAATAGAAGCGGCAACATCATATATATTCATAAAAGCATTCAAATATTCTCACATACACATGCACACAATACGAAAAAATGAACTTGAAGGCAGACAACAAAATTTTTTAACGCTACGATCAGAGTTTGATTTAGTACACAAAATTAAACACACACACACACACACAAAGCGAGACATATATAAATTTATCAACATATATTAATTATTAAGCATCACAAGCTAGCTTAGCAATTGTATTTGGTTTTTAAGCAAAAAAGTGTTGGCTTCTGGTTCATACACGAATTTTTTACTCTCAGCAATTTGATACGATAATGATAACTAGACGAAAGGAATGAAAGTAACTTTTGATATATAGCAGAGCTACTAGGTCTCAGTTAATTTAGAATAAGCATTCATATACTAATAATATCATATATACAATAACCATATAAATATAAATATGTAGCCAGCATATATTTATATATATATAGTTTTTAATTGTGGGATCACAAAAGGGGACAACGAAGAGTGCCCCACTTATGAATAATAATAATAATAATAATATGTATGTATATAACAAATGTGTAGAACTTAAGCTGTAGTTCGTACAGTGTTTTTTTTAAGTCTACAAGTAGAATACAATTTAATACATATGCAAAAAAGTGCTTATTTATATTAAGTATACCACACGTGTGTACTTAATTCTTATGAAAGATCATCGATCATACAATCATGAAGACATAGAACTAACGTATTTTGATTCTTTGCATATCTTTGTCTCTTCTTTCTCTCTCTTTTTTGCACAACAAACGAAAATTGAATTTGAAATTGACTTTGAAAACGAATTGTTATTTTTGTATTCTATATATATAATTTTGTTTTTGTTTTTATCTATAATTTTAATTATTCTTTAACCATTATATTATATATATAACATACATTTCCATTACACACATACATACATATTCAAACTATTGCTATCTCAATATTTGTGTTCAATTAACGCTCTGGTTTTTATATCTATCTCTGTTTGTTTTGCGTTGTTTCTGTTGCTGTTTCATTTTAAATTATCATTTACTTATACTAAAAGTCAATATATATGCAATTTTTCATGTCTAAAAACAAAAACAGCGATAAGTCGTCAGCCGACAACATGTCCGCCTACAAGATGGAGACCGCTCCCTTCGATCCACGTTTCCCCAACCAGAACGTGACGCGATACTGCTATCAATCCTACATTGATTTCCACCGTTGCCAAAAGAAGCGCGGCGATAACTTTGCGCCATGCAACTACTTCAAGAAGGTCTACAAAACGATGTGCCCCAACGCCTGGGTTGAGAAGTGGGACGATCAGCGCGAGAGCGGCACATTCCCTGGCCGCATCTAAACGGGCCTCCGTCTAGCATTCAATTTACTAGAAACACAAACAAACAGCAACAGCATCCACAATACCAAACACCAACACCAGCTGATAATATGCACTACAAATAGTTAATACCGTATAGGGGAGGCTAAACACCAATTGCAACAATATTTAAAACGAAAAAAAATGAACAACAAATATATACTTAAAATTGTTACAATTTGAAAATAATTCGTTTTGTTTCTTATATTCCAACGACTATTAACCTATTATGGTAGTAAACATTTAGAAGCTATATAAATGCTGTTAAACACAACAACAACAACAACAACTAAAACAAACGAAACACAGGCCATCAAACATGTATGACAAATGTTGAATAAATAGAAAACATTGAAGAAAGTATATATTTAATGTATTTGAAATGGTTATCAAATCCCAAATTGTTAGTTTATTAATGTTACAATCAGATTATCCAATGTGCTTGCATCTTTGGGACACTCTTGCGGCCCCATCTGTTGCAAGCGCACTTTGCCCTGGCTGCACTGTAAATGAAATACAAAGTTTTTGCTATTTGTGTACAGTGAGAAGCGTTTAGTTTACCAAGTTTGTGGCAGCCATTAGATAAAGTCCTGGCATTGCCGACTGATGTTGCTTGCTGCCCAACAAGTTGGCCATGCTTGCGGCACCGTTTGGTGCCTGGCGGCACTTCTCCAGTATATCAGCCTCAATTGACTGCTGCATCGTCTGCGAATCCAGCTCCTCATCCATATTAGCTGCAACTTCTTTGGGCTTGAACAGTTTGAAGTCAACTGAATTGAGCTTGTTTACATCAAAGTGGGATGGATACCTTTTGCTGTGCGTTTCAGATTTTTTTTTTGCTGATTTGAAAAAAAAGAAGAAAAAAAAATAACAGAATTGCTTATTTATTTTGGCTCGCATTGTTTATGTTTTATTAAGGTTTTGTTTATAATCTGAATGTGTGTGTTATTGAGCTTAGCCTCTGCGGAATATATAGTTTTGTATTATATTTACTTTTTAAAGTGTTGTTTTTGTTCATATATTTATTGCTACTGTAGTATGTGTTCTTTATTATTATTGATATCATCAATAATATACCAAATTCATAGCAACTCTTGTTAAACGATAGTGTTTTCTGCAATCCGGATTAGACATTGCCCTGAATAAACAACTTGGCTTTATACGTATATTAAAACTAATCAAGTAAGAGAATAAAAAAAAACACAAACACTTGTCGGAAACATTCATGCAGATACAATTTGGAAACTCAACAATTGCGGACGGCAGCAATTTTATGTTATTTTTTTTTTGGCTTATAGGTCTCAAACTATTTGGCTTGTAAGTGTGTTAACTTAACTTGTGATATTGCCAATGTCTAATCGGAACTTATTTGGGCTGTATTGTATTGTATTTTATATAGATTTATGCTTTAACTTGCATGATTCAATCGAAACGATTTGAGTTTTGTACTGCAGTTTGCATGAATCTTAGACTTAAACTTATGATAATGTTGCTAAAATGTTGCTTTTAAATTTTGCTGTTGTTGTTGTTGTGTTCAGCTAAGTTAGTTAATACCTATTCTGTTTGTGTGTGTTATGTTTGGTTTTGTTTTATAACTTTAAACTGCAAACTGTACAGATTTGGCGTAAAGTTTTAAAATTCGCTTCCCTTATAAACTGGACATAATTAATATTGTACTTAATCGGTATGCATATGTTTACAATATATTTTCTTATATTTTATGTATTATTTGCATAAATTATGTATTAATGGATTAGTTTATTAAAATTGAAGGAAACATCCGTTGTAATTAGTGTTTGTTTATATATAATATATATGTTTTGTTTCTCTCGAGCTTTTCACAAAACGAATAGTTCTCTTAAAGGTTTTGGCTCTGGAGTAATGCTACGCCTTAACTAATGTTAAACATATGTATTTGGATATATATAGTATAATCATTGATATAATAGGTATATATCATAAATGAGTACACGTTGAACTCGTAGAATTATAACACAGATACAAAATCAGTAGTAAAAACGTTGCCATTATTTTGCTCTTGCATATGTAATACTAGTTTTTAGATAGTTTTGGTTCCAGAGAGAAATTTGCAAAACAAACTTAGAAACGACTTTTTGCTCTATTCCAACTGGCCCATCATCACTCTTCGATATACATATATATTTTTAACGATCACGAGCTTTCTGTGCTCTACTTAATTACTTAAATATTAATTTGGAGCAAAAGGCAACCTACTACATATGCCATATTCTTATATCTAGACTTGTTTGTATGTGGTAGTAACATTTTTAGTTATTTTCTGGTTTCATTTAATCCTTGTTTTAAGCGAGTAAGACTTGAACATGAGTTACTTATGTATTTAGATTCTTATATGATAACACAGTTGATTGTTTATTGGAATCCCTTCTAAATGGTTGTATTTATATATTTATATATTGCCATCAACTGTGTATAACCTCTAGTTTAGGTTTCAACTAATGTGACTACACAAAATGCATTTAAATGCAGGGTTTTTTGGCCTTAAAATTAAATCGACCTCGAAACTAAGAAATGCATTTTTGTTAAGCATAACTCTTGTGCATAATATTTTCATATTATTCTCTATTATTTTCATATTGTTATTAGCATTGTGCGTTTTTTTGGCTTATTTCTTTTCGTCTGCTACTCAGCTTTCTTAGTGCCTAAGTCAAGATATTTTGAAAATATCAGCACTGAATTGAAGATTTTTGTGCGCCATCAGCCATATCTTTTCTTATTCTGTATTCTGTAGTTATTGATCAAGTTAAAGCTTGTTCTTCATCCTGTTCCTGTTGCAGCGGTTATACTTTTTACTTTGTTTGTTTGCCGCTCTAAAAAATTCCCATTAGCTACATGCTATAGTATATCCGTATCCATAGCCGTGTCCGTCTGTCCAGCTACTCTACTCTCTTTTCATTTAGTTGCCCCCCTTTCCCCCTGACCAGTATACAAACTCAATGTGCCCCCCTTACGGATATAGTTACATGTAGCTATTGCTTGTTTGTTATCCAATGTCGCGTACGATTTCGATCTTATCGCAGAGCTCCGGATCGTGTATGGTGGTGAAGTGTGTGCGATCGCTGCGGAACGTGTTACGCTCATTGGAGCTTGTCTTGATCGAACGCTCTGATGGCGTCTCTGTGCCGCTCAACTGAATGCGCTTCTGCAGTGCCGAGACAAAGTTCTGCAAGATCCAATTAATCGATAGGAGCTAATTGGGATAATATGCAAATGGCACTCACCTGCGATATGATGTCGCCACGTGCCGTGCGCACCTGATACAGATAGCGAAATTTCCGTTGACGCGCCTCCTCGCGCGTCTCCCGGGTGCGTGATTGTGCGCGTCGCATGGGCACATGAGGATTGCCGGGTGGCTGCTGCTGCTGGCCATGCGCCAGATGCGGTGCATGGGGACCATGCTGCTGATGATGGTGTCGCATATAGATGCGCTTGCGATGATCGACGCGCCAGGCTGTTATGAAACACTGCACCATAATGCTAATCACAATGGTTATCGGCCAGGCGGTGATCAATAGACCACCATAGCAGGGCGGTGGCAATGGATGCGGCTTCATATTGAGTATCCAGTTAAAAGTCTCCAGGCTGTGCATAAAATAATCAATCGAACCAATTATCATGGCTGTGCCCACAATACTCGACGTCAATATGGTCACATATTTGACACAGCAAAGTGTCAACACCGAGCAGATGACGGCGCCACCAACCACAGCCACATATATCTCGCGATACTGCGAAAGGAAGAAAGTACAGAGGATTATGCAATGCTTTGACATGGCCCAACGCCACTTACCCCAAACTCATTGTCCGGCATTGTGGCCACGCAGACGGCCATCGCAGCGCCCGAGAGCAAGGCACCAGCAAAGGCGCTAATCAGCACAGAGGCGACCGGATATGTGGAGCCAAGTACGGCACCAAGCAGACCAGCAACAATGGCCAGTGCCGAGTCAGCCGGCTTGCCCAGCCACGTTATTTGAAAGTTCTGTAGTATAAAGATGCCATTGACGCCCACCATTAGACCGCTGAGGAAGCCAACAGCTCGCAGGCAGCGATAGCCCAGCAGGGCATAAACAATGCCAAATACTGCCATGATGGCCCAGAGGAGAGCAGAAAATGTATCTGGTGTTGTTGGCGCACATATCTGGCTGCTCTCCAGTATGCCCTGTGGCACAAAAGAAAACGTATACAAAAGGGGGGGAAAATGGTTAATCAAATCATTCAACCAAAGCAAAAGTCAAAAACAAAGGCTCGAACTGAGGTTACCGAGCTCTGAATCACATTCATGTACGCCTTAATTGGATTGGGAACCATTTCTTTTATTGCCCTGCAATAGGAGACATAAACAATCGAAGCCCTGATCGTATGTTTGTCAAAGAATTGTTGGTATTGAAATTCTATTCGTTGCATATACAATATACACACATACATACAGAGAGATCGCTTTAAACGTAAGTATGTATGTATGTAACATAAGTTCCAATTGGAATTTGTATAGAGAAGTAAGAACACCGCTTCTCCAATCACAGACACCCACACACTCTCACTGTACATACATACATACATACACAGTATGTTTGCTCTGTAATGCGATCAAGGACAACGGTTTTTTTTTCGTTTTGCAAAGCTTGGGTGCATCTGCACTCAATGCCACTGACACAGTTGGCGCCACTTGACGCGCTGGCTGGCTGGCTCGCCACTCAATGATGACTCAGTTAGCATAGCTGTTTGACACAAAAAACACATGCACACACACACACACACATACAGACAACAACATAAAGGGAGATACAAAATAGAACGCAAAACACTTGCACAGAGCGCACTTGATATTTGCATACGGTAAAGCAAACATAACCTCAAAGGGAATCGTGATACGCACCTTAATTAAAAATGGCCAATCCAGATGCGAGACACTTTTGGTGTCATCATGCTCCTGACCATCATATGCCACATCATAGCTATCTAGTGAGTGCAATGCACTGCGCTCGATAACTGCTTTTCCGACACCACCTCCGCCCGCTGCAGCTGCAACGTCGTTGGCATCCGTGCCATTTCCCGCTCCACTCATTGCACACAAGTGTAAATGGTAAATTTAGTATATATGTATGTTTAATTTTCCCTTTTTCTTGTTGTGATTATGGTTTTCATCCTGAGATCAGGGGCAATAAATCGAGCAGCGCCACATGTCCTGGCCGAACAGCAGCGTTTTGTATGTCAAAGTTGCAGCACAAAATGGGGCGGAGTTCTTTTTAACGCGACAGCGGCAGCAGCATGTCTAACAGCCAATCCTTTAATGTCTGTGCAAACTTGGCTGGCTTATGGACTCAACGTTAATTTCCTGGCTTTTCGCAGCACTTTTCTTTGGTGTTTTAATTTTTTTCTTTTTAATGCACTCGCACTGCCGTTTATTGTGTACACTTCTTTGTAATGGAGTTGGAGTTGAACGTTACAATCGGGGCCAAGACAAATTTACTTGTGGTACAACAAAACAGCAAATCGCCTGAACGCTTACAACGGGCTTGACAGGGACAACCCCAACACAGAAGTATGTTGCCCTTTGGCAGCAAACTGCGAGAGCGGGATGGCCTTAGCTGGCTACTGTGTAGCAACAACCCCCAAAGTGAAAGCCCAAAAGCTCAGGCGTCGCTCGCATGCTGTGTGTGATTGTTGGCAAAAGCTTTTGTTAGGGCTTTTACACAGGATAACGGTAACGTGAGCCCAGGTGAACATACATATGTATGTGTACGTAGGTGTGAGCATCAGCATGGGTATGCAAATGAAGAGACGTGAAATCGATTATGCTCTGTAAGCATTAGCTAAGAGTGAAGGGTTTACCAAACTTGTCCGACGAAGTATGTAACTAATTAATAGAAATTTCGAACGTTTAAGATTGTTTTTTAATTTGCAGAATGCTCAAATATATATATTTCTAGTCTAAATAAACTTGAAGCAAAATCGTTTTTAACTAGTTAAAAGTTTTCCCTTACCGCATTCCCATACACACCCAAACAATAAGAAATAGCATAGAGTATATACTAGTCGATTTGAATATAAATATGTGTGCTATGTATATTATTTAATTTGTTGTTGCTAAACACATGCACATGTACAGGATATACATACATACATTTTTTTAATGTGTATCAGTGTGTGTATGTGTGTGGATACTTAGTATTAAGCGCTTTTTCATTAATGGAATTAAAATTATGATAATAAAGTCAATAAATTGTCGAATTGCATTTGTCCTGTCAAAGAATGTTAGATTTGGAATGTGTCTCAACGATGCCATCGATTGTATCGTGCATTTTTTTGTTTTTGAAGGGTTGAAGAGGCAAAAATTAATTGAATTTTTTTTTTCTAGGCAATATTGATAACGTATATATTATGTATATGCGTATATCCTGTGCCCATTTATAAATATATTTTGTGTATGTATATGTATATATTGGGGGAATATATGCGAATATAAATATGTCAATATATATATATATATATATGTATGCAATCGTACTAGATAATAGTAATAATAATACACATCAACTTTTGCGCTAAATTTTGGATTCTCAAGGTGTGTGTGTGTGTTGCTTTAACAGATTTCTCGCATAACATTCAAATAACTACAATAACATAATGTATATTTTATATGCATCTATATAATTCAATTTCGATTTGTGGTTGTTTGCCGTTAGAATATAATTTTTTTTTTTTTTTGCTTTGTTATTGTATTATTTGTAGCTGTTGTTGTAGCTGTTGTGTCAACTTAAGGCGAACGTATGATGGCCTCGTAGGCAGCAAATATAATGTAGGCCACCTCAACGGAACGCGATTTAAGGCTAAGCGTGGCATCCGGATTGCCCGGCTGCAACTTTAGCTCGAGAAGCACCCAAATGTTGTTCGTTAGCTTGAGCGATTGATAAAGCATATCCTGACCCTCCACATTGCGTTTGGCAATTGTGAAAATGTTGTTAGTGGTCATTTTGGATGCGATGCCATCGGTGGTGCCAATGACACCGCTCAGGCTGTACTGCAGCTCATTGGCGGCCGGTATCTCCTTCCATGTGTTGAGGAACACACGCTTATCCAGCTGACCATCCTCGGCGAAGAGGACATTACCATGCACCAGACAGGCAAAGTAGAAGATGTCAATGTTGTTCTTAACAGCCACCTGCAGATTGTTGAGTGGCTCCATGCGTTGTATGGGACCACTTGTGCCCAGCGCCAGGCTAACCTCGGTCGTCTGATTTGGTGGCAGTGGCGGTGCTTGGAGCGGCGATGCGGGCACCAGGCCAAAGCTATTCTTGTTGAGTTGTATGGCAAAGTTGGTCATGGGCTGCATGGCCTTGTTGGTAAGCGTCATGTCCATATAGATTTCGCCGTTGCGACGCGAAAATGTGCCCTGTATTTCCAATCCCTTGCCCTTCTCTGCAGGAAGCCAAATGACTTTGGGTATTTGCACGCCCACGGAGAGCGAGGTGCCCGAGAGGCCAAAGATGTCGCCCAGTAGACTGGTGGAGCCACCAGGCGCTGTTTCAGTGACTGTTGATGGACCACCAAGCAGTATATCTAGACCACCGCCTAGCAGATCAACATTGCTGGTTGTGGCAGCTGGAGCAGCGGGCATGGCAGGCGCATTGATATCCATGGAGAGAAGATCACCGATAAGTGATTCCTGATTGGGTATGACCATGGCTTCGGAACCGGCACCCGATTCGGTTTGCTCAGCGTTACCACTGCCAGCGCCAGCAGCGCGATTTGGAAGAGATTTGCGCACACCGGCGCCGCGACCCTCCACAAAAGCAGTGGGCGGCTTATGATAGACACTAGCCAGTGAGCTAATGTGACAGATGAGCTCATCCAGCAACGTCGGCTCCAGCAGATCCGTTTCCTCCGATATGAGAGGCTTGTCCGCCAACACCACTTCCTTGGCTGCAGCCGGATCAGTGGAGAGTAGACGCCAGTATATAAAGCCACGATCGCGCAAATCTGGATTATCCGAGTCCTGGGTGGCCAAGGAGAGTACATGCTGCACCAGCTCTTGTGTGTCTGATGGTCGCTTAAGAAACAGTTTCACCACAGCGGTCAACAGCTGCAGCTGCACCTGTGCATTCTCATCCTGGAAGCCCTCCAGAAAGCTATCGAGCAGCTCATCTGCATTATCAATGCGCTCCGCATACTCTCCAATAATCCACACCATGGAGGCACGCGCCTCAGGCTCATCCAATGTGTCGAGATTCTCGCACAATGTGCTAATGATGCTTTCGTATTTGTTGGGATACTTGCGGAAGATGTCCTTGATGACCACGATCGCCTCCTGCACAACATAGTTGACCTTCGTCTGAATTAGATCCAATAGCGTGGAGACACAACGTTCCGCTGACGGCTCAACTTTAATAGCACATCGACCGATTGCACGCACAGCTTTGCGCACAAAATCCACATCCACCTCGGTGGCATATTCCTTGAGCTCACTGAGAACCTGAGCAATATTGCTTTGGTTGGCCAGGCGAATCATAATATCCAGTTTCTCAAGTTTAACATAGATGGGATCATTGTATTTCACAAAGAACACCTTCATTTCGTGCTTAAGAATGTCCGGACGCTTCTGGACAATCAGGTTAATGTTACGCAAGGCGACGTACTGCACCTCAGGTTCAGAGGAGAGCAGCGTAACAAGTGGTGGCGCCAGCTTTTTGGTTAGTGTAGCACAGAAATCGCTATCACTAGACAACATCTCCAGTAGCTTCATCAGCACCTTAACGGCACTCAGGACAACCGCAGCATTGGCATGGGCCAGTCGCGGAGTAATTCGCTCACAAATCGATTGCGCCTCGCGTTCATCCTTTGGGCTGTAGTTGGCCAGGGAGTCGAGAATGAAAACTTGGCCCCATTCGGTGCACTCATTCAGTGCCGTCAGCAGCTTGTTAATTGTCACCGAGTTCATCTCGACGAGGGGCTGTCCCGATTGGCTTGCCTCATTGATTTCACTGAGAGCGGCAACGGCATTGGCCACCACCATTGGATTTGAGTCGGATAGCAGATCTTTAAGCTGATCGAGGAAGCCCTGATCTTCAACCATTGTCGCAGATATATCGTACAGCTTGGCAACACAAACGGCCGCTGTTTTGCGCACATACGGATCCTCATCCTTCAAGCATTTGCGCAGCGGCTCGCACAGATATTCGGTTATCTTGTCTACACGTATGCAGCCCATTGTGCGCACGGCCAAGGCACGTATCAGCGGATTTGAGTCCTCACAATCCTTTACAAACGTGTTGACAGCCATGATGGCCATGTCCGGTTGCGATTTAGCGTAGTTCATCAAATACAAATAGACCAACTTCTTCAGTTCCAGATTGTCCGTTTGCATGCAGTTGACAACGTCCGGAAACAATGCTGAGACATCCTTGCCAACGGTCATGCTGGCAATCACCTTCTTGACCGCCTCCTTCTTCTTTTCCTTCTTGTCATTGTTCAGCTCGGATTTAAGCTCGAAAATCTCACCCTTTTTCGTGGTCGTGAAATACTTTGAATCGGTCATCTTGCAGTTCTTCTCACACCGGAACTCTCACGCTTGGAACTTGCTAGAGATGTAGAGAAATACAAATTTATCATGAAATAATAGTTAAAAAATATTGAGATAATAAGCAAGAATTTGGCTGGAAATAAGTAAAAATACCAGGAAAATTAAAATCCTGCTCATCTTTATACTTTGAAAACAGTTTTTTCTTGGCATTTGTTGAAAATTATTTGACTTAGTTGGTTGGCTTGTTATCTTGCACAACAATCGCATAATCATGCCCTAAGGCAAGGGCGTATCAATTAAATTAAGCACAAATAATAATAAAACACATATACAAATACATACTATGCAAGCCCACAAGCAACCCAATGCTATGTAATGCTATTGATTTCAACATTACAGCCACTTCCTCTGAAGGGGCGTAGCAGCCCCATATGAAGCTCCCACATACTCACACACACACACACACATATACGGCGAGAGTTTACTCATTGACGGCTTGAACACGTCTCACACTTTTATCTAAAGTTGTTTCACACGAAAACAACACAAAGTTTTGAGTTTTAAACATCTTTGGAGAGATATGCGTCGAGTTTATGTATTGTTACAGTTACTTTAGAAAATTTGCAATTCTCATAGTTACCTTTAAATGAGCTTTTCAAAGAATTTTGTTTGCTTTTTTCTTCTCTTTTGCTTCTGCTTCTTGCGTATAGATGGCTATGTTTTAACTGTGTAGGGTTCTTGATAGTGTATGTGTCGCACAGCGTTGCTTGGCACAACATCGATAGCAAATGCATGTCGATTATTATTCAAATGGATGTGTATTTTGGATTTTCCATGACAAGAGAAATTTTACACGAAACTTCACATAAATGTGCAAACGCATACCCAATTTGTTTTTAATTGTTAATTGTTTTCGTGTCATTGCGTAACATACGAATTCAAACGGTCTAGTTGCAACCAATGTTACATAGCTTAACAATAAAATAATTTAATACGAATCTTACAACTAGTTATCTTTAAATGTATTTCCAATGTATTACTTTAAGTATAAACCATTATATTTTATGCATGTATGTATGTGTGCATATTTGTACCCATTAAATACATGCCTTGCACACTTGAGCTTATTTCCGTTGACTGACTTTTGTGCAAGTGCAACGAAGCCAAGAAATAATGCTTGTGTCTTCCGTCTATGCGAAAACCGAAAACAGAAGTTTTCGTGTAACAATAAGAAATCCCACAAAGGAAATCAAACCAAAAAAAGAAAAAGCTAACTTCAAGCATACCGAAACCTTAATGCACTTCTGCAGCCCAGGCGGGAGCAAAGCTTACGAAAAAAAAATAAAAGCTTGAAACTCCTTTAATTAAAGCTGGCTTAAATCACAATCTATGTGCTGACTTATGCAATAAGCTCCTACTTTAGGGTGTATGTGGATATAAAGATGAAAATCGCAAAAGCAATGCAAAAGCCAAGAAATATGGAAACAAAGATAAAACAACAGAGAAACACCCACAATCGACACACAACAAACGACGACGACGACGACGACGATGATGATGATAATAATAATTTTATTACTGCAATATCTCTATCAACAATGCGAATTAATGCGAGCAAATCATAAATTGCTGGTTTGGATCGGCGTGTGCACCTCGCGCATGCAGTTGTCGTTTGTGGCCAGCGCACGGAAGCGCAAATCGAGCGACGCCGGCGCATTCCACGCCACATTCCTCTTTGAAGCATTGGATTTTGATCATGGATCGTGTTATAAAATAATTTGGCCGCACTGTGCCAGCAATCATTCGTTATCGAGCTACTCGAGTGGTCTCATCGTTTTTTTTTTTTTGCAACGCCTCATAAAATCATAAGTAAAATGGATAATCGTAGTGTGGTAAGCGTACATTGAGGAAACCGAATGGATATACACAGCAAATTACATACTTAAGGATTAAAAATCAAATAAATATATACTTTTTTTTCTTAAATACAGTTGCTAAAGCTATCGGTCTTGGCTGTGTTGGTACTGCTTTTTGTTTGCGTTCACGAAACTAATGCCGGGTAAAAGATAAGAGTGCAAAATGCCAATGCAAAAAGGATCTTAATAATGATAATCTTTCTTTTATTTTCCCAGCAGCAGTCAACAGAAGAAGAAGAAGATTGTTATTCATGTGCCAATACATAAGAAGATTGAGAAGCATGTGCATACGGTGATAAAGCATGTGCATCATCATCACAAGCCGATTGTCCTAAAGGAGGAGAAGAAAATTATACACGAGGAGCACCATCCCATACAGATTCATCAGACCAAGGAGCACATTCATCATCACGAGAGGCATGATCATGCTTCACATCACGATCACCACGACCATCATGAGCATCAGCATAATCATCCAATTGAACAAGTGCCCATTGAACAGGAGGAGGAGCACATTCACCATCATCATAACTATGAGCACAAGGATGACTTTGTTGGTAGCGATGTGGATGCCAGCAGCAGTGAGGAGCGCTAATTGTGCACTGCCAGCACTGAGTGCGGTAATCCACAGCGGCAACGCAGACTGACAATTACCTAAAACAAATATAATATTAATTTTAAAAAAAAAGCTAAGCACAACGTGGCTTGAAAATATCTGTAGGTAATGGTGATTTTAACTTTGTGATGTAATTCATAGATTAATAACTTTTTTGTTGTTTTTTTTTTATTTGTATTAAGTATTGTAACTTAAGAATCGGGGTATTGTAAAAATAAACTGGTACTACGAAGTTATCACTGTACTGTGTATTTAAATGCGCGCCATGTTCTTAATTGCTTAGCAACTGTTTCCAACACTTGTGCACTCGATAGCGATAAGACGTTTCGATAACTTGACATAGCGACGGCACAGCGAAGACAAGGCAAAAATAAAAGAAAAAGCATATGAAACGAGGGAGCATAGGGAGTGAGTGTTACTTTGCAAAAATAGAGAAAAAGAAGAACAAAATCCCAAATAAAGAAAAGTTCAAATTAGTAGCTGAAACGATGGAGATTATGTTATGATAACAACAACAATGACAACTCTCACATTAAACAGAAAACGGAAAAACCATCACGTACCAACAGTGGCTGCGGTGCAACTGCATCCACGAAGACACCAACAGCAGCAGCAACAGCAACTGAATCGAAATCGTAGTGAATTTGTATCGTAATCTCAATATTTCGGAGTGCAAGTGCTGACAGCTAGTGCATGAAATCTGCAATATACAGTTAAAAGTTTGGGCAGCAACGCCTCGATTTTCATATTTATTATTTTCGTTTTGCTTGCGTTGTTTTCGTTTTGCCCATCTCAGCCTCTCGTTGTGCCAATTCACAATTTACACACACTCACGCCTGCACTTTCCCCCCTTTTGAAAACGACCAACGATTTACGATTTACTCTCGAATTTCAACTTCGCTCCGCTGGCATTTTTAAGCTTTGAAAGCTAACGATAACAAACACGGAGTAAGTGTGTGCTAGTGGTTAATTGTGTGGTGATAAGACGGCGATCCTTGCGGTTGTTGACTCACATTGTCCCCGCTGTCAAGAGTCGCTTACGGGTAGGCATAATAGCAGTAATGCAGTATAGGCCACCATGGGTTCACAGACCTTGGAGATACTGCGCCAGGGCGTGTGGGCCTCACTGACCGGCGGCTACTTTTACGATCCGCATCAGGGCGTCTTCTGCAATGTGGTCCATTTGTATTTATGGCTCTACCTGCTCTGTTCGCCGTTTGTCGCCTACTTGGTAAGTAATTTAAATAGCCCTACTCCCATTTCGGCCATAACGCTTATCCATCCTTACTCTTACACCTGTCTCAAATTGAAATTTTCCAGTACTTTCCAAGCACATGGCTGACCTGGTGCCTGTACTGTGTGCTCACCAGCTGCACCATATTGCTGGTGAAACTCAGCAATTTGGCGCTGCATCGTTTGTACGACCGGGCACAGACCATGTCCGAAGTAAACTTAAAGAGTCAGTTCTTCAAGGTCACAAAGGAAACGGAGTCACACGGTCGTGACGAAGAGCATGGCATCGAGATGAAAGTGATGCGTGCTGCTGGAGGTGGCTCGCGTCTTTCTGAAGAGCAGGCCATCAACGAGGCTAGCGAAGAGAACAGCATCATGTCTATTGACAATGTAAACAGCATTATTGGTACGTGACATTTACAGAAAAAACGCTCATATATACATACACATACATGCATACGTATTTCCTGCCGCTTCCTTGTGTGCATATGTATGTTTGTTTGTGTATAGTACATATGCATACGTGTATAAATCGATGTACACATTGTATACAAACATAATCTCACAGTCTCTCCATTTAAAGATCTTAAAGTTGATGTGCATCGCAAAAACAGCTCGGAGTCAATTGAGCTAATGTTCTATGCACCATCGATGCTCTCCGCTGGCAGTCAACAGGATCAGCAATCTTTAGCTGGTTCAGCAAGTGTCAGCAAATCCATACGCTCCACCATCGCTGCTGGACAGAACAATATGTCCGCCAATGAGCTATATAACAAGTACCTAACCGTCTATCCCGAGGTAGTCGAGGTTGTTGGCGGTGCCAATCGACCAGATGGAGGCGCCAGCAGCGCTGCGGACAGTGGCAACACTAGCAGATGCCAGCCAACCACTTCGGGAGCATCGGGCGCTGCAACAGCAACCGGCACAACGCGAACGGGTCATTTGTCGCGCAAATGCTCCGAGGTGTTTAGTCGACGGCATCGAAGACGTTTGGAGCGCCAAAGTAGCCTGGATGCGGGTGGCGCCGCTGATCCAGCTTTTAATGCCAAACTTATGCGCAACCAGTCGGATACTATTGCCACAACGACAACCGCAACAACGGCTGCGCCTAGCTTTCTGCACACGAAAGCGGTGCGACCGCAGGCCAATCCTCGCCAGCATTTTATAGCCGGCGCCCAAGCGGGCGCCAGTTCGTCTGCAGCCAGTGAAACTGCCACCACCTCCTCCTCCGCCGTCATAGTTATGGCCCAGCCAAATACACGTTCCTCGCGCCTGCAACGGCATCGTAGTTCAGAGACGCATGATGAGCGCCTAAAGCACCAGAGCCGTGCTGGCCTCTTTCAGTCGATGCAGCAGCAGCACCATCAGCACCACCATCTGCAGCAGCAGCCACATACACAACATCAAAACGCCAGCAGCATCTACGATGTAGGTGATATGGAAATGGGTTTAGGCCTAGGTCGTGGTGCAGCTAATGATGCTTGCAATCTTGCATTACAATCATGGATACTTGGTATGTAGCAGGTAGTTGGAGTTGTTCATTATTATTATTGATTGTTGCTGTTGCTTGCAGATTCCTCATCTGATGTGTATATGGAAGATGACAGCTACACCAAATCGGATCTGGGCATTGAACAGCAGGCGCCGTTTCGAGCCCAACATCATCATCACCACCATCACCATCAGCTGCATCACAATCACCTGCATCATCATCTAGGTGGAGCAATCGTTCGCAAGGATCCCAATAGCACAATGTCCGCACTGCAGCTGTGCGCTTCCACTAGCTCCTGCACGGGTCGCACAGGTGAATCTGGACCCACAACCGAAACGACAAGCGGCGGCGTTCCTGGCAGCAGCCGCAATGGCACCACAGCCGCTATGAAACGACGACGACATTCCAATGCGACTAGCTATCATAAGCATAGTAGCGGCCAAAGTGGCTCCAAGTCGACGCTGCTCTCAAGTGGTCAACATGGTGGTGGCAGTGGTGGAACTGGAACTGCTAGCGGTGGCGTGCGTCGCATCAAAAGCACCGCTCTGGAGGTGCTCTGCCCGCAGCCATCAGTGTCCAACCTCAGCCCGCATCCAAATAGTGTTGAAGCCATTAGTGGTCAACAGCAGCTGCGCAATCCTCTGCCGCCTCCCAGCAAAAGTCTTGTGCGCAATCAACATCTGAATCTGTACTCACCACGCCTGGTCGACCAAAACTTTACGGAAAGCGGTACGGCTGGTGGTGCTGCTGGTGGTGGTGGCAGCAGCTGCAGCAGTGTCATCTTTGGCAGCTCCAGCGCTTGTGGCTCCACAACGGCGCTCATCGAGCCACCCGTCTATCCAATTGTTGAGCATATGGATGAGAACAGAAATAGTGAACAGGAGTCAGCCATTGGCGTGCAACTGGATGATACGGATCCGATCAACCACAACGAAAACGTGGATGACGACGATGAACTAGACGATGTACCTTTGCGAAGACGCACTCGTGCTCTGGGCTGCAGTCAAACGCATCATAGTGCCGAATCTGATGTGGGTGGCATTCTGGCCGATGATGATGATGATGTCTTTAAGGATTTTGATGACAATTTGGAGCACATACTCAGCGAACTGCAGCAGACGCATAGCCAACTGGACGATGTACTCAAAAGCCGTGAAATGAATGCTGCCACAACAACGGGCGCATCAAATCCAGCAACAGCAGTAACAGCAACCGGGGCCATCGGTGCTGCAGCAGTTGCCTCCGATGATGAGGAGACGGACAACAATACGGGATCACGTTCGCCACTGCTCAGCAATCGGCAGCAACAGCAGCAGAGTGCACGCGAATTGGCCGCAGAACAGGCGTTGCGAGAAGAGCTCTCACAGCCGGCGCTTCAGCAACAGTTGCTTCTCCAACAGCAGCAGCAACAACAGCCTGCTGCGGCGGCGGCGGCGGCGGCGGCTCAAAGTCGCAGTCAATTGATACGCAGCGAGGCGGATTCGGGGTGTCCGTCTAGCGATTGCGAGCAGGTTAGCGCCAGCTCAAAGGATCAACTTTTGGCTGGCATGGAACAGCTACCAGCAGCTAGCCAACAATCACAGCAGCAGCAGCATGACGATGAGGAACAACCCAGCACTTCGCGAATGGCAGCTCGAAGCCTTGGCGCCATACCCAAAGTGGTTAAATATCGTGAAGTGGATGAATTGCGTCGTCGCCGACTTGTTGGTGACAACAACAACAGCAGCAGCTCACAACTAGATAGTGGCACTAATGACCTGGCGCTGGTTAAACGGCAGCCGCCGCCTAAGCTTGCCATGCTGCCAGCAAGCACCTCACGTAACTCCTCCTCGTCGAATTCAACGCATAGCATCAGCCTAACCGAAAGCCTCACCGCTGACATACACAAAATGCTTTGGCTAATGCATGGCGGTGCTGTCGATGATCGTGGCCGACCCATTGCTGGCATTATGCCCGATGGCACACCGGTGCCGGCCAATCCTAGCATTGTACCTCCAAATATGTCCAGTGCGCATTTCCAGTTCTACCAGGATGCCATACAGGCGCTACAGGGCAGCTATCCGGCCAGCAGCTCCGTGGAGCACATGACCCACATCGAGCGCGCCCTTGCCCGCGATAAATTGCATTTGGACGCGAAACTGGTGTGCGAGCAGTTGGCCAATGCAGCTGCTGCCGCCGAAGCGGCTGCCTCACAACAACAATCAAACCAGGGTGTGCCACCACTGCCACCTGCCTCACTGGCCATGCTCATGAACAGTTCGGCGGTGCGTAGCAATACAATGGCAACGACAACGGCCGGTGTCTCATCGGTGCCAACGGGAGCGGCACAACGCTCCATTCATGGCATGTTCAATGTGCTGCGCAGCGAATTGCAGGCAGCACGCAATGATGTACTGCAGCAGCAGCTTAATAATGCCGCAGCAGCAGCGGCTGCAGCTGCCAGTGGCTCAGTTGCCGTCAATGCCGATGATGCTGTCTCAGCAGCTATTGCAGCTGCAGCGGCCAGTCGGCAACAGCAGCAGCAACAACATCAGCTCAGTCAGCCAATGCTCAATGTGGATGGACATTTTGCGCCTTATTGTGATTACTGGCGACCAGCGTGTCTGCTGTCCGCCGAGAAACCGGTGGCGCCAAAGAGCTTCTACAAATATCGTTTCAAGTGGTGCGGCTATGAGCATGAGTATAAAATAGCCATGGATCGTTTAGAGCTTTTGGCACTGTTCGATCGTGATCTGCATTGGCTGCACGTGCTGCTGTCCAGTGTGCTCTGCACTCTGGTTGCCATATTGGGTGCAGCGATACTACAGCATAATCATTACAAGGATCTGTGTGTGCTGCTCTTTTGTGCAGTCATTGCAGGTGCCCAATACTCGCTGGTGAAGAGCGTACAACCGGATGCCGCATCGCCAGTGCATGGTTTCAACAAAACGGTTGCCTACTCACGCGCCATCTACTTTTGCTTATGTGGTGGCCTGCTGCTACTCCTCAAGCGTCTCGATGCGGATTATACCGAGCGTCCGCCAGCTGAATTGATATTCTTTGGCATACACTATTTGCCGGCGAATTTAGTTGCGCTGCTTTTGCAATCGCTCTATATTCTGCTTCTCTGCTTTCCCATCATCTTCTCGGTGGGTCTCTGTCCGCAGATCAATACGTTTCTCATGTACCTACTCGAGCAGCTCGATATGCATCTTTTTGGTGGTAATGCGGCCAGCAGTCTATTGGGTAAGTCTTGTACAGTTGGAATTGCCCTGATATAACTAAAAATTTTCTTCTGTTGTAGGTTCATTCCTATGCCTGGTGCGATCTGTGCTGGCTGTGCTGCTGCTGTATGGACCGCTTTATGCGGCACTGGATGAGCAACGTGGCACACAATATATACTATTCTCGATATTCTGCGCAATGCTGGTGCCCCTGGGCTATCATTTGTCGCGTTCGGCCAGCGATTTCAGTCATTTGTGGCGCCTTATCAAGACCTGCATTGTGAGCACCTATCGCGACGATGAGGATGAGCCAAAACATGCGTACCAGAGCCACAAGGCACATTCACACCCAAGCCACAACCAAGCTGGACAGGGACAGGGACACCAGCAGCTGAGTCGCAGTAAAAGGCAATCTTCTGAACAGACGTCCATAGCACAGCCAACGCCCATCATAACAAATAGAACACGTCAGCAGGAGCTGGTGCTGGGCTCGACGGGCAACAGTAATGAGCACATAGAGCTCAGCTCGTTGGAAAAGTTGGCCATTAGCGAGCCGCAGCAGCACGATGAGGAGCAAGAGGAGCCGGAGGCGGATGCACAGCTTGAGCATCAGCTGGGTCGCAATAAACATAGCAAATCGAAAGCATCCTCGCTGGGCAGCAGTCAAACATTGGGTAAAACCCTTAGCAGCAGTAAGCGTGCAATAACTGCATCCAGTTCCTTTGCCTCAATGGCCGCCGAAGCTGGTGAGGATGACACACCCGCTGAGTTGCCTGGCAGTGAGCTGGCCAAAGCAACGACAACAAGTCAGGAGAATGTGTACGAGACAACTGCAAATGAATCAAAGGCTGCACCTGAGCTTTTAGTTGGCATACACGATGCTCAAGATGATAAAATCTCCAGTTCATCAACCACAAATCCTGGCGATATGTCTACGTTAACTGCTGGTGCAGGCACGGCCACTACAGATGTGGATGCCATGGCTATCGATACCGAAGCAGATCCAGAAAATCGCACCGCAGCTGACTTGGACAACGGTGAACCCGACAATGAGCTTCCCGATCCGTTGCCTCGCAAGCTGCAAGCAACTGTGACGACACGACTAAAGAACGATCTTGTTGTGATGACCCTGCTCGGTGTTAGCGTTCTTGTACTGCACAGCAGCACTGTCTTTACGGTTCTGCAGCCGGATCTTAATGTGGTGTTGTATGCCTTCATTGGCACTCTCGGCGTCTTGCTGCACTATGTGGTGCCACAGATGAGAAAACACATGCCGTGGCTATGCTTTGCCCGACCACTACTGCGCCAGAAGGAGTTTGGCCAGTTCGAGGTACTCAATGCGCCACAGATAATGTGGTTCGAGAAGTTCTACATCTATTTGAGTGTTGTCGAACGAAATGTGCTCTTTCCATTATTGGCCATCTCATCGCTAACCGCTGACTCGCAGGGAATCGCTGACAAGTTTGGTGTACCTTGGGGCACACTAATCGTTACCATCTGTGCGTTAAAATGTGAGTGTCTTTTTTTTCGGTAGCCACATGTATATTTCTCTCCCTTTTTTTTTTATCTTCACCTCGCTCTAATTGATGAGCTGTTGCAGAATAATGAAAAGAATGAATTCACATTAATAGATTATATCTTTCGTTTTTGTAGTTGTACGTAATGCCTATTCGGATCCAACAAATCAATATCTGATTATCATATTCACCGTGCTGCTCTTTCGCATTGACTTTGCCATGGCCTCGGAAAGTTTTATAATCGACTATTTCTTCGTCTCGCTTGCATTTCGTAAATGCTGTGACTTTTTGCTTAAGGTAAACACTGCATTTGAATTATTATTTAAACCAATTGTTAATCATATTCTTTTCTCTTTTTACTAAACGTTGCAGTTGCAATTTATTGTTACGTATATTGCACCCTGGCAAATCACTTGGGGTTCGGCTTTCCATGCCTTTGCCCAGCCCTTTAGTGTGCCGCATTCGGC
This sequence comes from Scaptomyza caliginosa, assembly GCA_035044725.1. Lineage (NCBI taxonomy): Eukaryota > Metazoa > Arthropoda > Insecta > Diptera > Drosophilidae > Scaptomyza > Scaptomyza caliginosa. Next base: position 257,289 of record JAWNNR010000154.1, on the reverse strand, counting down.
AATGTTGTTCCTGCAAGCTGGCATCTCAGCACTGCTGTCGACACCACTTAATCCATTCCTGGGCAGCGCTATTTTCCTAACCTCCTATGTGCGACCCGTAAAGTTCTGGGAGCGAGATTACAATACGCGACGCATCGATCACTCGAATACGCGTCTCAGTTCACAGCTGGAGCGTGACTTGGGTGCCGATGACAATAATCTTAATAGCATCTTCTATGAGCATTTGACACGTTCGCTGCAGCACTCGCTGTGTGGTGATCTGCTAATGGGTCGCTGGGGAAATGTCAACCAGGGTGATTGTTTTGGTAAGCTTTAACAATAAACTCTTTGATAGAATCTATTAAAACCCCTTTGGTTATTGCTTGCAGTGCTTGCCTCGGATGATTTGAATTGTCTGGTGCACATCATTGAGCTGGGCAACGGGCTGTGTACGTTTCAGATGCGTGGCTTGGAATTTCGCGGCACATACTGTCAACAGCGTGAGGTGGAGGCCATTACCGAGGATGTGGAGGATAATGATGGCTGCTGCTGCTGTGATCCGGGTCATTTACCGCGATTGCTTAGCGCCAATGCCATGTTCTCTACACGTTGGCTGGCCTGGCAAGTGGTTGCCGCCCAGTACGTTATCGAGGGCTATTCCATATCCGATAATCTGGCCAGTGCCACACTGCAAGTCTTCGAGTATCGCAAAGTGCTCATCACCTACTATATAAAGGTACGATTTTACCTATATGTAGCTTGATTCTTAATTAACGTTTTTCGTTACTTTTCAGAGCATCATCTATTATGTGGTTAAGAATCCAAAGCTGGAGCAATGGCTAGCCTCTGGACCAATACAGGAGGCACTGCAGCACACGCTTAATCGTCAATTTGTTGATCTTGATCCCATATTTAATTTCAATTTGGATGAAGATTTTGATTTTCGTGCCGTGGGCATAACACGACCAAGTTTCTGTTATGTGTACCTCAAATGGATTAACTACTGTGTGGACAAGCGAAGGGAGGGGCATGCTAGCACTAAGGAGGCGCCACCGCCGGCGGCACCATCCACAACAACTGCAAACACAGCTGGACCAACAGGAGCAGGCACAGGACCAATACCAGTGACACCCGCTACAACACATACAGGCTTTACTCCACCTGTTGTTGCAGCCACAACAGCGGCGACAATCAATGGCACAGCAGCAACAGTTGCTGCCAACGGAGGCAGCAGCGCCACCACTACCACCATCACAACGACAACTATTCCAATTGCAGCACCAGCACAACATGCAAACAGTGCGAACAATACGGCTGCAAACAATACACCGTCTCACAATGACTCGAAGAGCACACCGAATCTCTCCTCGCATGGCGGCAGCAGCGTACCACAATCCAAATCACAATCACAGCAACAGTTGCGTAGCGTACGGCCCCAGAAGAGTGCCACAATGAGCGGTAGTGGCAGTGTCAATGCTGCACCGGGTATCGGTGGCATCCAGGAAGGTGGCAGCAGTGTTCTCGGTGGCGTCGATCAACTGAGCAGCTCGCACAGCTTTGCCAATATATCGCGACAAACGTCGGAGAGCGCACCGGGCTTGGGCAACTATGTGGCCTATATGGATCAGAATGTGTTTGTCAAGCTGGCCAAGCAGGCGCCAGGCAAGGCGTTGCGCAAGGAGGACTCGCCGCGTACACAGCCACCGGTAACCCAGGTGGACACCAATTTGACCACCATAATACCTACTACATTGCCGCCGTTGCAGACGACCCAGCGACCGGCGCTCAAACTAAAAGTCTCTAGCGTTGCCAAAGATGCACCGCTGGTGTCGCTGTGCCTGGCGCTGGGTTTGCTTGCACGTCGTTCCCTGGCCACCGCATCGCATAGTTCACTGACCGGTGTGGAGTACTTTCTGCATGGCCTGCACGCGCTGTTCAAGGGCGACTTTCGGATAACTTCACCACGTGATGAATGGGTCTTTGCGGATATGGAGCTGTTGCACTCTGTGGTGGCGCCAGCTGTTAAAATGGCACTGAAACTGCAACAGGATCACATAACAAATCCCGATGAGTTTCTCGATCCGCGTGCCTTGTACGAGGCCATCGATAGCTGCTCCAAGGAGCTAGTCATCTCCCATGAGGCAGATCCTGTGTGGCGTAGCGCCGTACTACGCGGTGCACCCAATCTCTTGGCGCTGCGTCATGTCATGGAGGATGGCTCCGATGAGTATCGCATCATACGGCTGACCAAACGGTTTCTAAGCTTTCGTGTCATCAAATTGAATCGGGAATGTGTGCGCGGCTTGTGGGCCGGCCAGCAGCAGGAGCTGATCTATCTACGTAATCGCAATCCAGAGCGGGGCAGCATACAAAACGCCAAGCAGGCACTGCGCAATATTATCAATTCTAGCTGTGATCAGCCCATTGGTTATCCCATCTATGTGTCGCCGCTAACCACATCCTATGCGGACACCAATTCCCAGCTGTGTCAGGTCATTGGTGGCGCCATCACCTTGGACACAATCAGACAAACGGTGCTCGATTGGTGGCATCGCATACGAGAGCGTTGCCGCCAGGGCTGCAGTTCCGGTTCCGCCATGGAAGCATCCATGCAGCTGGGCACCTGCAACTTTGGCAGCGGTGGTAGTGTCATTGGTACTGCCACCGGCTCCCTAGCTGGCACGGCACCCGGTGGTACAGTGGTACCGGCCGGTGTTACTGTTACCGGAACAGGCGGCAGTGCTCCAGGCACAGCCAGCAGCACGGGCACCGGCGAATCTGGCGATCTGGCGCCGGTGTTCATCTCAGCGCCACTCTACAACACGCTCACCGTCAACAGCTACTATGGCGTTCGGTCTGCCAATGTGGCGGGCATGAGCGGCATGGCGGGCAGCCTGGGTGGCAGCTATGTCAGCGATACGCTGGCTGTGGTCCGCGGTGGCTTGGCCGTGATGCCCGTTAAACCCACTTCAACAACGCTTATTGCGGGCCTGCTCAATCGCGAACGGGATCAGGAGGCTGCATCGGGCTCAACGCTGCGCGCCAGCAGCAGCAGTGGACAGCGCAGCAGCAGAAGCGGTGGACAATTGCAGGGCAGCACCAGACGTGCTACATTGCCCATTGCTAGTGGTGGTGGTGGTGGTGGCGTCGAAACGTTGCCGTCCAAGGATTCGGCACATGCACAGCCCGAGTTGACCGAAAACGAACCAAGTCCGCGTTCCAATAAGCTCTCCTCGTCATCGGGCAGCCTGGGCGTCGGCATTGGTGTTGGCAACATCATAACCACACCTGGCGATTATCCACGCAAGACCAAGGGACCCATCTGTCTGATGACCAACGAAACAGTGTCGAGTGCCAGCAACTCTGGAGCAGTAACAAGCACAACAGCAACAGCGGCGGCAGCGGCAGCAGCAGCAGCAGCAGCCACATCAACAGGAGGGGTAGGAACATCAGGAGCAGGAGCAGCAGTTGAACCACCACGCAAGCCACGCATTGACATCTACAGAAAGGTCATCATTGTGGACGATTCAGGGGTAAGTTGTGTCAAATCCATTTGAACATTTGAACAGCTTTTGCAATAAGTTCTTATTGTGTGTGTGCCACAGATCTATGACTGCTTGGATATAATTGATGCTGTTGTATGGCCAACAGAACATATGCGAGCCAATGGCGGACGTTTAAGCTGGAAGGATTGGGAGCCCACCGCCGGCATGGTGGGACATGTGGTGCATGTGTGGATACCCAATCACAAGGATATGCTATTTCGCTCGCATGTTGAACATTGCGTTTATCTCATTGAGATTGGAGAGCACTATGTGCCCGTCGAGGAGCCCGGATTGCGTGAGTATAATCAGATAATGACCAGCAGCAACGAGGAATTGGCCAATTCACGACGCAGCTCCATGCAACGCGACTACGAGTACAGCATGCAACTGAAGCTCGCAGGCATTACACCCATTATGGGTGGATCCAGCGGCAGTCATGGGCATAGGCCAAAAATGCGTGCTGTCAGCAGCAGCAGTTCGGAGGATGAAGATGTAGATGGTTTGGCTTCTGGTCTAACGGTGAGTGCACCAGCTGCAAAGACAACTGCAAGGATTCTACCCACCGGAACCGGTCCAGCCGGCATCGATCTGATGAACTTCAATACGCTGCTCAATATGTGGAAACTAATTGCGGATAAGAAGAAGCAGGCAATCAGTATTGATACATCAGAGCCGTTTGCGGCATTCGATTATACGGGTGATCTGCCGCCGGAGCTGATGCGTCAGCTGGAGGAGAGCCGTTTGGCGCAAGAGCAAATGCTACAGGAGCAGCAGGAGGAGCAGCTGTGTAAGCATCTGCAGGAGCTCGAGAATGAAGCAATTGCACTTGCTGCCGTCGAGCAGGTGGCTCAAGCAGGCTCTGAGCATACTACACCGCCCACCGCAACAGAGGAGCCTACGCCCGAGGCAAGTAGCAGTCCAACGCCAGCAGACACACCTCCAACATCAACACCACCGGTCCCAGAAGAGGAGTCAACGGAAAAGCAAGAAACTAAGCAGGAGGAGACAGAGGAGGATGTAGATATAAAAGTAGATGTGATAGAGCATCTTGAAACAGGAAGAACAAAACATCTCGAAACAGATACACTCGACGAAGACAAGGAAGGAGATAAAGACGAAGAAGAGGCAGAAGAAGAGCAACAACAGGACAAAAATTCAAATGCAGACAATGCAAGCGATGAGAATGGAACCACAGTTTAATACTGTTCAAATACTATATATAGATATATATATATATATATATCATTTTAAAGTCAAAACTAACAACAACAACAATGCGTTAGGCCCCAACTGATAATAACAAAAAGAAAATTTGAAACTTAAAACAAACAAACAACAAAATACTTCCAAGATTTCAATGTAGAGTTTTTTAAAAACGACTGCGTTTAATATATGTACTGTAAATGGATTAATGTAAATACTTATACTATTATATATACATATATATATATATATATAACTAAACGTGCATACATACATATATATATGATGCCTATTTATAGATTTGTTATATTATCGCATGTGTATATAGAATATAAGAGTTAAACCAATTGATAAGCAACAGAATATTAAGAAGAACATTTGTATTTGTATGTAATTAATCGGTTGAATTAGCTTTTTCACTCAAACTGTAGTTTAAAATCTATATTTATACATATATGTAGCATAGTTAGTAATTTAGCTATGCTCGCTACATATGTACATGCATACAAACAATGTCTGCAAAATGGAAATTTACAACAAATTAAAATTACAATTTTTTCGTTAGTATTACAAATTTATACATTTATGTATGTACTCACGATAAAAGCATGTGAATGCATTATGAAATGCATAACTAAAAGGAAAACGATAACGAAAACGAAAACAAAAACATAACTCAAAACCAAAATGCTTTTCATTAATTTTACTTACACATACATACAAACAAACATATATATAAACATATGTAAATGGACCTAGAACTAGGTAAATTGAATTTTGCCCATGTGTCTAGTGTCCTATTATTTAACTTCCTCTTCTTTAACAAACTTGAAATAACTAATTAATTATTATGATTGCTTTCCTAGCCAATATACAAAAAAAAAAAAAAAAACAAGAAACGAAACAAACAAATACAACAATTGATAAGAACTAACAAAGAATTTATATTAAATATTAATTGAAACCACAACAACAACAAAACAAAGCGAAACACAAAACATACCAAAATTTTATTGTTAATATTATTATAACAACAAATGAAAACCTATCACTAAATAAATACATATATATATATATATATATATATTAAAATATATGTTCAAGTATTTAACTATAAATTAAGTTGGAAAATTGAAAAAAAAACAAGAAACAAACAAATAAACAAAAGCTACAAAAAGTAAAAATAAAAGAAATCTGTAAATTTAAGTAAATGTAACTTTAAATCAATTACAAAACTAATTAAGTGAATGTAAGTCAAGAAAAAAAAGTTGCTGACGACTTTAATGTTAATGTTGATGAAAGATATATGTAAATATATATATATAAATGTAAATGTGTATATTATATACATATAGCCTAATATATATATATATATATATATATATATTGATATACGGACATTTTGAGAATGAGATAATGTTAATGAAAATGGAAATGTAAAGCTCTCACGTTGCCTTAATACATTAGACTGATTTTTTCTACACACACACACCTACACACACACGAACACACAGACACATTCAACTTATACACAAACAGACAAACACAAATATTAAGCACACATATTATTGTACTTTTATATGCTGTACATATATAAGTATATCACTTGACATATGCATCAAGTATATCTGTAACTATAGAAAGATATTCGACTATATAATATATAACAAAACAAAAACAAACGCAAAAACAAAAACAAAACATGTTAACAAACAATTCAGATTATGTATAATAAATGTGGTTGCGAGTATTTACATAGCTAATCGTATATATACATAAATATATATTTGAAAAACAAGGAAAATTACAAAAAATCAAAAAAAAAAAAATTATATATACCTTATAACAAAATATGCATATTATAATGGTGCAATGTGCATGCGCTATAAATAAATAAAGAAAAGAAAATACACTAGAAAAATGCCGAAATAACTTTTCCAAATACACAAAATAAAAATATTGTAAATTAAAAAAAAAAGGAAGCAAAACCAACATATATTGCAAAAAGAACGAAAGAAAAAAAAAACAATGAAAAGCACTCGAACAAAATAAATGTTACCAGCAATTGAATGTTTCTCCCTTCCTACCCAATGCATGTATAGTTAATTACCTATATATATATATATCAAAGTATATATACATATATAAATACATTTCCACAGTTATTGCAGCTGTATTTGAAAGTCGCCAATCTTAAATGAAACTACCTTTAAATGGTACAATACAGGCAAAAATCAATTGATTGTTATTGAAATAATGTTTAAATACACATACACAGATTATGATGAAAAATTATTAATGCAAATTAAATCGAAACATATATATTGTATTGGAACAACTATGGAAATTTAGCTGTTAACAACATTTTAAAATTCCCCTTTCCCTCGCCCAAACCCAAACCCAAACTCCACTCCATTAATAGTTATGTTTTATTTTTAATGATCCTTTTATAAAATTTTATTTAGTTCCATTTAAACAAATTGATTACTTATATGTATATATATAAAGTATATATGTATATATCGCATATAACATTTAAAATATAAATAAAATACAAAAATGAAACTTGTTATACAAAAAATCCGAGTTTCTTATTTAATCGATTACATGCCAATTCTATGGATAGAAAGCGTGCCAAACAACATTTTAAAGCATACTTTTCAGGGCATTCAACATTAACTATATACAAGTTTTGAGTCCTAGCTGAAACTGGCTGTGTCTGTCTTGTTCGGCGGCCAAATGGGCGCCAGTTCACTTAGGGCCACATCGTACAACAGATTCTGATACTCCTCGAGCAGAACTGAAAGAGTAAAGAAAGCAAATGTAAAATCATTTGAAATAATATAATATTTGTACTTACAATTGGGATCTGTTTCCCACTCATCGAAGAGGGTTTGACGCGAATGAATGTGTTTGGTAATGAGAGCACGCTTAAAGCGCAACACCTTGTCATTGAGACTGGACCAGCTCTTGATTAGCGAGGCGGGCGTGGACTTCAGTTTGGGCTTGAAGGCAGCCAGTGGCGGACAAACGATGCCATCGAGCAAGAACATGCCAAAGTAGCTACAAAAAGAACAATATATTGAAAAAGATTAACTGGTTGATGCTGGGTTAGCTTACCAGCAGGATTTTTCATTGAGCGGCATTTCCACTTCGCCAAGTGGCAGCTCCCAGCCGGCTTTGCCAAATGTGGCATCGACATAGCAAAAGACTTTGCCCTTTGTGGCATCATAGCGCGGCGCTGGATCTTCACGCACCTGGCGTATGTTGCACAGCATTGGCACATAGAGCAGCAGCCACTCGGGCTCGATGGCAGTAATGCCACGTACGAACATCTTATTGCCATCGCCATGCAACAGCTCGTAGGCCTCCTGGTAGACAATCCAGTCGGGCGGCGTTTGCCTTAGAACCGAGGAGACATGCAGAAACGCCGGCTGCTCCATATCCGCACAATTGTAAGCGTATTTCAGACGTCGTCGCTCCTCTTTATCGCTAATCTCCTCTAGCGGCACCTTGCGTGCCACCCGATCACCCATGCCAGCTAGCAAGATTTGTCGCAAAAAACGAGCCTGAGCATTGCTGGGCGGTTTTAGTTCCGGATTCACGCAAAGCTCAACATCGCTGACATTCAGATTGATCTCGTTGGTTAGCTGAACGCGCAGCTTGCGTACCTCATTGATGGCTTTGGGACGCAGTCCATTGGCCTCACAGAACTCGGCCAGTTTGCCCTGGGAGCCAGCATATTCAGCGGCACCAACGGCACGCAGCAGCACCATGGGATCACCGAGCAGCTTATAGTTGCCGCTGGCTGCCCAACTCATGCGCTTTTGATGAAACCTATTGGAGACAGGTGCCACATCCTCATCGCGCTGCACGCCCGTCTCGATGAGCAGTTCTTGCACGGAAAGCGCCGCAACCAGACAGACGGTGTATGGCAGCAGTTCCTGCTGATTGGAGAGTGCCAGCATTTTGCCAAAGCGTGGCGAGACAGGAAAATGCGAAATAACACGACCCAGCTGGGTGACAGCTGGCGGCAAATCAGTGCTAGTGCCCTCACCAGCAGTTGGCGCCTCCAAGGCGCCCAGCACGCTTAAACGCTGTTCGGCCGCCTGCAATTGCAGCTGATCAGGTGGTGATGGGAAGGGAAAATGCACCACACGATCAATGCCCATGCAGCGCATCTGTAGCATAAGATCATCCACAGGCTTCTGCTGTATATCCGGTTGACTAAAGTCATCAAAGTGATCGTTATAAACGGCACTGGAGTACAGACGATAGCAATGACCCGCACTGACGCGTCCAGCACGACCGGCACGCTGATCAGCGGACGCTTTCGATGTGTAGGTGACCACAAAGGCGCTGACGCCAGTCAATTTGTCATAGAGACGCGTCTTTTGTCTGCCGCTGTCCACAACGTATTTGATGTGTGGTATGGTAAGCGATGTTTCTGCCACATTGGTGGCCACAACACAGAGCCGACAACCCTCTGGCACGGGTTGAAAGATGCGTTGTTGCTTCTCCGATGAGAGCAGCGAGTAGAGCGGCAGCACCCATAACGGTTGCTTCGTGGCCAACGGTTCGGCGAGCTCATTTAATTGATCGTCGAGTTCATCTTGCTCGTCATCAAGATCGGAATTATTATCGGGAATCTCGTGCATATCCGCCTCGGTATCATCGGCTGGCAGCTTGTAATCATCCAAATTGATTTTTGGCAACGAAATTTGAGTAAGAAACTTTTTCTTTGATTTACGCATATTGCGTATGGTGCGTTTCATATCGAACTCTTCTTCCGGTTCGATCTCTGGCTGCTGCTTCTCTTGCTGCTGCTCGTCCTCCTGCTGTTTCTGCTGCTGCTGCTGCTCCTGCTTCTTGTAGGGAAAGGCACGTCTGAGTTTACGCACCAGTTGATTTACCTCCTGCTGTCCGGTCACAAAGATCAATATGCCGCCCTCGGGCAGCTGTGCATGAATCTTGAGCGTCTTGCGATACGCCTCGGCCACATAGTCATCGGGCGTAAGCTTCTGAAAGTGTATGGTCACCGGATATTGTCGTGCCTCCACTTTGATCAATGGCGGCGGCACCTTGAAAAGTCGTGTATTCTCTGTGAAATCGCTGACGCGCAACGTGGCGGACATAATGATCAGCTTGAGCGGATTGGCGCGCTTGTGACGCAATGGTACAATGCGTGACAGCAGACCTACCAGTATATCCGTATAGACGCTGCGCTCGTGCGCCTCATCTAAGACAATGACCGAGTACTTGCTGAGCAGAAAATCTGTTTCGATTTCCTTGAGAAGGACGCCGTCGGTCATCAATTTAATGCGCGTCGCTGGCGTCACGTTGCCCTCGAAACGTATCAGATAGGACACCTCGCTGCTGGGCAAGTTCATCTCGTGAGCCACACGTTTTGACATCGCAATGGCCGCAACGCGACGAGGTTCTGTTATGCCAATCATCTTGTGCTGCGCATAGCCTGCCTCGTAAAGGAACTGTGGCAATTGTGTGGTTTTGCCTGAACCTGTTTCGCCAGCAACAATTACAATTGGATGCTCATTGATCAGTTCCATGACTTGTTGCTCCTCGGCGAGAATTGGTAGACGCAAACGTGCCGCCTGCACCTCATCAGTGCGATGGACGGGCACATAGACTGTCTTATGCTGTATGACTGGTGCAGTTGTTGGTTTGGTCTTTGGGGCCTCGGGTTTTGTTGGTTGCTGCTCGATGACCATGGCCAAATTTGAGATGGGCTGATGTTCGGGTTTTGTAGGCGTTTCAGTTGCTGCTGGATTGTTGTCCGATTCGCTTTCACTATCGCTTTCATCCGTAGAGTCATCATCATCGGAGTCGTCTGCATTTATTATATTTGGATTTTTGCGTTTGGCATCGAGCGCTTCTTGCTCCTCCAAAAGCAACTTGCGTTTGCCGGCACCTTTGATGGCATTCACCCGCCTGCCCTGCTTTTGATCCTGCTCGACAAGCAGCTGCGATTGACGCTCCTTCTTTTTGGCTAGAACTTCATCAAGTGTCTGCAGGCGCTTAAGACCCACAGTTTGCGCTTGACTAATGGAAGTGTATTGCTTTAGTTCGGCTTCTGGTATTTGCACAGCGGCCAAATCCTCCAGCAGTTGTGCACGCTTTAAAACAAACAAAAATTAGTTACAATGGACATTTACACAAGGAGTTGAAGCATTACTTACGCCCTCCTTCTTTTTCTTCTTGTCCACAATGGATTGCAGATGTTTGCGTTGCTTCTTTGAAAGAATCTTGACATTTTGACGCTTTTCAATTTGTATTTTAGTAGCACGCTTCTGTGAGGGCAAGACGAGAGCGTTCGCTTCATCATATCCTGTGGGAATACCACTCCCGCTGCTACCGACAACATCCTCTGTTACTATTTTAATCTGTTTGGAGGGTAATCAATAGTATGTGTAGTGGAGGTGATAACACTCTCATGGGATCTACCTACATTCTTAACAGCCGAATTATCCACAAGTGTTTGCGGATTTTGCCGCGCTTTGGCATTGTACACCTTTTTGCCCATGTTTATGTTGCGGTAAACATTTGTTGCTTATGCCCAGTTTAACGCACGTGCAGGCCACTTGTGATGTACCATCAATTCTTATCGATGTTTTTATTGGAGCGTTATCGATCTCTTTTTCATATAGCACATGTTGCGATATAAAACACGAAATACCATCGATTTGTTGTTGTGACATCGCTAACTGAAAACAAGCGCCGGCAGAAAAACACAATTAATGACATTTACACAATTTGACCAAACGTAAATATAAGTTCAAGAATAACAGCAGTGGACATGGCGCAAACGCAACCCTCAGGTAACTTTAAAACTTCATATTACATATGCATAGTACTATTGACTTATGCACAACCTAATTGCAGCAAAGCGCGCCAAGCTGGAAATAAAACCTAAACTACTGGAAGACGATGGTAAGATAGTTGAAATATCTTAATATTCAACAGTAAAATGCATGAAAAAATGTGTTTTTATATATAGAGACTCCGTCTGTGTTCAATCCGAAGTATCGCGTCTGCCCCTATCTGGACACAATCAATCGCAATTTGCTCGACTTTGATTTTGAGAAATTGTGCTCCATTTCTTTGACGCGAATAAACGTTTACGCTTGTCTCGTGTGTGGCAAATATTTCCAGGGGCGTGGCACGAATACACACGCCTACACCCATTCAGTGGGCGAGGCCCATCATGTGTTCCTGAATTTGCACACTCTGCGTTGCTACTGTCTGCCGGACAACTATGAAATCATCGACTCCTCGTTGGACGACATCAAGTACGTGTTGAATCCTACATTTTTACGCAACGAGATTAACAAACTGGACACCGTGCAGCCTAAGCATTCGCGTACCGTCGACGGCATCCTATATCTGCCCGGCGTAGTGGGTCTAAACAACATTAAGGCCAACGATTACTGTAATGTAGTGCTCCATGCTCTGTCGCATGTAAGTCCGCTGCGCGATTACTTTCTGCGGGAGCAAAGCTATGGCAGTATCAAGAGGCCGCCGGGTGATTCCATGTTCACACTGGTGCAGCGTTTCGGCGAGTTGATGCGCAAAATGTGGAATCCGCGCAATTTCAAGGCCCATGTGTCGCCACACGAGATGTTGCAGGCAGTGGTGCTGTGGTCAAATAAACGTTTCCAAATCACCGAACAGGGTGATCCCATTGATTTTCTATCCTGGTTCCTCAATACACTGCATCGTGCCCTCAAGGGCAACAAGCAGCCAAACTCATCAATATTGTATAAAATATTTTTGGGCGAAATGAAGATTTACACACGAAAAATACCGCCCGTTGAGCTGGACGATACGGCCAAGCAGCAGCTGCTCGCAACAGATGAGTACAAACATCAGGTGGAGCAGACGAATTTTATCTATTTAACCTGTGATTTGCCACCGCCACCACTGTTCACGGATGAGTTCCGTGAAAATATTATACCGCAAGTGAATTTGTATCAGCTGCTTGGCAAATTCAATGGCACCTCCGAAAAGGAGTACAAAACGTACAAGGATAACTTTATGAAGCGCTTCGAGATCACAAAACTGCCACAATTTATTATATTGTATATCAAGCGTTTCACCAAGAACACATTCTTTCTTGAGAAGAATCCCACAATTGTTAATTTTCCCATCAAGTAAGTCGCCACCAAGCAAAACTCGTTTACAAAACCGATATTTACTTTCTATTTCCCTTTTGCAGAAATGTGGACTTTGGCGATATTCTGGGCATGAAGCAGCGAGATAAGGGACTTAAGGATACCAAATACAATTTGGTTGCAAATATTGTACACGATGGTGATCCCAAGAAGGGCACCTATCGCGTTCACATACTGCACAAGGCCAATGGTCAGTGGTATGAGATGCAGGATTTGCATGTAACCGAAATACTGCCACAGATGATCACACTAACCGAATCCTACATCCAAATCTATGAGCGCTGCGCAGAGACCTAGCATTAACTTCTACATGTATATATCTCTAGCTACAGTTTGTATTATTAAAATGAACCAATCCACATCTTTGTGTATATATGTATGTATGTAACAGCTGTGCTCCAGTGTCTAGGCCCGTTTTCGATTGGGCGCATGCGTTGTGGCCCAGTTGTTGTCTCAAGCATTTCCTTCATTCATTGTTCTGCAAAAAGAAAATCGATGTGTTAGTGTGTATGTGTATGTGCTTTTTGTTGTGTTCGCTGATTAGTCGAAACTACAGCGCAGAGCACAGAATACGCACGTTATGGATGAGTTAACAAGCTATGAGCAGGAATGCCAGCGAGCCGAATTGTTGGGTCAAGAGCCGCCAGATCAAGCGGAGTTCGAGCGACAACGAAGTGCACGACTCGAACAGCAAATAGCTGAAATGGAGGTCGCCGAGGCAACCGTAAGTACTAGCTGCCAAGTAGGAACAACAGAATATTCTGCTCCTTATACATATGTTTATATGTAAACTACTAACAGCTGCTGGAAGAGCAGGAGGAGACGCTGCGCGGCACTGGCGGCAAGCTGGATGAGCTGAATAGCATATTAAATAGTACGCAACAGCGTTTGAATCGTTTCAAACAAACCGCTTGTGGTAGCCTATCCAATCTGTTTGCTCGCGGCGGCAGTCTAAGTGGCGCCAGCGGCGGCGGTGGCGGCGATGCTCGGGAGCAGCCAACTGACCAGCAAGCCGTGGAGAGCCCGCCAAAGCCAACGCCAATGCCGCGAGGGCCACCTACCGCTGCAGAAGTGGCAGCCGCCAAGGCAGCCAAAAGTCTCAAAATCGATGGGCAACTGGACAAGCTGGATACGCTAATCAATAAGGCGGACAATGCGCAGCTGGCGATGAGCGAGCAAACGAAACAGATGCGTCGCATGGCCAAGTGAATGACAACAATATGTAGTTTGGTGCAAATGTTATACGTATTTACTATATACTATATAAATAATATTTTTTATTCGTCTTTCTCCATGAAATATACATAAATGAGAACACATATGTTGTCCTAAATCACATAAATAATTAAACATAAATCGAGATTTCAATCACAAAGGGTGCAAAGATTGTCTTTGCGTTAAGTTAATTTATAAAAATATATATATATATAGTATTTGTTTCTTTGTTGTGTGTGTGTATATATATAAATGTCTTACAATTAATACTTGTTGCTTAACATTTATTAAAGTTCATTAAAAATCAAATAATAAAAAAAAAACAAAAAAATATAAAAAAAAGTTATATATATATATAAATAAAAACATTAACATTTGATTCTACTCCTTGAATCATGTTGGAAACAATAGAAAAAAAAGAAAGTAAGTTGTTTAGAGAAATAGTTTCTAATGCTTTGGTTCTGGCGAAAAAGTTGGGGCTTGCTGCCAACGCTTGGCCAGATTCTTCTCATAGGCCATAATCGGAGCGGATTTGTGCAGCAACTTTGAGCCTAGTTCGCTATCTGAGTGCTCATCATCGCTCTCATTATCGGCATCATCCGAGCTGGCATGCAACCACTCATCAATTCGTTGAGTTAAATTAGACCTTGGAATCGAATTGAAATCTGGCTTTGGCAAAACGTTCTGCAAAAGAAAACATTTTAATTGCTTAACAACAATAAATATAAGATAGGGTTTTCAATTGTACCTCAGTTGTGCATGGTTTGTATGGCTTTTCCTGATACAGACGCTCCTGTTCATTGCTTTCGTAGAAGAAGTAGGTTTGCACCAGCTTTGCATCAAAGTGATCGTAGCGAAAGTGCTCCGGCACTAGAGATGCATTACGATTGAATCGATTTTGCAGCTCGCTGAATAGATGCGGCGATATTGTTAACTTGGGCACGTTCAACTGATGCTGTCGCTGTTCGAATTCCTTCACCCAAAGCTGGCTTTGCTGGCATTCGCCAAAGACGCGAAAGTACAGCTTGCAGGCGTAATAGAAGCACATTTCATCCGAACGTTCATCGTCGAGCATGCGACGCAGCACGGCCAACTGTGTTTCACGCACTTGAATGAGCATATAGTGCTCATGCTGATTTGGCATCATGGCAACAAGCACAGCGCGTTTGCCTTGTGGACTAAATTTTGTAGTTGCAAGGGGCCACAAGCTTTGCAGCAGGCGTAGCATTAATTGTGTTACCGTTGCATATTGAAAGATCTGCCGTAGCGGACCATTTGCAGCCGGAGACGGTAGCCAACGCAATGTATCTGCCCATAATTTGGCGGCAGCGCCCGATTCAATGGCAGTTCCAAGCATCCACATACAGCGCTTACAGTATAGCTTGCCAGAAATATTAAAGATGCGCTCGTTCAGCACCGACATGTTAAGTACAATGTGATTGAGCCCATAATATATGTCAGTGGGGCCGGGCACTAGAGTGGAGGTCTGCGGTTGGGTCGATGTGCCGTGATTGTGGCAGAAGAATTCCCTGGGATCAATCAGACCACTTGGTAGTTCGCGCAGGCGATTGTAGATGCAGCCGGGCACCAGCTCACCTGTACACTTATTGCAATGCAGCGCCACGTTGTCTTTGCGTTCCTCAAAGCTGAGTCGGATCGGCATTGGCTGCGACTCCTTTGGACCGCTACCCGTTTTATGGAGTTTATCAAAGTCAATTTGGGTGTAATTAAAACGAAAGCTTATATGACAACCACTTGAGTTGAAGAGCGAAACGTGCTCAACGTCCATGCCCCAGCTGTTGTGGCATAGCACGATTTTGCGATCTTTGTCGGTGGTATTTTGCAAAATGTGCATGTCGTCCTCCTTGATGACGAGGCGCGTATTTTTGCGATGGCCGATGGGCTTATCAAACTGCAAATATGCAAGGCCGCAGCACAAATTTGGGCGTAACTCAATAACAACTGCCTTAAGTGGCATTTTTGATGTTGGCGCTTGTCGGCTTACAATTTATTAAGAAAAAGGAAGTAAGAAATTGTTTAACGACGCGCAAACGTATATGCAATTATCGATGCCGATGAAGAATCGATTTTCGAACACAGTCCGGCGATAATGTCTAAGCACGACGGCTGTTGCTGTTATCCAAAGTCTGCATAAAAAGCGGTAACAGCTGAAATCGATAAGTTTGTGCCTAAGGGACAAAGTCAACGATAGTTGGATGGCCAATGATGACAGGTGGCATCACTTCTGGTGCAGCTGTTTTAGCACAAAAATACATAAAACAATGTGAATATATTTATAGCTAAATATATACCCAACCCTTTGCGAGGAAACAACTAAGATCTGACGTATTTAATTGTTAAAAGTATCTTAGCCTTAAGTAATTGGGTTTAATCAATTTATTCCTGATACAACCTTAGCGACGTCTATGGTTTGGTAGATGCGAATTTTTTTTTATATCACAAAGCTTTTGTCTGCTTGCTCAGCTGATTTGATATATGTTGTATATGTTTCATGTTTGATATATGTTGTATTTGTTTCATACGACAATGACACTGCCATTATTTGAGAACCGAAATAAGTTAAAAAGAGGTATCTCAAAATTCATGATTGTGATATAACGATACAATTTTAAATATATTTGATACAAAATGACGCATTTTGCGTTAGCATGACTCATTTTGCGTGTTCTGTGATATCTCTTTAGCTACATATTTTTACTAACAGCTTTAAAACTTTCAACATAAAATATTTAAGCAATTGAAGAAATGTATAAATTTTCCTTTACTGATTTAAATAAACAATATAAATTCAATGCGGGAGTGAAAACTGTTGATTCATCGCCTATTATTTAAAATCGACAAGACTCGATACAGATCGTAAAGATTAGTTAGTCGATGTCACGATGTTTTTTGCATCACTAGTGCGAACGCGAACGCGATTTTTGTGATGGATAAAAACAAAGTCCCGTAAAAAATCACGAAAACTGTGTTAAAATGCAGCAAATTCATACTGAAATCGTTACAAAATTCTGCATTAATTAATAACTAGGAAATTGGAGTGCATTAGTTGTGTGACAAAGCAAAATTATTTAGAAACGGGCAAACAAAAAGGTTTTTTTCAGAGTTTTCTTTAACGCATTTCATGCACACACATACACATTTGAGCACACATACAGACATTGATATATGTATATCAATATATTGATGTTATGCTGTTGTTGCTTTGGTGTATGTGTGCATGTGCGGGAGCGGTGCATTAGTGTATATGTATGTATCTATGTATGTGTGTTTGTGTGCGTGCGTTTGTTCAGCATTTCTCGTCTGCCCGAACGGGCTAGAGCGACAATGAGTGCGACAGAGAAAGAGCGAGTGCGAGCTCGCGCGCAGGTTTCGCGACAAGGCATAAAGCAGGATGAAAGGAACTAGCAAAGATGAGCAGAAAGCATAAAAGTGAAAAATAATTAAAGGTTGCTAAAGGGACGCGCGCACGGCACGACATTGTCTGCGACGACGTCGACAGCAGCGGCAGCAGTAGCAAAAACTTCAGAGCAGCTGGTCCTGCTGCAGCTTAAAAAGCAACAAAGCCACATACACCAGCATTTATACAAATGTATGGTTGAATGTATACATAAAATTGTGCGACCAACAACAATTGGCCATTTTGGCGTTCTCTATTTTGGCAGTCACACACACATACATACACAATCGCATTCGCTGCTCCCCCAGTGCCACACACACACACTCTCTCGCGCTCTCTTTCTCTTTGAACCTCTCTAAATCGCTGCTACTGCTGCTGTGGGAGGTACAAATTCATATAGCCGTGAAAAATAGCATGAAAATCAACAACGACAATAAACAATAGGCAGCAATAACGCAACGCGTTCAGTTCGTTTGCCTGTGTGTCTGCTTATTCTTTTTCTTACAAGCCTTCTGGGTGTCTTTGACTAAAGTTTTTTTTTCACATAATTTTTTTCGTTGGCACTTTCGGGCATCCCACCCCCCCCTTTTAACCGCCATCTCGCCTCGATAACGCTCGGTCATCGGTCAGTTAAAAAGCTCGTGCGTATGCAAGTGAATTACAATTACAGATGCGTCTTCGTCGTGACACGTTGTGTGCGCTCGCAGAACCACAAAATAAATTAATGGATAATAGGCGATTTTTGTGTTTATCAAGTAAACATTTAAATAAAAATTCAATCTAACAAAGAACAAAAACCAATGTTGATTTTTTTTTTGTTTTGTGTGTTGTTGATTATTTAACAGTGTATACAAAATATTTAAATTCGGGCTGTTTTGTGAGTTGAATTTCTGTTTTTTTTTTTTTGTAATTACATGCATGCATCTAAAACCCAATTCAACAGTAGAAAGGGAAAGAATGATTGCAATGGAGGACAAAATTGTTTGTCATGCATACGAGAGCATACATACGTACATACATACACATACACATATACTCACATACATCAGTGTGTGTATCTGTAAATAAATAGTTTTGAAATCAATTTGAGCAGCACTTGACAACTAAAAACTAACAATAACAAAAATAAACAACTACAACAAGAAGAAAACAAAAAACAAGAGAAAAAAAAACCCGCTCAACATTTCGCCTTTTACACGAAAACTTGAGCGTCCCAAAAAACTTGCACTTTATAAAGAACTTAAACAAAGAATAATTAAAAAAAAAAATAAACAGAAAAATAAAAATATTAAAAAAAAAAGAAAAAATAAAACAAACAAATATCCATCCATAAGGAAAAGTAACATAAAATACTGTCAAATAAACAAAAAGCTCGTGCAAATTTTACCAGCTCAGCTTCAACCTGGCGAATCGCAACGGCAGCAACAACAACAACAACAATAGAGCCGATGCAGCTGCTGGCGGCGCAGCCTCTGCCGCTGTAGCCGCCGCTGCGGGCCGCAACAACAATAACAATGCAGCTGCCGGGGGTGGAGCAGCAGCTGCTGCTGCAGGCGCTGGCGCCGATGCAAACGCTGCTGCTGCCGCCGGTGGCGCTGGTGGCGGCAACGAGTGGAATCCGGAGGAAATGGATCGGTTTAGTTTCGACGACTCCATACGCTTCGAAGAGGATTCTTTGTGCAGCTGGAGTTCTGAGGCGGAATCGTTGTGCAACAATTGGCGAGGCTGGAAGAAGCCATCGAATGGTACCACAACAATGGGTCCCGGCAACAATGGCATTGGCCCAAATCCCGGCACCGGCCCCGTTGGCCACGCAACCAGCAGCAGTGGAGGCAGCACATACGGCAGTGCGTCGGGTTACGCCGGTGCACCCGGCGGTGCAGGTAGCAATGGACTTGTCAACTCTTCCACAGTTGCAGCTGGTGCCAATTGCGGACGCTTTTTCGGTAAGTTCATAGCTTTTTTACCCTTTATAACTAGGTCACATTTACCTTATGATTAGTTTTCATGGATTTCTTCAAATCCTTAATATCAAGATCGATACCGATAGCCGATAACAAGTATAGTGTACTTACATTTGGTAAGATCAAGTTTGTACGTACCCTTCTGGGTTTTTTTTTACTATGCTGCTCTGTTACGGTCAAAAGTGATCTGGCAACTCTAAGCTTATTGCAACCCTATGTTTAACACGCACCAACTCTTTGATGCATGCCCCAATTTAAAATACTCAAATTTCTTTGCGTATAAAAGTATGTATATATTTATTGTATACATGTATTTATTGTTTTTTGTTCTTGCATATAGCAAGTACAGACATACATTGTAAAATTGGCTTGAAGTGGTAGCAACAACAACAAAAAAAGAAACGAACGGCAATGCAACAACTATTTCTGCCTGCGTCTCCTGCTTATCGCTAAAGTCAAAATCACGACTTTTGCGGGCAACATTTTTGCTGCCTTTGTCCATTTGCGTTCCTTACCTTGCCTTTACCTTATTCTCTCTTATGGTGTCCCCTCTGTGATTTTGTATTGTATTGTATTGTTTATGTGTGTGTGTCTGCGAGCGTCGTTGCTCACATTGCTTTTGCTACGTTTGCGTCCTGTGCGCCGCCGCACCATTATCAACATGTAATCTCAGCAGCGCTGCGACTGCGCTGCCGTTACTTTTCATTGCTCTTTGTTTTGTTGTTATATGTATTGGTACGCTAGTTTTTTGTTGCTGTTTTTTTTATATTGTTATTGGTTGGGGGCCAGGCATCTTACTAGGTGAGCGAGCATTGCCAGCTGCATTTTTTACATTGTATTTTTGCATGTAATACACAAACACATACTCACACACAAACAATATGTATGTACAGGCGGTTGTGTACCTGTGTTCGTGGTCTGTCTGCGTAAAAAAAGACAAAATACCGCAAAAAAAGTCAATGTGATGTTGTTCTTACAATTTGCTTCTGCTGTCTTTTGTGTCAAGGAACCTTTTCAAGGATAATTCCCAAATAAGTGTGTGCATGAGTAAACTTCAATATGTATGTACATGTGTACTTACGAATATATGTAAGTATTAATGTATGCAGGCATAAGCACCTGCAACGACAAGGACAACATGTAATAAATTTAAGTACTGAATACAATAACTTTTGAGAACTATTATTGAACTTGTGTATTGGTAAACATGTACATGCATGTATCTAGCGTTGCCACTTGTCATTTAATTGCTAGTAGTGCCATATCAATTGTTTATTAATACTGCTTACAATAATCCGAATCATTGCACAAATACACACCGTTAAATAATATCAAACTTGTGTTAAGCATATCAGCTTAAACTTTAAACCACATTCGCTTGTTTTAATACCCTGAATTGTAGTCAGAGGCCACACATAAAGCAATTGAGCTTAAAAGGGCAACACTGACAATAACAATGTCTTTGCTCCAAGTGCATTTAATTGTCTTTGCCATAGCTGATTCTGTTACAATAATGTTAAGTGTATGTTTTTGCTGGTGTGTACTCAGCAAATGCTATGCGAATACCAGAAAGGAAGAGGCATGAATAATATCTCTTGACGCTTAGTGAAAATGACTTTGAATAAAATGGTGCCAGAGTGTCTGAATTTAAGCGACAGCGAAACGAGCGAACGAACGCAAAAGAAGAGCATGAGCGAAAACAAACAAACAAACAATGCACTGGCCCCATAAGTGTGTCTGTGTGAGTGTGTGCGTAATGCCAACCGACAAAAACTTACAAGATCTACTAGTATGTCGACAAAGAGTACAACATTAGCGAACACACTTATCGATAGTGAAAGCGAAACAGGTTTTATCAATATTTTAACTACAGCTGTTTATGTGTGGTCATACAAATGTACATATACATACATACATATGTGTTTATGTGGCTAGTCCGCATCTTAAAGGCTTTTTCCATCGCAATTTAGAAGTTGACAATCTTACTTTCCTAAGATTTTTCAATTATAACTTAAGACAATTTAGAGTTGTCTTTGAAATTTCTTCTTAAAATAAGACCCATCTTATATTAAAACAATGCTTGCTGTGCGATGTGGCGATGTGGGCGAACTTGAACTTTGTTTTCTTGTCTGGTGTGCACGCGACTTACGTTGTTGTTGCAGTTAATGTAAGTGCTGCGTCAGTTGGTCGTGTTACAAGCCCAAAAAGAAACAAAAATAAACTCACCACATCTTTGTTTTTGCCTCTTTGTTTTACGCTCTAAAGCGGATGGACACGTTCTTTGTATATATGTATGTATGTACATGTATATACATAAAATCTTTTGTTGCTGTTGCTCATGTTTTTGATGTATTGGTTGTTTGTCCATTTGTTTATTTGCATGTCAATTTAGTGAATTTTGTTTATTTACAACACAATTGCACGACACTTTGAAACATACAACTTATGTGCTTGTGGCATGCAACAAAATGTTAAAATGTTCTTTTTAAAGAACAACAACTGAACGCAGCGCCGTTGACCTTTTTAGCGTCTGTTCGTTGCCTCTTTATTTCATTTCATTTGGTCATTGCTCGAACGTTTATATATATATATATATATAAGTGTGTGTGTGTGTGTTTGTGTGGCAACCCTGTAGCTAATGTGGGTTTGGTATTTACCCCAAGAATTCTCAGCCACTTTGTGTCGGGTGTTGATAACAATCCAATTCACAAGCCATGCTCTTGTTACATGAGTATTTCATTGCAATTCAATCCTTTCGCTATTCCTTAAGCTCAAAAAACGTGATTTGCCGCCCCCTAAAAACTTTAGTTTATAAACTTCTCGAAAGCTTACAATCTTGAAAATGTTTGCAATTGCAGAGGTATCGTCACTTGCCGAGTTGGCCGCACGTTGTGTCGCCTCGTATATACCATTCGAGTTAGTCGAACATGTTTATCCGCCCGTGCCGGAGCAGCTGCAGTTGCGCATCGCATTCTGGAGTTTTCCGGACAACGAGGAGGACATACGGTTGTATTCGTGCTTGGCCAACAGCTCGGCGGATGAGTTCCATCGCGGTGACCAATTGTTTCGCATGCGTGCCGTTAAGGATCCATTACAGATTGGTAAGTGCCAGTGAACCAACCTTACACGGCTCCAAAACGTCTTTTATATAATCATTAATTATGCAGGTTTTCATCTATCTGCAAGCGTTGTTAGCCAAACGCCGCGCACATTTTTCAATGTTGCCGTCACATTCGATCGCCGCCGTATTTCATCCTGCAACTGCACCTGTACCTCATCCGCCTACTGGTGCTCCCATGTCGTTGCCGTCTGCCTGCATCGCATTCATTGCGTACGTCTTCTATTGTTACCCATTGCACATTCGAACTTTTCCTGACTAACAATATCTTTTGGTATCCTTATATTGTCTCGTCTCTGTGGCGTGTTTAGCCTCTGGAGGTTTGCCTGCGTGCACCTGTCTCCGAATCGCTAACGCGTCTGCAACGCGACCAGTTGCAAAAGTTTGCCCAGTATCTGATCAGTGAGCTGCCACAGCAGATATTGCCAACGGCACAGCGACTACTGGATGAGCTGCTCAGTGCCCAGCCGACGGCCATAAATACCGTTTGTGGTGCACCCGATCCGACAGCGGGCGCTTCAATAAATGATCAGACCAGCTGGTATCTGGACGAGAAGACATTGCACAATAATATCAAGCGCATTCTCATCAAATTTATTCTGCCAGCGCCGATTGTCTTCAGGTATGTTGCTTGTTAAGCGCAAAAGGATTTTGTTTAAAACCAACCAGCATAAAGTAGAACTCAATGAGCTTAAACAACTCCCTCCCTAGAGCTTCTGCCTCTTGCCTCTTTTCTGGTGAAAGGGTAAAAGGGCGCATGTTGCGCATTGAATAAATGTACAAATTAAGTGCTTGTTAAGCCTTTCAAAAGGGATTAAAAAAGCAAACAACATTTGCCGACAAACGTAGCCATTAGATACCATTTTCCTTTGAGTTTGCACAATTTGCATTCAGCGTTCTCACGCCAGAAAAATAAATTGTAGAGAGTAATAGATAATTTAATGCAGTTACTTTAAGTAAGCAAAATATTAACAAAATAATTGACTTTTGTTTGCATTGTACAGCGATGTCAACTATTTGACCAACTCGGCGCCACCTGCAGCAGCAGAATGGAGTTCATTGTTGCGCCCATTGCGTGGTCGCGAACCGGAGGGTATGTGGAATTTGTTGTCCATAGTTCGTGAGATGTACAGGCGTTGCGATCGGAATGCTGTGCGTCTGCTTGAAATCATAACGGAGGAGTGCATGGCGTGCGATCAGATGCTTATCTGGTGGTTCCAAACCAAACTGGCACTCATGATGGGCTCCCATGGCCATAGTGGCGGCAAGCACTCCAACACACACTCCAATTCAACTGCATTGCAGCATGCGTGTAGTTCGTTGTGCGATGAGATAGTTGCCTTATGGCGACTGGCCGCATTGAATCCTGGCCTGGCACCCGATGAGCGCGACATGTTGCACGCTCAGTTTACGGCCTGGCATCTTAAGATACTGGATCGTGTGGTCAAGAGTCGCATGATGCCGCCATCGTATACCAACAAGCATCAGCAGAATTCACGTTCGGAAACGGAGCTGTTTATTGGTTTTAAGCCGGCTATCGAGGCATGCTACTTGGACTGGGAGGATTATCCCATAGCGGGCGTAACGCACACACACGACACGAATCCCATTTACTATTCGCCGTTTACATGTTTTAAGCATACGGATGCCAAGGGTGAATCATGCAGCATAACTGGTGGCGCCACAAGCCAACTGAATGCCACACAGGCGCTAATGAGCAACAACAAGCACTATAACTACTTTAGTGCATCCAACGATCATGGCTTGCATGCGAGCGCCTTCAAGCAGCGTCCGGAACGAAGTGGCTATCGCGAACGTTTCGATGCCAGCGGTGCTGAGCTCTTTGGCTCACCCAACGAGCCATCATCCCTAAATGCTGTTATGCTGCTGGCCAGAGTGAATGCCGCCTGTGGCATGGGCGTTGATCGCAATGCAATGGGACAATTGGCCACCAATCCAACACAACAACAACAGCAGCAACAACAGCCACAGCAGCAACATCAGCAACAGCAGCAGCAGCAGCAGCAGCTTACTCGTGCCAATGTCACGCCCAAATTAAATGCTGGCTCCACATCAGCTAAAGTGTCATCTGTTGCTGCATCCGTTGCTGGTGTTGGTGGTGGTGGTGATGGCAATCGTTCGAGCGCCAGCAGCGAGGGCTTCTGCGAGAACGAAGACTTTGGCGGTGATAACAGCAGCAGTCTTAACTATTGCACCGATCGTAGCACAGTGGCTGGACAGAATCAGAAATCGTTAACCGAATCCGATTCGCAAAGTAGTCTTGATGCTGTCTCAGCTGTTTCGCAGCAAAGTAAGGATATGCCCATTGCAGGAGAAGCAGGCGCAGCAGCTGGTGTTGTTGTTGTGCCCGGTACTCCGGATTACAGGCAACAGGCATGCTCCACATCCGATACATCATCCGCATCGTCAGCCTCGTCCTCAGCGTCTACAGCATCCGGCAGCAGCAACAGTTCCAGCTCATCCATGCTTAAAACCGCTGGCAATGCACAACAGCAACAGCAGCAGGTGTCACGTCGTTTGTCCAAGGATGAGTCTTTTAGCAGCAGCAGCGATGAGTTTGCACAGGTCGCTGCAAATATTGCTGCAGCAACGACTGCAACATCGGCAGCTGCAGCAGCAGCAGTAACAGCAGCTAGTGGCGATTCCATGCCTGGTCCAAGCACCTCGGCAGCGGCACGCGCCGCACTGGCAGCAACTGCTGCCAACAGTAGCAGCTCTCCACCCTTGGAGCAGGCATCATCATCATCAGCAGCAGCAGCAGCAGCAGCAGCAGCCATGGTTGTGCCAGCAGCAGCTGCAGGAACAGCATCCAATGTAACAGCATCAGTTGGTCCTGTTTTGGATCAGCAACACGTTAGCAGCAACAGCAGCGGACAACGTGCCGGTGCTCTAACTGGCGGCGACAAGCCACATATATTTTCAAACGTTCGCCCCTCGGAGGATGCCTGGGATATACTGTTGGCGCGTGCCGAAGGTCTACACGCCCATGGGCATGGTCGTGAGGCATGCATTCTGGCTGTACGTCTGGCCGAACAGATGCTAGCCAATCCGCCCAATTTGCTAATGGAATTGCCGCCGGCACCAAAGCGTAAGGGCAAGAAGCAGAACGTTAACCCCATATCGCATCAGTTGACAGTTGTCGCCTCATCGACACTCTCCAAATGCGCTTTTCTCTGCACGGTGCTGTCTGAGAACTCGGAACACTATCACATTGGCTTTCGCATCTGTCTGTTTGCATTGGAGATGCCACGTCCGCCGGCAAGCACCAAGCCGCTTGAGGTAAAGCTAGCCAATCAGGAGGCAGACATATTGGCGCTGCTCAAACGTTTGCCCCTTGGCGCCGCCGAGCTGCAGGTGATTCGCGAGCGTGCCGAACATCTGCGCAATGGCACCATCAAAACGCGCGGCGAGGCGCTGCTTCCGATCAATCTGGCCACCTTTATATTCGATGCGTTGGTAACGCCAGTTCCAAAGCTAGCAACGGTCAACGGTGCCATAACGGATCTAGCGGGCATGGTGCGTCGTCAGACGACATCGTCAACATCAACAACAGTCTATAAGCAGCACAATGAGGAGAATATGGGCTTTGAGGCGGCCGTTGCAGCATTGGGCCTGAAGGCAAACGTTTCGGAGGCAGAGCATCCATTGTTGTGTGAGGGTACAAGGCGGCAACGTGGCGATTTGGCCTTGACACTGCTCAATCACTACAAGGATGAGCCGCGCAAGATAGCCAAGATAATGGAGAAGCTTCTGGATCGCGATATACACACGCTGCTCAAGTCACCATTGCTGCCCGCCTACTACTCCAGCCATCCGCCAGTGCGCACACCTAGCCAACAGCCCATGCGACGCGATGATCATGAGTATAGTGGTGCAGGTAACGCTGGTGGTGGCGGTGGTCCATTCAATCTATGTGAACTGTTGCCCAATGACTATGGCAGCGTGGGTGGGAATAGTCGGCCGCATAGCTCCACCAGTGCCGAGCTAGAGCTAAGCATGTGTGCCCTGAGCATGGCCAGCAGCAGCAATCAATCGTGCAGCAGCAACAACAATGGGCAGGGTCAACAGGCACAGGGTCTGGTTGCCACACAGCCGGGCGGCAGCTCGAGCAGCAGCAGCAGCAACAACAACAATGCTATTAATTCAGGCAGCGGTGCTGGTGTCGTTGCCGCTGCCGGCGGTGCAGCTACAACATCCAGCAACAGCAACAATAATAGCAACAACACAACCGGTGGCGGCAGCAACAACAATGCCAGCAGCAGTCGCAGCAAGGAGAGCCGCTACAAGGGCAAACGCGCCTATCCATCTATACCCAATCAACCATCGGAAGCGAGCGCTCACTTCATGTTCGAGCTGGCCAAAAATGTGCTAACCAAGGCGGGTGGCAACAGCTCGACATCGCTGTTCACGCAGGCCAGCACCAGCCAGAATCATCACGGACCGCATCGGGCACTGCATATGTGCGCCTTTCAGCTTGGCCTCTATGCGCTCGGACTGCACAATTGTGTCAGTCCCAATTGGTTGTCGCGCACCTATTCGTCGCACGTCTCCTGGATACTGGGCCAGGCGATGGAGATTGGAGCGCCAGCGATTAGTTTTCTAATCGATACGTGGGTGGCGCATTTGACGCCACCTGAGGCAGCCGGCATGGCTGATCGCGCATCACGCGGCTGGGACAGCAACATGGTTTATCCGGCGGCAGAGCTGGCACTATCCGTGCTGCCACATGCAGCAGCTTTGAATCCCAACGAGATTCAGCGCGCCATATTGCAGTGCAAGGAACAGAGCGATTTAATGCTGGAACGTGCTTGTCTTACGGTCGAAACGGCTGCCAAGGGTGGTGGAGTCTATCCGGAGGTACTGTTCCAGGTGGCACGCTACTGGTATGAGCTTTATACCCGCAACTCGCCCAACAATAGCGGTGCCGATCATGAGCAGCATGATGACCACATGGAGCATTCGGCTGTTAGTCTTAGTGCGCTTATTGAATCACAGCAGCAGCATGAGCTACAGCAGCAACAGCAACAACAACAGCAGCAGCAGCAGCAACAACAACAGCAGCAGCAGCAGCAGCAGCAACAACAGCAACAACAACAACATCAGCAACAGCAACATCAGCAGCAGCAACAACAACAACATCAACAACAGCAACAACATCAGCAGCAGCAACAACAGCAACAGCAGCTTATGAACGCAGCAGCTGCTGCTGGCGGTGGAGGTCCAATGGCGGGTCCACCAGTGGTTGGCTCAGCACCGCAGCCATTCCAGCCGGGTGTCGCCACATTGGCGCCCATTGGTCTGGCGCCATACGGTCCATACACCTTCTGCCAGAGCATTTATCATAATCTTAGCTATCCGCCTGGCCAGATGCAAATGTATATATCAGCAGGACCGCCACCACCACCACAGCCACTATACGCTGGCTACTCGCAACAGCAGCCGCCACCGCCGCCGTCCACACAGCAGCAACATGTTCAGCAACAGCAGCAACAACAGCAGCAGCAGCAACAACAATCGCTGGCACCGCCCACAGCTGTAGTGCATGCCGCAGCGGTGGGTCATCAGCCACCGCCAGCATTTCAGCCACCACCACCGGGCGCCTTTCAACCGATGCCACCGCAGGCATATCAGACACTGCAACCGGGACCACCTGGTCCGCCCATGGGTCCAATGGCGCCAGCTGGCTATTATGGTCCACCGCCGCCGCCACCGCCAAATGGACCGCCAAACAGTGGTGTGGTGGGTGTACCATTGCGTCAGCATCCCGCCCAACATCCAGCACAGCAGCATCCAGCCCAGCATCCTGTCTACCCGTTTATGCAACCGCAACAACCACCGCCACCGCCGCCCCAACATCAGCAACATCAGCAGCAGCAAACGCAGCCACCGGTGCGTCAACGGCAACCGCATCAGTTTACGTAAGTATTGAGGTTCAAATACAATAGCTGACTTTGACTACATATATAGATATTTATGTCTTGCAGATCAACACAGCTGCGCTATTTGCTGGCTGCGTATAATGTTGGAATGCTGGCTATGGAGACGTTGGCACGACGCGTGCACGATGATCGGCCGCAGGCAAAGTATGCCAGAAATCCGCCATATGGTGAAGATGTCAAATGGCTGTTGCGCATCAGCAAGAAGCTGGGCACACAATATCTGCATCAGTTCTGCATTTGTGCGGTCAATTCGATTGTGAGTCCGTTTGTGTTGCACGATGTGGCCATCGAGTCGGCACATTATCTGGGCAGGAATAATCATCAGCTGGTCATGCAGCATTTGCGCTCAGCTCTAACGCCTCTAGTGCAGAAGTGTCAGCAAATGTAAGTACTCTGTATAATCTATGCCATGCTTGACCTAATTTCAAATTGTTGATTGTTATGTTACAGGTACATTCAGTGCATACATCAGAAGCTATATCATCTGACACAGAGCGATTATGAGGAGTTTGCAAGCATTGTGGTGGCTGCACGAGCCGCCTTTCAAATCACACCGGAAGGCAGTGCACAGTTCAAGGATTGGCTGCAGTCCATCAAGCGGTCAGTTTTCTTTCGCATTCAAGATCCTTTGACTGTTGTCTTGCATTTGTCATATTTGAATTTGATTAAATAGTATTGCACACGAAGCGTGCGTACCGCTTTCACACAGGAGAATATGAAGGATATATAATTTCAAGTCAAGCTCTGAATGAAGCGTTATTTTTTTGTCCTTTTTGCGTATTTAAGTAAATCTTTGGTGAACCTTTTGGTAATTGCTTTCATTTCCATATGTGTTTTGCAGCTCTAAGTCGTGCAAAAAGGAGCTCTGGACACAGATTAATGCAGCGCTACAAAGCAATTCCAAATGACAAAGACTTGACTCCTGCAATCTGATGACAGCGGCGACAACAGCGGCAACAATTGCAGGCGTCGCCGCAGCTGGCGGCAGCAGCAGCAGCAGCATTGAAAAAGCGCCAACAATGCCGACAGCAGCGTTAATAAAATCAAGAACTCTGGCAGCGTCAACTGCAACAATGTCTGGCAACAATGGCAAAAACAATGGCAACATCATTATTAGCAGCAGCAGTAGCAGCAGCAGCAGCAACAACAGTGCCAGCCACAATGGCAACAGCAATTGTGGCCTCAGCAACATCAAGAACAGCAGCGGCAATACTAACAACTTTAACAACAACAACATCATCAACGATTCGGCAACAGCCCAGGCTCATCATCATCACCACCATCATCATCATAGGCATCATCATTTGCTGGAGACGCCGACAGGCAATGCAGCCGCAGTTGCCGCTGCCGTCGCTGCTGCATCAGCAGCTGTTGCAGCAGCAACAGCAATGCCTCCACCACCACCAGCACCCGGCACTGGCCCTGGCCAAGATTACGATCGCCTATGCCGTCCCAGTCACCTGGCGCCAACACACGCAAACGAACAGCAACAGCAGCAGCAGCGCGGGTATTGGTGCCAACTGGTCAACAGCGTCCTGCGGTAGCACCGCCACCACCGCTGCCGTCGTCGTCATCATCAGTTTCAACGTCAGCGATGCCATTGGCGCCGCCGGCACATGCCTATCAGACACTGCCCGGCTTTTATCAAGCTGCGGCACGACAAATGCCGCATTCACATGCGCACGCGCATTCGCATACACATCCAAATCAGCATCAGCATCCACATGGGCATGCGCATCAGCAGCAACAGCATCCGCATGTGCATCCGCATGGGGCATACCACCACCAACTGCCACCGCTGAGCCACTACCATCAGCAGCTTTAACAACGTATCGCTGGCCCTGCCCGCTGCTGCTCTGCGCCTGGCGCGCTTTATGCTCAAGCTGGAGGAGCATCAACAGCAGCAACAACAACAAGAACAACAACCAAATCAAGCAGCTTTTGTTGCAGCATTACCGCTGCCGCCGCCACCATTGAGTGCTGCTGCCTTGTTGGGTGTGCGGCTGCATCGACCAAGACGGCGACGTTGCAACTTTGATTTGCTGCGTCTATTGCTTTTGCTGCTGCTCATTTTGATCCTGGGCATTGGGGTGCCAGTGCTGTTGTTGCTAATGCCGTCATTGTCATCGTTGTCGTCGTCATCATCCACATCATCGCTATCGCTATCGTTGGCCATGTAATGCAGAGCTGCGATCTCAGCGCTACGCCACGCATTCTTTTGTCATCCACATACACCACCGCACTTAGGTTCTTGTTATAGGTTATCTCTAGCTCTATATACATGCATATGCATACATAATTTCTTTAATTAACTAATTAAGTGTGTTTTGCTTGAATCAACAGCAACGACAACTTTATTTAATGTGTGTGCATTTTTTAGACTGAGATTTCTGCCAACACCACAAGCAAACACTTAAGACACACACACAACAACAACAACAACAAGAGCAACAGCAAAACTCACTTCAAAATGTGTTCAGTTAAACTAACGTTATTTTAGACATCTACTTATCAGATAGTTATACAATTTTATATTTATACATATACATGTTATATCTTTGCATTATTCTTAGCCCATTCAGCTACAGTGACAACTCGACTCCCTGTTATTTTGTCACTGGATCCACCTCAACCATCTAATCGCTTGATCATCCAATTGGCAATCGGAGACTTTTCATTATAAGAACCACTCCTTAGCTTTTCAAACCTATATGGTGGTGCTTCAGAGGACACCTCGAATAGATGACCTAAAGACTTAATATCCATAGAGTTGTTCTGCTTGGGAGTGGTTCTCATACTTAAGAAAGTCTCAGTCTTCCAACTGGAAGACCCAGCTATTAGATGGGTAAACGGCTCCATTGACAAAGTAACCGGTGTTAGCGTTGCCACTGTGGTTGAATGGGTTAAGAATAATGTTAAGATAAAACATACATGTATAAACATACATATACATATATATGAAGTTCATATTTTTTTCATATTTTTATATTTCGATTACGTTTTATTCACATACACAAATTTCACATGTTTTTTCTTTTTTCTAATTTAAGTCATACATTGATGTATATGTATATATATACGTACATATACCAAAACACATACACACACATATACATAACATAAATATATATATATGTATGTATGCATATTATAGAAATTCAAATGTAGCTAAGCAATTTTTAGGATTTTCAAATTATTTTTTTCATTAAGCTAGAAACTCACCGATCAATTTAAATCGTTACAAAAACAACAATTAAACATATAAATATTACTTAACTGTGGTATATATCAAAACGATAATGAGAAAAAAAACCCATGCATCTCTATTATGATTTTTGTTTATGCTAAATATTTGTCTAAGCTTATTGAGTTGTCATTCGACCGATAATGATTTGCTGAACAGGCATTCATTTGGTTAGTTTTAGATCAATTTTGTGCTTCTTCAGACAAATCTCTCTCTCTCTCTCTTTCGTACTCACTTCCGCCCCCTACCATTGTCCTTTCCTTTCAGGTCCAAAATTGAATACATGAACTTACACAAATATTTAGCAGTAGGAAACAATTTGTAATATTTCTCTTATGAACAGAGTGAAACGTAACAGAACATTAAAACAATTCTAAATTCTAAACATATGTATGTAATTATATTAAATATTTTCATTATTTCACACACACACACAGACAAAAGATCGAGCGCAACGTAGCAGGCAAATTAAAGGAGAGAGCGCACTAAGAGCAATTCATAAAGATAAATGCTTTGTTTTGTGCGCTCTTTGCATAATTTTGCAGCTTCACAGCGCACAAGCTTACAGAACAGTTATCTTTTTGTTTGTAAGAACAAGAGCTTATGCAAACACACACATATAACACTTTTGTATTCGATATACATACATACAATACATGAAAAGAAAAAGAACAAAAAAAAAATTAAGAAAAATTTTACACGCAGTTAATTTTTTGTAAAAAGTAACAATTGTTTATTTTTGATTGAATTTTATTAAGTATGCTTTATTTTACACACATCAAATAATTTTACCTTAATGCGAACATTATTTTTTATTTATACACAAACATACATAACTTTCTTGCAAAAGAAACAAAAATGCAAAAAAAAATTACTTTTTTTTTATATACACATACAAAAAAAATCAAATGCAGTTTTGAATAAATATGGTTTTTTGGATTTATTTCAAAACGCAGCGAAAAGAAAAGAAAAAAAAACAAAAGCAAAAAAAAAAAGAGAAAGAACGGAAAGAAACCAAGAAAAAACGCAAGACACAAAAAACATAAAAGTTTGTTTTATTTTATAGTCACACATATTATTTGTGCTTATTTATTTACTTATGGTTTGTTTTTGTTTTAGCTAACAGAGTTGAATTGAAGAAGCGCCGTTATATTCCTTCAATGTATGTATGTATGTATATACAAAAGCTAGCTAAGGTTGCAGACTGCAGAGTGAGGGAGTCAACGTGCATGACATGATCTCCAGCATGCATACATACATATGTACATGTACATGTATGTATGTATGTTTCGATATAGTGGCTTGATGACTGTGTTGTAAAATGAAAACGACAAATGCTTACAATAAATGCGACATAATATAAATATATATAAATAACTGCCACTTTCTGTTAGTAATAATTAAAGAAAATTGAAACCTATACGTGTGTACATACATACATAAAGATATTGTTGCTATATAGAGCTTGTACATTGGCCAGCAGTCAGCTTTCGCTGTGCTCCTTGGGTGAGCCACGGAAACATGAAACACCCTGTAAATAGAGGTTAATAAAATGCATACACATATACATATATAAATATTGTAAATCCGTTTGTTTGTTTCTATATAAGCATACATACATACAATACACAAGAAATCTAAATGGAATCTAGTGAATATTGTAATATTGGGTAAATTGTACATTTTTAGTAGACAGTTTTATACAAGAAACCAAGACGAAAGCGATGCAAATCTGCAATTAGCACTTAACATTGCAGCTCGCAAAACACTGTAAAAAAACATAAAAGTGAAACTAAAATGTTAGCGAAAACTGTTTTTAAATAATATATATATTAAACAATGACATGAATCATATATATACAATACATACATAAATATGAATAAATAGTTATATTATATACACAATACATATATATATATTATAGAGTTCTAGCTACATATACATATATTGTATATGCATATAGTTGACTTTTTTCCATGAAAAAAACCTAAAAACCATAAACAAAAGCATACATGTATGAACAAATTAAAACTGTAACAGCGCTTGTTCAGCAGCATATATATTAAATTATTATTACGTAAAAAAAAATATATATAGATATACATTATATAAAAAATGTACATTACTTACAGATATATATATATATATATATATTTATATACAATTAGTACACTTGCCAGACCATAGTTAAAGCAAACAGCTTAAGATACATTCAAAAATAGACATAGAAAACACAAACAATCTCAGACTCTTACAAAACTTACAAACGCATGTTTTCAATTAACTCCAGCAATTCTTCCACAAGCCAAACCAAAACTTAAACTCCAAAAACAATCTATGTATATATAACATTATGTTAACTAACAGAACCGCTTCCGATTCGTTAAATTCTTGCTTAAAATGACATTTCCATAGCATACTTTTGAGCGTTTGAACATTTTCGCAGCTTGATCCATTGAAGTGCACACTGAATATGCATTTAGGAACCAACCAAAATAAAGAAAAACAAAGAACAAAATTTGATTAAGAAAGGAATAATGCTGCCATATAACCCGCCTGCCGATCGGCGTCAAAACCACCAAACGAAAGGTTGAAAAGCAATCATTTGTTAATAGTTAGCTTTGTTTTCGATTACAAAAATGTTGTACTTTGTGGCACTTAGATTCTTTTGCTATGGAAAACTTATCCCCCCCCCCCCCTGTGTGTGTGTGCGCGAAAACACAACGCTTTCCGCAAACAGTTTCGAATTTCACGCTCAATCAAAAGAGATTGCATACTTATTTGGTTTTATTTTGGGTTTCTTTTTTTGGTGACAATCTTGTTATAGTAATAGATTAGCATATATGGATATGACAATTAGCTATCGAGTTATTATTTCACATGTACATATGTACTATATGTTCTATATACATACAAAATATATATACAAATATATTAATATAAATATACACATATTAATATAATTGGTATTGAATAAATATTGGTGGAGAAGTCAAGGGGAACATGTCAATGTAAGCGTAATCGATAAGCTTAAGTTTATTAATTGCATATAAAGCAGTAGACATCGAGTATAAACACAACAAATACAATCAATGAACAAATAAATTAATACATATATAGAAATATATATATATATACGAAACAAACTCACTTCCAGTCAGGCTTTAGGGCGAGCACACTCTTGAACTTCCTTATTAAATATATATAAAAAAAAACTCTATATACATTAACCTTTAAATCTATATATTTTTTTAAGATGAGTGAACATTTGCATTTACTTCTTATATATATATTAATTAATATTAAAAATTCTATTCGCTAGTCTATAAAAAAAATTTTACTTTTCTTTGTCTCGTTTTCAAGTTTTTTGGTCTTTTGCTTAGGTTTTTTTTTTAGCTAAAGTCTTAATAAATTGTGTATAACCTCACTTTAACTATAAGTTCAAGAAAGTGCCCCACACTCACACGACAAACACACACACACACACACACACACACAAAATACTCAATGAAATATTGTTTAATTAACATGGGCAGCCACGTCAACCTTAAATAATTAAATGCAAATTTAAATAGCAGCAATTTGAATAAGCATAAACTAATGAAGAAAAAAAAAAAACCAAAGTAAAATAAAATGAAAAACAAAACAAAATACCATACAAAATGCATACATACAAAACGACACTTATGGCAACAGACATGCGTGTGTGTATATATAGTAGACACGCATACATACACACACATATTACATATTACATACATGCATACAAAAGCAGAGTTGCTTTTTGGCCAACTATGTATGTATGTACATATGTATGCATACATACATTTATACATATATATATATTCTTTGGGCCGCTCGCAGACAGATCACACTAACACACACACACACACACACGCACACGCACACATACAGCAACACTCTTGTAAATATAAAATGGCGACTGTGTTCGTCTACAGCACGATCTGTACGCCTTGGCGGCCCATTAGTTAAGTCGAAATAAAGCATTACCTCATACTTTAAATACTTATGATAACCGTTAAACGTAGAACTCCATATAAATATATACATACACTATATATATACATATATATTTTTTTTTTGGTAGCAATCCTCAATGGAATAGAACTTATGAATTTATTTCACAAAATTTCGAAAGCAAAATTGTTCGTTGTGACAAAAGAATGAGAAACGTTAAATTAAAACTAAACTAAGCAAATCAGTTGA
This sequence comes from Scaptomyza caliginosa, assembly GCA_035044725.1. Taxonomy (NCBI): domain Eukaryota; kingdom Metazoa; phylum Arthropoda; class Insecta; order Diptera; family Drosophilidae; genus Scaptomyza; species Scaptomyza caliginosa. The sequence goes on along the minus strand of JAWNNR010000154.1, from coordinate 221,226 downwards.
GAACTTTTGAATGCGAGAAAAAAAAAACCATTTCACTTTAATACAAGAAATCTTTCTTTAAGCAACTTTTGTGTGCAGAGACATTAGAATCTTTATATATATATATATACATACAACAAATAAGAATCTCTATACATACATATATATATATATATATACAAAAGAAACAACTTTTGGTTTGTTTCTTTGGCTAAATGTACATTTGTGCACTGTAAAAAAAAAAGAATATATATATACTATAATAAATAAAAGCTTGCTAAATGAAAGAAAATAAAAATAAAGAAAAGCCGCGCAAAAACTAATTATATATATATATATAGATATCTCACTATGTATATACACAAAATACAAAATATATATATAAATAAATATAGATTGAAAGCAAAGTTATTTATACATAGATATGCAAAATCTCACACACACACACACTATTATATATATATATATGCATCTTTAGTATATATGTATATCATATACAGTACTTATTTACATTTGCATATTTTAGCGTTTTATTCGAACAAGAAATAAACAAAAAAGCAAAAAAAAAACAACAATATATATTTAAACCAAGAACAAGAATAAAACCCAAACGTAGAAGTGAGGCAACTGCTTAAAGAAAAACTGTTCTTTTTAACTAAACAAAACAAAAACCATATTTATACACTGAAAAACAATATATATATATATATAGAGTATATATATATATAATAATACATATACATATGCGCATTAAGCATTTTTTACAACGCTGTAAATGTCAAGCATAACGTAGAGATATATATATATATATATATAATATTAACAATTTTTAATCCAAAAGAAAAAAAAGCAAAACCAAAACAAGAAAACTTTTCCAAAGCTGTTTTTATGTTTCTTCTTCCTTCTCTTTGTGATTTTCATGCATTTCCCTTTCGGTTCTGCACTTTCTTTCCACTAACCAAGCAAAGATTTAAGATCTTTTTCTTTTTACATTTTTTTTTTTCTTACAGCGTTTGCGTTAAACAAGAACTCTGCCAAAAACCAATAAAAAGAAAACTCTCTCTATATATATATATATTTAAATAAACTTACACACAGACACAATTCATTTTGGAAATAGCAACAAATTGTAAACAAAATTTTATTGCAAAAAAAAATAATAAATTATGATTAACTAAATATACATACATTTAAAAGAAAAGAAAAATAAAACAAAAGAGTTGGAAATGCTAAGGTAAAAACTAATAAATAAAAAATGCTTATTTTATATATATTTAAACCTACAACAATAAACAAAATGACCATTATAAAATTAAAAAATATATAATAAAAATGAATAATATATAAAAAATATATCAGATATATATGATTTTAAAAAGACACACATCAAAAACATTTTTTTTTTTAGATTTTCCGAAATTGTAATACTTTTTAATTGAAGCGGCTGAGACAAGAGCGAGAGAAAGAGAAAGAGCTAGAAATGCGCTTTATTATTAACTTATTTCCAAAATATACACTATATATATATATATAATAAAGTATGAAACAGAAACTTAATAAACACAATGATAAAAAACAAATGAAATGAAATGAAAACTAAAACAAATAAAAAGAAAACAAGCGAAATACATTTTAAAAACAATGAAACGAAAAAAAAAAACATACAACAAAAAACACTCGAATAAAAAAGAAAAAACAACAAAAAAAAAACAACAAAAAAAAAACAACAAAAACAAAACAAAAACATAAATCAAATATATTTTTATTTAATGATCTTCAAAGGTCTGTTCAGAAAGAACTCAAACGGGTAAGTTTTCGAATAGGAAGCTGACTTAACGAATGACTTTAGCTCTTTTTGATACTGCGAACGATTCTGATCAAGAATATATATATACGATATGATATCGTAGAAGCCTCTTACTGGGTACAATAAAAGAGTTAAGGCTTTTAGCAGGGTTAATAACGTTTTCGCTTTTTATTGTCATACAAAATAAATGCGATCTACAATAATATATATACAATTTTATTTTAAAACCCTGCTTTTTTTTAGTTTTTTATTCTTGAAACCTTCTATAAAAAATAGCTGAAAAAAAACAAATTATTAAAGACAACATTTAGTTTTTTTTTTGTATATAGTTTTAATATGTGTTAATATAAGTTGTGTTCATTTTTGTTTTATTATAATATAAATGGTTTTCTTTATGTATATATTTGGGTTTTCTCTAAAAGTAAAAAAAAAAAATTAACACACACAGATAAAGGCAAAAAAAACATGTATGTAAAATAATATTTTGTGTGTAGATTTTTTCTACATTTCTAGATACTAGAAGTAGAACAGAAGAGAAGAAAGAAAAAATTAGAGGACTACAAACTAGGACATGGCACTAAAACTAGTAATAATAAAAAAAAAACATTAAATATAAATATTCTTGTGTGTGTGTGTGTGTGTGTGTTTGTGTGTTGGAGCTTAAAACTAGGACATGCCCAGGGTTTGGGATGCCGAACGCCGCACTCAAACGGACTTAATGAGACGATCCTGTCGCTCGAACATTTTCGTTTTGTTCGCCAGCGAATCGGTGGCAGCGCTGCTGGCAATGGATGCAGCCGCCGTCGCTGCCTGCAACTGTTCCTGCATCAGGCTGTTGAGGCACTCGCGGAACGCCAGCAGAAACTCATCGGCATTCTCATGATTGAAGCACATGGGCGGCTTTAGCTTGATGACATTGTCATTGGGCCCATCGCTGGAGACGAGCACCTTGTGCAGCTGCTTCATGCGATTGACCACCCAGCGAGCGGCAGTGGTATCGGGTGTGCGTGACTCGCGATCCGTTACCAGCTCAATGCCCACAAACAGACCCAGGCCGCGCACATCGCCAATGCAATCGAACTCCTGCTTCAGCTGGCCGCATTCGTGCAGCAGATAGTCGCCCAGCTTGTGAGCTTTATGCTGCAGTCCCTCCTCATCGATGATGCGCATCACGGCATTGGCAATGGCACACGATACCGGATTGCCGCCATACGTATTGAAGTAGGCAACGCCAGTGTCATAGAAGGCCTGTGCGATTTGGGGTGTTGTGACGACGGCGCCAACTGGATGACCATTGCCCATGGGCTTGGCCACGCACACAATGTCGGGCACAATGTTTTGCGTCTCGAATGCCCAATAGTGGCTGCCCACACGTCCGAAGCCCACTTGCACCTCATCGGCAATGCACAGACCGCCAGTGCGATGCACTGCATCATAGGCAGCCTGGAAGTAGCCAGCCGGTGGCAGAATCTGGCCACCGCAGCTTTGCAAACTCTCTGCAATAAAGGCAGCAATGCCCTGACCCTTGGCCTCTTGACGCTCACAGATGTCCGCTATGGCCTGGGCATAGAGAGCGCCCAAATCGGCATTTGGATACATTTTGTCTGTGTACTGGCCGCCATAGATGTCCGGGCAGGGTGCCACATGAACATAGTTTGGCTTCTGCTCACCGCCCGGCTGATTGAACTTGTACGGCGAGATTTCCATAACGGACTGCAAATGACCATGATAAGCACTGCAAGATACAAAACAAAGAAAAAGATTTTTGATTAAGTTGCCTTTTGTTTGAATCGAAAGAGATGACTTACTGGTCCAGTGTGATCACATCCTGTCGCTTGGTATAGTTGCGAGCGAGACGCAAGGCCAAATCATTTGCCTCCGAGCCGGAATTGACAAAGAAGCAAACGGACAACGGTGATGGCATCTTGCTGGTCAGGGTGCGGGCGCACTGCACCAGTTCGTCGTGCAGAAAGCGATTGTTGGTGGAGATGGTGGCCATTTGTAAGGCGCCGGCACGCACCACCTCCGGATGGCAGTGGCCAACTGCAAGAGCAAAACAAACAAGAAATGCATTAGAAAAAATAAATAGTTAACCAAGGCAATCAAACTCGAGAGTACTTGGGCAATCAATAAATTGCTTTCGTCATTGCCAAAGGCGACTTAATCGCGTGTGCTTCACGGGAAAGCAAAGTTGCGAACTGACCCCCAAAATAAAAAAAAAATACAGGGCGTATACGTAATCTGTTAAAGGCATCGCACGGCGGCCCGGGGCCTGGGGTTAGCTTGGACCCGGGCCTGTCTGTGCTGTGCTGTCATCAGCGCTGGCCCCAAAAAGTCGCCATTGAGGCGTTGATGCGCAAACGTTTTGATAAGCCAAATACTATACAATATACAATATATAATAATAATAATAATGTTCTGGTTCACATTGGACGCAGTGTTTCGAATCACGTGAATTGTGTGCTTTTATTTTTAGGCATACTCAAATAGTTAGCTACAACTTGTCATGATGATTGCGCCTCTCCCGCACACTGGTTTGATACAATTGTTGCTATGAAATCTTGTGTAGAATTTTGTTGTTGACTTTTCACAACATTATATTATATGATTTTCCATTGACGCGTTTGACCGCATTTTCTATGCTAGACAAAAGCGACACAAGACGCAAATCTATACATCTATGTATGTAAAAAGTGTTTTTCACATTATCTTGCACAGAATTTTCCACTCGCAACGGACGCCACAGCTGATTGCTCAGTTTGTTAGGCTTGAACAAATATTATATGTAGACTATGGGCACACATACGAGAGACAAATGGACAAATGGACAGCTATACTTGGACAATCGAACAAAGTGCGTTGTGGTTGTTATCTCAAGTAGATTTCCACTCGGCACGAGACGTTCACATGTTGCTGGAAAGAGCCCAGTTTCAGGGCCTGCCAGCCTAACAGCCAGCAAGCTAGTCAGTTCGCACTAGCTGATAAGCGTTCAAGTAGTGAAAAAGTAGCACGAGATCCGCGATTGGAACGCTTAAGGGGCGCGACGTCAATGGCAGCGGCAACCGCGATGATCTTTCATAAAGTTTCGTAATAAACAATAACAAGTTGTTGTCAGCAATGGCTTTACACGTGCACAGGTTGGCTTATCACGTTTTTAGTAATAGTTTTGTTTGTTTGTCTTCTCATTTCATTGGCACTTTGTTATAAGGTGGCGTTGGCTCTATTATATGATAAGAGGCAATAGCAATAACAACATTGGAATCGAAATCACGTTTATGGCATGTGCACAGAAAAAGCCTCGATATTTTTGGTTATACTTCAGGCACTTTGATCGAGCTCTTTTTTTCTTTTCTTAAGTATTTATAATGTTGTATCAGATTGTTCATATTGATTTGCAATTTCCAGGCATTTGTCGATTGCGTATGTTATTAGAACTGTCAGAAATGAGGGAAAAACAAAAAAACAATTTGCTTGCCCTGTGCTCTTCGCCTAATTCTGGGTTTGCAGCTTTAAGCGCGTCAGTTTTAATTTTAAATCGCTGCTATTAATAAGTATTTGTCTTATCGTTCGAATGTTGAGCACAATGAACTATGTTCATATTTGTTGGTTGTTGATTGCTTTAAGCATTAAACTGCGAAAGTTATTTTGGGGTTTTTCATCAATGAATTGCAGATGCATTGCTTTTAGCTAACAGCGCTCTGTTACATTAACACTTGCATAACATTTACAGCTGACGTTTGCTGATCGCTGTAAGTGTGCAAATTTTAAGCATGGAAAATTTTGAAAACGAAACGACCTTTTTTGTTTTTGTTTTTGCAAATTGCGCAGACCTATCAATCTTAGTTATGGTTTGTTTGTTATTGTTATAAATGATGCTGTTATGTTATTGTTATTAAGGGGTGCTTTGCAAATAACTTAATCAGCCTGGTGTGCGGTTATTGGTGTTTTTGTTTTTTGTTTTCCGTGTGCCGGGGCCCGAATTCAACGGGCCAGCATCTAAATAAGCGTTGGCCGGCCCCGGCCCAGCCCAGCCCCAAAGCAACGTATGTCTCTCATGTCTGTGATAAGGCTGAGTCAGTATTTTGCGACAGCCACACGAAATCAAATCAAATTCAACACAAAGCCACTCAGTCGGGGCCTGAGCATGCTGTTCGCTAATGTCTTACTCTCTCTCTCTCTTTCTCTCTCTGACCGGCACTTGCTGGCCACCAGGGTGGATTTGGTGTGAACGTAACCTTGAACTTGTCAAAAGTGAGAGAGACAGAGCAAGAGAGAATGAGAGAGCTCACTTGTATGCACTTTCTGTTCCCCCACACACTCAGCTGTTGTGATGTATTCACACGCAAACAAATCAGCATTAAAAAAGAAATTATGATTGGGCGATATGGCAACGTTGAATCTGGGGCCTGCCACCTACTGACGAGCCCATTGCGTTCGGGCCCCGGTTCCCAATTGCTTTCCGCGTCATAAGTGAATGGACCAACAAATCAAAATAAACCTATTGCTATTAATATTAATAATATTATTATTTTACTTACCATGCGCCACATTATTAATGCAGTCCAGATAGCGTGTACCCTCTTCATCGAACATATATTGACCCTGTCCCCGAACGATTTTCAATGGATCGGAGCGATAGAAGAGTTGACAGGCTTGACTGTATTTTTTTTTACGGTGCAAGCAGCGTTGTTCGAGGTGCATTGAAAAGAGAAGTAATAAAAAAGGGTATAAATAAATTGCTGCTAATCATGCTGAGTAAAGTTGAAGTGTATGCATTAGTTATCTTTTGGTTTAATTTTCAATGCAGTCGGGGCCTACGCCCCAAAAAAAAGTCGTCATCAAAACGGTAATAGTGACAACTAGCTCAGGATTATAAACATTTTATGCGATTAATGCGATTTACTTTTCGCTGGCGCCTTAGCGCTTACTTATTTGTTTAATAGCGTCACACGTTTGTCTATCTAAACACTTACATATATACATACATACATATATTTATATTGTTTAGCAAATCGATAAAGACCCAAAAATAAATGTGGCGCGCAAAAAAAAGTCGTTAGCAACCAATAGCAAAGAATATGTTTTTGTTAGCATTTTGGCGGTGACAAAACGCGCCTGTGAATTGCAGTTCCTGCAACAACACACAGCCCTCGCTCCCTTCCCTTGCCCGTTGTCCCTTGATTCACACAACCCACGTCAGAAAAGTTGGCACGCGGCAGGCGACACAAAAGAGCACTCGCACACACACAAAGCAGAAAAAAACGCGACAAGAAGACGTAACGTAACCGTTGATGAGTGTGCCATTTGATGGGGATGCCGCTTGTTGACCTTGACAGCTAAATCGCATGACGGAAGGTCAACTAACATGCGCATAACATAAGTGCGAACATAATGTAAAGTATGTATGTACATCATGTAACACAGCAAGCAGCTTATTTGTTTAATGTAATTGCATTTTTTTTACTCACCCAATGTGTTTGTTGCGCAGCTTAATGGTGTCCGATTTGGACAACTGCTGGCTGGCCACAGATTGTATTTGTTCACTTGCAAAAGGCATTTTGTATTTTGTTTATGTATATTTAAATTCTTTTTGTATTGGCTTGAAGATTTAAAAGCGCGCGCACTTTTTCAAACTGTTTCGGCAAGGAATACAAGTCAACTGAATATTGAAGGCTCTGAGTGTTTGACTGGTGTCGTCCGTTAGGCTAACTGGCAGGCTATCAGGCAATCGGGCTGGCTGGCACGGGACGCTTTAAACGTCTTTGAGTGCTTAGAAATTGTCGCCGAATGACAAATTCAATGTGAGAGTAGAGCTATTTTATAACAGAGGCTATCGCGACAGCGGCCACGACCAGCCCTCTATTGCCATCTATACATATGTATGTTTGTAGTATATGTATGCATATGTAGTAGCTGTTGCTGCTTATTGCTTTTTGGTACGCTGTTGCTGTTTGCTGCTACAGCAGTCGCTGTTACTGGCCTGCTTGCTCTGTTACTGTTAAGCGACGCGTCGCAGCAGCTTTCTGTTTATGTGTGTGCATGCGTGCGTTCGTTCGTTCGTTTATGTAATTGTGTATCAACACTGACTATCACACGTGACTATCACACACAGCTAATATTGCTCTCTCTTTCTACGCTGCTAATCTGCTGACGTGTGTGTGTGTTGCTATGTGTGTGTGTGTGCGTCCGCGTTGTGTCCGTGTGATACCAGCAGCATGAGTACTGAGCGTAGCGCAACGTCTATTAAACGACGGCAACAACAAGCACATATTACATCAACAACACCTAAGCTATGCATTAACCAACCAGCAACGTCGCTGCTTTTGTTCTAGTTATTAGAGATGCGCTCGTGAAACAGTAGTCCTTCAAATTTTTCGTGCATTTCGCATTTTCTAATTTAGTTTGTTTTCGGTAAAATTAAAATATTTCACAGGTGTGGGCAATTTTCTGCATACATAACATATATACAGAAACTGCACGCATACATTCGGGTCAGCGATTTCGAAAATCAAACAAAAGCTGTTATGTTTAGTGTGACGGATTGCTGATAACATTTAAATAAAACCTAATTTACGCCAACCTCATTTGAATAGCTGCTGCAACATTTCATTACTGATAATTCTAAACTATGATTGTGCCAATTAATTATTGGTCATTAACCCCAAAAGTTTAAAAGTATACTTGTAGGCTTAGTCGAACAATAGCTCAGATGATAGCTAATTGTTTTTTTTAATAAATCATCTTTTTAGTAGCTAAAGTTAAAAATGCTTCTTGTTAATATAGCCAAACTTGTGCATTTTCTTAAAATAAAAGTTAAATAGATTAAGAAAGTTTGATTTGATGTACAACAAATAATTATTAGCCGTTTAACAGAATGCAAATAAATATTTTGGCGCCGCCTCTAAAGTATGCTACATATAATACAAATAAATATAATAACCAAATAAATTACAAAGCAAAACATACGCATAAGCATGTAGTATAACAAACATAGAACATTATAACATAGGTTTTGTAAATATTGCCTGAGATTTAGTTTAGTCACTTATGGTACAAGTCGTGCATGCACATCATCGCTTGCGAAATCTCCCCCGTACTGACCGGTTGAGGCGGCATCATTGCCATCGCCTGATACCACGATGTTCGGCATTCCATAATTTCGCCGTTCATTGACCAGCGACTGTAATTCGCTCGACTATTGTTAAAAAGATAGAGATAATATAATTAATGCAGATAACTATTAATAATATTATAAATAAAAGACTAATTAACACTTACTCTTGTGTTTTCGAGCGAAACTTCTGTAACCAAGTCGCCGTCTTCTGCTTTCCTTTGACGCAATAGTCTCTGACAGATGTTGGGTAAGCCAAAGTAAAGCGTTTCCCGTTCGGCTGTAAACGATGCAGTTGTGGTGGCCGAGCTACTTTCCTGGCTGCTGTTGCTGCCACTTCCAATCTCCGCAATCGATTTGCCGCCCAGCGTTGCCAGAGGATTCTGGAAATGCATATTAATGTTGAGATCGCGATGACCGCGCAGCCGACGCTGATAGTACAAGTACCCAAAGCCGGCCGCAATCACGCCTATCACCACCAGCATGGCCAGCAGCCAAACTCTGCTAGCGCTGCTGTTGCTTCTATTACTGTCCACCGGTTGCAGCTGCCCGTTATTGAGCAGCATCAAGTTCATATCGAGCTCATTGGTGCTGCCGGGCGGACACGATTGTGATTCCGGCACAACGGTATTACCACACATACACTCATAGCCATAGTCTGCCAGGACACACATGCCGGCACAGTGAGCATGCTGGCAGGGATTTGTTGCAGCCACCGGTTGTCGCGACCAGCCGGCCACAACAATATCCTGTGCATTAAGCACATTTAAATTGATGGCCGTTCCAGTGCGCTGACCATACAGTTGCACACGGACTGCCTCCTTGGCACCCATATTCACAATGTACGCATGATTTTCATAGATGCTCAAGCCAGTTGGTTGCATAAGCGCACTACTCTTCTGAAGAAGAACAATCGGCTGGCGTTGCCTGCCAGCGCCGCGTCCCTTGTAGCTAATCATCTCCAGCGTGCGAGTGTGCAGATCCACAAAATAGAGCTGCTGCTGGTGCGGATCTATCGCAATTGCTGTCACATAGCTGCGCTGCTTGCGCAACAGCAACTCACGCCGGCTGCCATCGAGTCGCGCCATATGGATCTGTGTAGTCGGCTGAGCAAAGCTCTCGCTGCGTATGGCCGCATAGAAGAGATGCGCCTGATGTGCATCTACAGCCAGGGTTTTAAGATTAAAGCGTGGCGTCATCTCCACTATGGTGCCACACATCTTAGCCTGAAAGCTGCACACGCTTATCTGCTGCGGTGCACTGCCACTAATCACATAGACATTGCCTGTTGTCCATTCGACTGCCATTTTGCTGGGGGAGCGTAGAGCGAGTGCTGACATGCGGCTACGATCATGCAGATCAAGACGATAGATGGCATTCTGTTCCTCACTGCTGAAATAGCCCAGTTGACGTCGCATATCCACATCAAAGCCATCGATGCGTGAATCATTTGCTGACCACGCCACTGACAACATAACCACGGGCTGCTGACTTAGATTTCGCACCTCGTTGTAGCTGGTGAAGAGAAGCGTGGCACCAGTGTGAATACTTTTACAGCTGCTGCGATCCTGGCGCAGCATAAAGTCTGCATAGCACTGGCACTGATAGCTGCCCGGTGTGTTCTCGCACAGCTGTGCACATGGCTGACCAGCAGCAGCGGCACACTCATCAATATCCACACAGCTGCGATGATCCCCATCCAGGCGATAGCCCTCATTGCAGGTACACACAGCGCCAGCCGGCGTTGCCCGGCAATTGTGCTGGCAAAGCTGTTTGCGACATGCGCTCAAACATTGTGGTCCTTCATCATTGCCATTGTTGCAGTCTGCAAAGCCATTGCACACACGCGACATGTCGACACATTCGCCATCATGACAATCGTACAAGTGCGGCTTGCATGCACGAGCTGAGCTTATTTGCGTCTCATTGTTTTTGGCAGCATGTTGTTTGCAGTGCTCCTCGTCGCTACCGTCTGCACAGTCTGGCTCCTTGTCGCAACGGAACTCCTGTCTGATGCACTGCTTGCCATTGCGACACTGAAACTCGTAAATGCTGCACATTTCGCCACAATCTGCTTCGTCCTCACCACGCGGACACTCGGCGGTGCCATTACAACGCACGGCTAGATCCAAACATATTTTCAAATTGCTAGCACACTGAAACATTGGCTTAGCAAGTGTGCCGCAGCTAATGTTGACTGCTGCTGAGCCAGTGCCGCTGCTGTTGCAGTTCACTTCATCCGAGAGATCGCCGCAATCGTTGTGACCATCGCAGACGAGCTGACTATCGAGACACTGGCCGAGAAGGCAACGATGCATGTGCTCCGGACACTGTCGCTGGCCGCACTTGTCATGCTCATCGGAGGCATCGCTACAATCGATGCGGCCGTCGCACTCCCAACTGCTGGCAATGCAGGAACCGCTGCTGCACTGGAACATGCCACGATCACAAGTGACGGCTACATCGCAACGTAACTCATCCGAATTGTCGCCACAATCGTTGGTGCCGTCACACACCAAACTATAATCCACACACTTGCCATTATCGCAGGCATGCTGATGGGCGTGGCACATTTTCGTTTTATCTGCAATCATTAAGTTGATTTTATTTTAATAAACTTTATGCTACACATTTTTAGACACATACCGAATTGAGAGCAGTGCAGCTCATCTGAATTATCATTGCAGTCCTTGTGTCCATCGCAACGCTTGCTCTTGTTCAGACACTGCTCGCCGTTGTGGCAGGTGAACTCCGCCAGGCCGCACTTGACAATCTTAGTGCGTTTTAGGTTGCCGCAATCCGATTCGTCAGAGCTGTCAGCACAATCCTGATGCCCATTACAACGATGTGCCATAGTGAAGCATTCGCCCGAGGAACGGCAACGGAACTCGCAGTCCAGCGCCTCAGTGCAGCTGCGATTGGTGGCATCGCGATAAACAAAGCCGGCTGGGCAGAGACAGGCACTACCAAACTGACCAGCACTTACACACACATGCGAGCAGCCGCCATTGGCATGCTGGCAGGGATGCGACATAGAAGTGGCGGCCGACAATCTTACACTGCCTGCCAACGGAATGCGAATGGGCAGCGTGTGCGACAAGAAGACGGCAGCAGTGGCTGCTGCTTCCGGGCTTAGATGCGGATTCGTTTCAATCTCAATGCGCTTATTGGGTCCCATGTTATTCTTGTGCGTCCAGTAGATGGCTGCAGTGCCCAGCTCGCTCCAGAAGAGATCCTGATTGACCAAGGCAAGCGAATAGGGACGCCGGAACTTTCCACGAAACATTAGTGCATGCGTCTGGCGATAGTTGCTGAAGCTAATGCGACTCGCATCGCTATCCGACCAATACATGTGATGCGTCTCATGATCCACAACAAATCGTATATCATCATCGCCTAGATCATCCTCAAAGACATGCGTTTGCGAACCGCTACCACTCAATGCCAAGCGATCAATGTGCGTGTGCCGACGTGCCTTGAGTGCAACAAACATGAAACCCTCTGCAGGCATCACACTTAATCCAATGGGCATCTCATCGCCGGCAAAGAAGCGCACAAGGGCACGATGACCGGTACGCAACGAGAGCAGCTCAATAACACGACGCTCCATGTCCGCCCAGTACAGATTGTGAGCCAGATGATCAAATGCCAGGCCGCTGATATTGCCCAGATTGCGATAGATCAAGGTAGTCAAGCGCTGCTCGCTCTCGTGTGGCGCATACTCAAACAGCGCCCGCTGTAGATTATCGGCGATGAATAAAGTACCATTGATGCTATTGTAGACCATTTCGCTGATGTGGCAGTGCAGGTGATGGGTGGCACTGACCACGTGCCGACCAAACGACGTGTGCTCAATTTCGAGTAGAACCTGACGCAGACCTATAAACAAGCGTTGCTTTTTCTCCGTTTGGCTACAGCGTCTGCCGTCTGGCGATAGCTGCATGCCATCTGGACAGGCGCATGTGTGACCGCCTGCATCCGGTTCGGCAAGCAGACAGAGATGCGAGCAATGTGCCGTGTCGCAGGAATGCGGCACTTGTGGTTGCTTTGCTGGATGATAAACATGTACGGCATAAATAGTACGATCTCGTGCCAGGACGCGATGCTGCTTGCCAGAGTACTTGTGACAGGCGTGTACGCTCTTGGTGCCCCAATCGGACCAATACAACTGATCCTCGAACACGGCTAAGCCATACGGATGCTTCAGCATGCCATCGAGCACTGTGCGACGCGAGCTGCCATCGGGACGCACGCTTTGTACACTACCTAGTTTGGCGTCCACCCAATATATGCGCTCCTCATGCATATCAAGTGCAATGCCATTGGGCCAGTGAATATTATCACTGACTAATGGCTGTGATCGTGTACCGTCCATGGAGGCACGTGCAATCATTGGTTTGTTACCCCAATCCGTCCAGAACATTTGACCACGCTGTGGCCACAATGCTAGGCCACGTGGCTGATGCACATCCTGGGTGACAAGTACCACACAGCTCATTCCATCGTTCGAACAGACTGCAATGTGTCGCATTATATTATCCGAGAAGTAAATGTTATGCGTAAGCCAATCAACAGCCAAATCTTCAGGTGCATCCAGGCCAGATGTAAGCAATATTTCCGCCATAGATCCATCAGAACGTGCACGCACAATGCTCTCCGCCTCATTCTGTATGTTCGTCCAATAGATGTGCTCGCCATCAAAGGCAACGCCAATCACTTTTGTCAGATTGGTTGCTACACTAAAGATATGATTGCGCTGTTGCGGTTGCTGTTTCAGATGCATTCCCATCACTGCTACTTGGGTGGTGTAGAGGAGCAATGCTTGCTGCTTTTCTCCGGGGCCTTTTGCAACGTGGCAGGTGCGATTATTATTGGGATCTAGCTCGTAGCCGGCGTCGCAGGTACAGCGATAGCCACCGGATGTATTTTCGCAGCGCTGACTGCACAAATCATCTCGCTCCTGGCACTCGTTTATATCCTCGCACTTGTCCTTAAACTTAAGCAGGCGAAATCCGTTGGGACAATAGCACTCTGGTCCAGTCGTGGGCATCATGTGACAGGTGGCACCCGGCGGGCATTGTTTAGAGCTGCAATCGGGCTTTGCGCGGCAGATTTCGCTCTCATCGCTCCCATCCGAACAGTTGAACTGCCCATCGCAAACTTGAGTAAGCGGCAGGCAGCTTCCACGATTGCGGCACATAAACTTTCCTAATGACGGCTGACAAAAGTTTTCTGTAAAGTTTGGAAAATATTGGTATATCGTAAGTGATCTACTCTTACTCAATTGATGCCAAAAGTCTTTTGTTAACTTACCACAGTCGTGTTCATCGCTGCCATCGCCGCAGTCGTCGACGCCGTCACAAACCCATTGCTTGCGCTGCAGGCAGCGACCATTGGCGCAGATGTGACCGGTTGTGCAGCTTGTGGCTGATTGTTTGCAGCCAGCCGTCTCGTCGGAGCTGTCGGCACAGTCTGATTTGCCGTCGCACATGAAATCAAGAGGTATGCAGCTATGGTCCTGGCACATATATTCGTATTGGCTGCAATTGCGCCTGCCAAAGCTGACCAAGCGACGCGAGCAGTGGATCTCATCCTCACCACCAGGGCAATTGTCGACGCCGTTGCATATTAGTTCCGCTGCCAGGCAGGCTCCGTGTGGCTGAGCACACGGGAACCAATGCGGCTGCCGACACAGCTTGTAGTCTGTGGGAGTAAGGAATTATTACTTTAAGGTTATGTATATTTAGGTTATGTTGTCCACTTGCCGCATTCCAATTCATCCGACTCGTCTGTGCAATCGCTACGTCCGTCACACATCTTCGCCTGTAAGATGCAAGCTCCGTTTCTGCACTGGAATTGATCTGCATCGCACCGCGCGTGCGCTGGTCCCGTCGTGGCGGCAGTAGTCGTACCGCAAACGAGCAACAGCATTGCAGCGCACAAGCACAGAAGCCACCAGCACTGTCGGCCGGCGATGATGTTTTCACTCCGCTGCCGTTTGCTTGGCACATGGCACTCTGTTCGCACATGATTTGTCCGAAAAGTTGTGGCCCTATACACATCAGACAAAAAATCCACGTGTACATTTGAGGTTATGTTACATAAAGCCAGACTTAATTGCGGCAGCGATAAGGTTTAGCTTACATTTGCTTCCAATTGAAAATCGGCTTTAATCGCCGTGCACTTTAATATTATATGTTAAATATTTTACAAAACAAAAAAATAAACGGAAGGGACTAGGAAACACAAAAAAAAACTGCAAACGCAATTCAACGTAAACGTTGAGATGCAAAAGCGAACTGAACGATGTTCAATTGCATTAAAGTGCAATTTTCGTGCCCGCATGCAGATTTGCACTCATACATAGGCGTTCGCGACTTCGAAAGTCGATGAAAAGCCGTTATGATCAGTGTGACCATATACTGATGTCGTTTAAATGCGCAACACGCATGCACCATGTCCTAATTTGCGCCAACTGCGTTTGAATTTTTATGAGTTTAAAAAAAATATAACATAACAATATAATAATAGAAAGTAAATACAGTTCTTTAATTATGCTTACATTCTTTTTTTAATACTATGTAAGTCAGTTTAGTTTTCCGCCAGGCAACATTTCATCGACATAATTCTGAAATATGACTGTGCCTTCCTCAATGGGAACCGACATAATGTTGTCCAGCAGCTTCCAGTTAATCAATGGCTGAATCAAATTTTTCTTGCAAACTTTGGCCTTTACTTTAAGATCAAAACTACGGCATTCCCAATTAGGACGCAGAGGAGGAATATTAATGCGATAAAGTATTTCCTTTTCGTCGTCGAAAATATTTGCATCTACATACACCTCATTAGCCTTGGGAGTTGACTTTGCGGCGGTGGCCTTCGCTGTGGTACGAGGTGGAGGCTTTCGCTTTGGCGGTGCAACTCTATCCATTTCAGGCAAGTGCTCAGGCATACGCTCGCTGGCCTTGTAGTTCTCCATCCAATTTGTGCTAAGCTTAGCAAGCACTTTGCGCTCCTTCAAGCTGGCACTGTTTTCCTGAAGATTCGATATTGTATTCTGAATTACATTCTCGAAGAAACTCCGCGATTCGGAAATCCATGTTTCGTTAACAATTTGCCGTGCACCTTTTGTGCGTTTCATTTTGCGGGAAGTCTTTGTTACTTCTATGATCAGTGTGTCCACACAGTCTGTAAAAGCTGGCAGCCTGTTTTGCTAAATGGCAACTCTTTGAATTATAAGGTTGCCATATAAAGGTTGACATTTGAAACTTTTTGGCAACGTATTTAGAGAAGCAACACAAATTAGCAAACATACAAATGTACATACTGTGACCAACAAATGGACTGCAGTCTGTTCAAGTAACAATTAATATCGGTTAGATTTATGAGCGGCAATTCAAATACGACCAAAGCGACCGCCTGTTGTCATAAACCACAAGAAGAGCACTTAACACACACAACACAGCCAAGCTAAATTTAAGAAATATAAATTGTATAATTAAAAAAAAAGAGAGCGCGCGATGAAGTTACCCACATAATAACACACGAAAGGAGTGAGAAAGAGAGATATAGTAGGTGTGGGTGTGGCAGGGTCATAAAAACAACGAAAATGAAAACAACGGCAACCACAAAACATAAACTACCAAAGTGCATTTGGTGTTTCGCTGTAGTTGATGAGTCGTGGGATTCGCTACAACAATAACAGCAACAACAAGAAAATACATGTCACTGAACATTTCTAAGCGGTTCAGGTTCAGTTGTTATTAGCTTGAGTAATGAGCACTGTCCGTCAACATGTTCGTCGCAGTGCGAATTGAAGGCGTTAAAATTAGTTGTAAAGTCTGGCCGCACGATACATACAAATGTATAAATGTATTTGTATGGATGCTAGTGTGTGTGCGTATCCCATTTTAAAACGGTTTAAAATTTGTTTAGAAGAGTATAAAAAACCCAGACGTTGCCGAAATGAGCTACAGTCATTCGTTAGCATCGTACCAGTGAATTACTTTTTGCCGTGTTTACAGCCAGGACAACGGATCAAAAATCTCAAAAATGGCAAGTACAACTTGGTTTTTAAGTTCTATTAAAAAGTGACCACACAATCATTTGTGGTTGCAAAGAAGAATACCCGAAGCTTGCAGTTATCACTTTTACAGTAACTGTTAAAATTCTTAACGTAATGTATTAACATTCTGTTAATATATCCATATGACTTAACATAGTATGTTATGTTATATGTATGTGTACCTGAGCTTGCCAGCTTTTTCACAAAATTAATTAAGGATGAACTTAACAGTTTATATGGTGTATAAAATCTAACTCACTTCTGTTTTTCTTATAGCACACTACATCTGTTATCGCTTTAATCGCTTCATTGGCTTTCTGCGCCGCCGATGTCTCTCATTTATCGCTCTCTAGCGGCTATTTGCCGCCACTGAGTGGTTCAAGGGGCTATTCATCCTACACCTCATATCCCAACTCTTATTCCTCCTCGTATCCGTCTTCATATACGGGCAGTGGCTACTCCAATGGCGGTTACTCCAACGGTGGCTACTACACCGGCTCGGGCTATGGCTCCAGCTATGCCAACCCTTCGATTGGCTCCGGCTACAACAGTTATGCCTCTGTGCCGCAGTATACTACCTATGCCACGCCCTCGCGTACTTATCTGCCAGCAGAGAGAAGCTATGCTGGAGCTGGCTACAGCGGCCTGGACACCAAGTATGCTGCCAACGGTGGCTACATTTATTAGGAGCAACGGAGATCTATCATAACCTATACATATACATATACATGCATTTTTTTTTTTGTTAAAGATATAAACTTTTTTGGGATCTGCAGTTTTATAAACCTTCGGAACATTTATAAAGTAATGCAATCAAGTACTTCCTGTAAAACACTTTGAATGTAGGTTTCCCAAATCCATCTTTTAGTTTTTTCTTGTTATTTCCTCATTAAATCTTTCAAATTTTATTTATTTTTCAATACAAAAAAAAAACTAACTTGCATAATCTAATAAAAAAAAATATGTATGATATATTGAACCTTTACCCCATTTCGATTTCATAATGTAGAGATCAGTTTAGTGCTTATAACGATAAGCATATCCACCATTGGAGGCATATCGAGTGCCGCCTAAGGAGCTGCTGTGTCCATAGACACTGCCACTAGCATGGTGAGATCCGCCAGAGCTATGACCTTGACTACGACCAGAAGAGCCACCAAATCCGTGTCCATGGGACGAGGCGTAACGAGCTGGCGACGAGTAGCTGCTGTGGGAAACTGCTGGAGCGGAATAACTTCTGTGGGAAGCTGCAGGAGCGGAGTAGCTGGAGTGGGAGACAGCTGGAGCAGAGTAGCTGCTGTGGGATCTTGCTGGTGCTGAGTAGCTGCTGTGGGAGACGGATGGAGCGGAGTAGCTGGAGTGGGAGACAGCTGGAGCAGAGAAGCTGGCGTGGGAGACGGATGGAGCGGAATAACTGCTATGGGATCTTGCTGGCGCTGAGTAGCTGGAGTGGGAAACGGCTGGAGCGGAGAAGCTGTGGTGGGAGACTGCTGGAGCAGAGTAGCTGGAGTGGGAGACAGCTGGAGCAGAGTAGCTGTGGTGTGAGACGGCTGAAGCGGAATGGCTGGTGTGCGAACTGACAGCTGGTGCAAGGTACTGCCGGGAAGGAGCTGCAACGGGTGCGTAGCTTGAAGCCGAAGATGTGTAGCTGCTATGTGATCTCGCTGGAGTGGAGTAGCTGGCATGGGAGACAGCTGGAGCAGAGTAGCTGCCATGAGAGACAGCTGGAGCGGAGTAGCTTGTGTGTGAGACAGCTGGAGTGGAATAGCTGCTATGGGATCTCGCTGGAGCAGAGTAGCTGGCATGGGAGACAGCTGGAGCAGCATAGCTGGAGTGGGAGCTAGCAGCTGGAGCTAGATACTGACGCGATGGTGCTGCCACTGGTGCGTAGCTGGAGGCCGAGGATGCGTAGTTGCTGTGCGAGATGGCCGGAGCAGCGTAGCTGGAATGAGAGGCACCAGCATTCGAATGGCTGCTTAAAGAAGATGCAGCTGGGGCCAGATACTGGCGAGATGGTGTCGAGTAGCTAGCCGAGGGTGCATATCCATGTGAGTGCGAGGAGTGACCGGCTGCTGGAGAGCTATAGGTGCCCACACTGCTAGAGCCGGCTGCAGAGCTGCTGTAGCTGCTGTAAGCGTTGGCTTGGGGCGGCAAGTAAGTATTGCTCAAAGGAGTGGCAACGGCTAGGGCGGCCAGGGCCAGCAAAGCGGAGCAAATGGTGAACGGACGCTGCAATTGATAAAGATATATGCGGGATTAGCTAGATGATGGGCTGTGCAGATGAACCGGTCAATTGGACTTACCATGGTGGTAGTTGGAGTTGCTTAGATGCTTACCAAGCGGATACTGATGCTATTTTGGGTGCGAAACAACACTTTTATAGCTGCCACAAACAAAAGAATAGCGAGTACAAAATGGAATACAAGCAGCAGAAGAACAAAACACAAACCAACATCTCTATTAAACTAGTCAGCCGAAACTTAAGACCAACACATTTGCAGATATTCTTGGCCTGAAATTCATTAAATTGCTTTTAAACTGTAATTATATTGCTAAAAAAAAACCAAAAGTAATCGGCAATGTTTCGTTAAATACGGGGATTTATCTTATATTTTTTCTCTTCCTTCAACTTGATATCGCTAACTAGAGAGAATTGTATTATTTTTAATTAAGACTTGATAGTTTGTTGCACAGTGTTTTAATCGTGAATTGCGCTAGTGTAGAAGAGGATATGGTGTGGCATCTAATAGACTGTTTATTTTTAGCCATGTCCATTTCGGAAGTCAACCAGCCAAACACATAAACGCAAATACCTCGAAAGTTTAATTAATGATGCGTTTTTTGGTTTTTTGTTTTTTTTTATGCTTCTCTTCTTTATATTGTTCGTCGTTCTACAAGTTGTGCGGAGCTTAATCTGGCCAAAAGTTGGTGGTTATTAACAGCATGAGGCGAACGTGAGATAAGTAAGCCAAAAGCTAAGTAACTAACGTAAAACAATCAAATTGAATTGGCTTGAAAAGAGACAGAGAGAGAGAGAGAGAGAGAGTGACTTTAGTTGCGGGTTCTTTAAAGCTGGCCTAACTTTGCATTGGCTAAAAGCGACAATTACTCACATTGGACATTCATTATAATACCAAACCAGAAACAAGAAAACATCGGAAACTAGCTAAAAAAAAAAATCAACAATACCAACAATTAGTTGTTTCAGGGTGCAAACTTAAATAATTAAAGATCGTTATCTAAATTCAAATAAATCAGTTGGTCTTCAAACGTCCATGTGAACTAAACTGTGAACTGTGACGAATGTCAAGTTGAACTGTGTTGTAGTTAAGAAACGCTTTAAAAAACCATTAGGAAAATAAAAGAAAATTGTTTTATCAAAGTATATAAACATCTGCCTTTTAAATTATAGCTACAATCTTGAATACAACAGGTTAGCTTATTATAATCAAATAAAGACCAAAACTCATCTACTTTCACTATCCAAAGCTACAGAGAAATACATATCACAAATGAATTGGTTTGGCCGATGAGATAAGCAGTTAAGGAATAACACAAATGTTGCATAATTCAAGTTTAGCTTATTATTTTAAATACAACCCGCATCTAACCCAGTTCCTCAACATACTCATACTCATGAAAATTAATTAACAAATGTTCGCAACGCTAATAGATTATTTTTCAAAACATTTTCAGTCAATTTGTTGGCTATTAACTGTGACCATACCATATTAATTGTAAGCGAATAAGAATGTGACAGCTCAAAGTGTGCTCAACCGGATAATACCCTGCAAATAGAATAGAAGTAGCGGAGTTGAACAATCATTGACTACAGCTTATTTTTACAGGGTATAAAAAAAGGTGATTATATCAATTTGATAAAAAAAAATAACACAACAGCAGATGTATATATTTCGAATAATACACATATATAAAACCTGAAAAAGCAAATACAAATTTTTGTAAAAATTATTCATTTATGGTGTTGTGTGACTTTGTTTCGGGATTGTTTTTTTTATGTATTGTATTCCTTCACAGCTGGCGAATTAAGAGCTCATCGTAAGCATTAAACATACGTTTTTTTTATGTATATAACCTTATATATATAAATTCATATACATAATATACAGGTATGTACTCATTGGCTGGCAGTATATGCTGTTTGATTGTTTTGTGTATTAGTGTGAAATTGAAATCGGGTTAATGTTAATGAAACTTAAAAACTTGTTATGGCCGAATAACGGGCAAGATGCCTCAATTTGCTGAAAACGCAAAAGGAGGAAACGAGCTAGAGGCTGTGAGAAGCGCATAGAAGGGTCAAACCAACTGAATGAACGGTATTACAGTAGTCAGCGTAAGCGTATGTAGTGCATTGCCCTTGCTGCATCAGGATAAGTATAAGAATGCTGCTGTCAGTCAGAACCAGAGTCAGTGCATTGCCTGCTTGCATTCCACTCGGTGCATCGTACCAATAACAGAGTCTCGTCTCTCAGCGTGTATCTTGTATCTTGCTGTTGTTATATCTTGTATCTCGGGCAGTCATGCAGTGGTCTTGGTGCTGGTCTTTGTTGATTGCTAGCTCGCTGCTGGTGCAAGCAGTGCTGCCAATGCCAACAGCAGTGACCACAATGAAACCAAAGCTTTTTGTGACCAGTGTGGATGAGTTGGAGCAAAAGTCACCGATGCTATATCATTTTATAACGGATCATCGTCCAACATCGCTGGGACAAAACTATTATACCAAGCCGGGCCAGTTGGTTGGCACCTTCAATCTGGATTCGGGCACGCTGCATGTGAGGCATGAGGATAGCAAGCGACCCATCAGCAGCAAGCTAAATATTATCTTTGTGGCAACTCCCAACGACTCCATTAAAAACGAACTTAATTAGCTTAATTATTATTAATTTGGTTTCTGAATAAACTTCTTTTGAATATGTTATATACCAAGATTATGGATTTACTTTTCGGTTTATTGGTGATTTCGAGCACCACATTTATTTTTCTTTGTCAAGTTTGTGTTTAAAAAAAAATTGAAAAAAAAGATGTTAACTGTACGTTTAACGAGTTTCGATAAACTTAACGACGATAGACATAGCCACCGTTGGAGCCGTATTGGGTGTCAATGCCGGAGTGGCCGGAGTGAGAGTGACCGGAATGAGAGTGACCGGAATGAGAGTGACCGGAATGAGAGTGACCGTAGTGGCTCACAACTGGAGCGCTGTAGCTGGCGGCAGCGGCGGGTGCGCTGTACGAAGCAGGAGCGGTATAAGTGGCAGCAGCAACTGGAGCTGGAGCAGCATAGGAGGTGCTCTGGTAGGTGGCAGCTGGAGCAACATACGATGTGTCGCTGGTGTAGGTGGCAGCTGGGGCAACATAGCTGGTGGTCTGGTGGCTGGCAGCAGGCGCAACATATGAGGTATCAGCGACAAAAGAGGATGCAGCTGGAGCAGGAGCAGCATAAGAGGCGCTCTGGAAGGTGGCGGCTGGAGCAACGTATGACGAATCGCTGGTGAAGCTGGCAGCTGGAGCGGCAAAGGTCTTGCTGGTGTAAGTGGCAGGAGCAGGAGCAGCATAAGAGGCGCTCTGGAAGGTGGCGGCTGGAGCAAAGTAGGACGAATCGCTGGTGAAGCTGGCAGCTGGAGCGGTATCGGCAGCAGCAAAGTCATTGCTATAGCTGGTGGCTGGTGCAGCAAACGATGCGCTCTGGAAGGAAGCAGCTGGGGCAACATACGACTGGGTGTCATAGGTGGCAGCTGGGGCGGCATAAGTCTTGGCAGCGGTCACAACTGGTGCCGAGTAGCTAGCAGCGCCCACATGATGATGATGCTGATGATGCTGATGGTGCTGGGGTGGCAGATACGTGTTGCTCAGATGGCTCACATCGGCGGCGGCTAGTGCCACAAGGGCGCACGAAACGATGGCAAAGAATTGCTTAATAAAAAAACAATGAAATTATTATTTTTAAAATAGCCAAGTTGAAGTGTAGAGTTGGTTACTAACCATGTTGGAGTAGTGTTGCTGCGTTGACAAAGCTGGTCAAAGAACTAATTTGTGGCTAGCGCATCCTAACATATTTATAGTCGGCAGCCTCAACGGATCTTAATGCGAAATGTCAAAGAGAACACGAAAATAAGAACTTGTAGCCTGCTTTAACAAATGCCAATAAAATATCGTTCATTATCAAGCTTTCTATGAATAAATACAAAAGAAAAAAGACAAAAAAAATCAAACAATAACTAATATAATCAAAGTTAGGAACAAGCTTAAGCCCCCGTATTGAGATCTTTAGTGAAGTATGTCTCGTTTTTGTTGTTTATTAGCAATCGCAGTACTGAAACATGTTTTTTTATTTCTTTTCTTATGTTATTATGCCCTCTCTCTACAGCTTGTCCATTAACAGGGCGAATTATAAAGCACATTATTGGAAACTCCATTCACAACGACAGACGTTGCGAATCTTGGAATCACGATTGGCAACTCGTTGAGTTCTCTGCCCTGCAATGACTCAAAACGGATAATCAATCAAGATGAAAGAATTGAGTAAAGTTCCCTTGCGGCAAATGTTGAAAAATACTGCGGGATTGAATTATTCAGACAGATTCGCAAGACACAGACAGAGATACAGAGAGAAGGACTGGCATTAATTAATCAACAGCAGCAGGTAGCTATTGATGACTAACAAAAAAAAAAAAACCTGAAGTGCAACAATTTATCAGTCTGACACAAACAATCAGAACGGAACCAAGAACTGCTAGGTTTTCCCAAAACCCAGTTCCGAATTGAACTCCTGTTTAATACTCTCTTCATTGTTTTAAAAAAAAGTTTTTGTTTATTTTGTGGTTAAAAAAATGTAATTAAAGGTTAACAAAACTAAAGGCTACAATTTGGCTAGATGAAACAATTAACGGTTACGCGGATGCGGATGCGAATGCGAGTTCGGGTGTCTTTTGGGGACGACCCGTTCAAACGCATCTAAGTCCTCTTCTCGTAGACGTAGCCACCGTTGCTGGCATAGTTGGTGCCAATCTCAGCAATGGCCGGGCTGCTGCTGCTGATCACCGTGTTGGTTGCTGGTCCTGCAGCGGCTTGCACAGCGGTTCCGGTACTTTGCACATAGGTAACCTGCTGCTGCTGCTGTGTTGGGGCTGCGAGAAGGTTGGGGTATAGCTGTAGGTGGGCGTGAACTGGGCTACAGGGGTAGAGACTGGAGTGGATGGCACGAACAATTGTTGCACTTGCTGTACCGGTGCGGCAACCTGAATCTGAGCCGTTGTGGTGTAGGTTTGCTGAACAGGAGCGGCAACTGGAGCTGGTGCTTGGTAGTTATAGCCAGAGTACTGCGTCTGTTGGATGGGAGCCTCTTGTACAGATGCAACTGGAGCAGGAGCAGAGTAGGTCTGCTGCACTACTGGAGCAGGAGCGGTGTAGGTTTGCTGCACTACCGGAGCAGGAGCAGAGTAGGTCTGCTGCTGTACAACTGGAGCGGGAGCTGAGTAGGTCTGCTGCACTACCGGAGCGGGAGCTGAGTAGGTCTGCTGCTGTACAACTGGAGTAGAGTAAGTCTGCTGCTGTATCACTGGAGCGGGTGCTTCATAGCTCTGTTGAACCACTTGAGCTGGAGCAGAATATGACTGTTGCACGACTGGAGCTGGGGCCGAAATCAAATGATTTTCTTGAACCACTGGAGCTGGAGCAGAATAGGTTTGTTGAACCACTGGTGTAGGTGCCGAAATCACATGGCTCTCTTGAACCACTGGAGCTGGAGCAGAATAGGTTTGTTGAGCCACTGGAGCTGGAGCAGAATAGGTTTGTTCAACCACTGGTGCTGGAGCAGAGTTGGTTTGCTCAACAACTGGAGCTGGAGCAGAATAGGTTTGCTGCACAACGGGCTCAGGTGCTGAGTAAGTTTGTTGAACCACTGGAGCTGGAGCGGAATAAGTTTGCTGAACAACTGGAGCTGGAGCAGCGTAGGTTTGCTGTACCACGGGCTCAGGTGCGGAGTAAGGTTGCTGAACCACTTGAGCTGAAGCGGAGTATGTCTGCTGAACCACTGGAGCTGGAGCAGCGTAGGTTTGCTGTACCACGGGCTCAGGTGCGGAGTAAGTTTGCTGAACCACTTGAGCTGGAGCGGAGTATGTCTGCTGAACCACTGGAGCTGGAGCAGCGTAGGTTTGCTGTACCACGGGCTCAGGTGCGGAGTAAGTTTGCTGAACCACTTGAGCTGGAGCGGAGTATGTCTGCTGAACCACTGGAGTGGCAACCTGAACAGCAGGGGCGGAGTATGCTTGCTGAACCACTGGAGCCGGTGCCGAATAGGTTTCCTGAACCACTGGGGTAGTAACCGCAGTCGTATGAGTTTGCTCCACTACAGCGGACGACTCCTGAACAGCAACAGATGCCACTGGTGATGCCGCAGGTAAATAGGAGTTAGCTGGAGCTGTTGTTGCCACTGACTTGGGTGCTTCATAGCTGATGGTGGCAGGAGCCGGAGCAGCAGATGTCTGGAACTGTTGAGTTACGGCACCGGATGGACCACCGCTTTGAATGGAAAAGCTGCCCAGCGAGACGGATGGCTGGATGGATTCAACCTGAGCAATGGTTTGTTGCTGCTGCTGCTGATGTTGGAAGGTCTGGAAGGTTTGCTGCACGGTAAGCGGCTGGCTGGAAAGATCCTTGACAGGTAACGGTGGCAGATAGGTTTGCGATTGCGGACGGCACTCAGCCAGGGCAACAATGCCAGCAACAACAATAACAGCGATTAACGCAATGGGTTTCTTTAACACATAAAAAAAAACCATAAAAAAAATGTTAATTGTTAAATCCACAAAGTTAGGCAAATGTTAAAGTGAAGATTATGACACTTGGGCGCATCGCTTACCATCTTGAGTGGAGTTACAAATGCGAGTGCTACACACCAAACGAACGAAACCGTAAAACTGATGTCTGCCCAACCGATCCGATGGGCATTTATAGTTTAGAGCCCGCAGCAGCAAACGATGGTCAAACGATGGAAGCCACAACATTGTCAACGTTTGTCTTTGCGTTGCCATAATTGGTTCAGCATCATCTCAGCCATATGTGAATATGTAAATGCCAGCAATAACAAAAAACTGTTGCTGTTAACAACAAAAGCATGTAATTTGGATATAACTTTGAGCTGATTAATAAATGCCTAAGCGACAAACTAACAAAACAAAACCAAACCGAATCCTAAACAATGCCTCTACGGCTCGACAAACACAATGCCAAATCTCAAGATTCCCATCTATTGCTAGTAGCTGGACAACTTGAGGGTGTTACACAAAATGCCTTCTTTTCGCTTGACTGACAAAATTACCAAAACATAAAAAAAAACATGCAAATTTCCCAGAGTCACACTTAAACTCTGCTCCACAGTGGCTAAATGTGTTATGTGTACAGTAGTTATTTGCATTTTGGCCAACTGCACATTTGTTGGCTTGCTGTTTGTTCACAATAAGAAAAATAAAGAAAAAATACCCAATTGACGCCTTTGTGTAATGCTTAATGTGCGTTCGTTGACCACACGCAATAATTATGCAATCAAAATGCAGCGAAACAAGTTTGAAGACCCGCCCAAAGTGTTGACATTGAGACAAACAGCATCATATCGATAACAGAACAAGGCTCTAGTTGCATTCTAACCAAGTGGCAACACTGGTTGTGTGCACATCGATGAAAGCACTTTCAATAACAGACGCCTGAAAAGTTATTTTACTATCGAACAGACAATCCGGTTTGGGTTAGTTAATATAAAGAAATTTTAACTTAAGCAACTCAACAATTGCAAAGCGAGTTTCATAAATAGAATTAGCGTAAAATACCAAATAGCAACTTGCTGCTTTAAGCTACAAACAAATGTATGTGTTGTATATACTTATTATTTTATTATTGTACATTAAAGTCAGCCTTCAGCTTTTGTTTGATTAGTATGTGCATATATAGATTGTTTGGGACACGTTTTATAGGTGCGTTTGGCGTTTGTTAAGAAAAATTATGCGTATTATTATTATAATGAAGACTAGATACGGCCGGTCAGATCTTTACAAATAATAATGTTTTATCAGGCTGAACGAATCAATATGATAATTCGAATAAAATGTTCGCGCCAAACGACTGTGAAGACTGCATTGAAGATGATAAAAGCCGAAGATTACATACCCTTCGCACGCTTCTTCTTCACTGTATGGCAAACTTGACAATTAAATTGATGTG
Organism: Scaptomyza caliginosa; assembly: GCA_035044725.1. Lineage (NCBI taxonomy): Eukaryota > Metazoa > Arthropoda > Insecta > Diptera > Drosophilidae > Scaptomyza > Scaptomyza caliginosa. Next base: position 194,031 of record JAWNNR010000154.1, on the reverse strand, counting down.
CCCTTCGCAAGCGTATCAAAATGTCAAGTTGAGGGCCCTAAGGCACTGCTACATCCACCAATTATGCCTAATTAGCCAGCCGAGCAACCTTAAGACATACAAAGAAGAAGATCTCACAAGATCATTTGTAATGATACTTATGATAGAAACGAAATCGATTGACAATTGACAATGCGCTGAAAGAAGTTAAAGTAAATTAATCAAACTTAGCAGAACTATAGCTAGAAAATGGAAACTTACAAAATCACATCTACATGCTATAAACAGATAATAAAAAAAAGCTGATCAGCGTTTAATGGCTACAGGGTATGCAAAACATAAATAAATAACAATGGGTTTTGAGTTTGTGGGAAGAAAAAACTGATGAAAATTAACCACAATGCAGTCACAAATATTTGTCAAAATAGTGTCTAAATGCTGTCTTTCATCGTTGCCACATTAATTTGCATAGAAACATTAAAATAAACGAGTTCAAAACTGTAGAAAATGGCACAACTCCAACACGCTCATACGTGTAGGCGTTTTAAACAAAAACTGGCAAAAAATTTGGATCAAGTTTTGCAAATTCACTTTGAAAGATTTATATCTAGAGGTCAATCAGCTGATATGGTTGTTAATCGTATGTCTCAGATCTTTTGCAACTGTTGGAAAAACGAGTTTAATTAAATATGCATCATTGATATGGTATTCCATTTTCAATATGTCAAAGTTGTCAACTCTTTCACATTGCGCTTTCAACAGCTATTCGTATTTGGAAACAAATAAACTCAATAAATAACATTAAAGATTAGAATGCAATATGATCGAATGATCAAATTTGATACGGCTAACAATATTGTTATCAAAATCAATTTCTACTTGAAAATAGTCACAACACGATTAGCATAATATTCCAAAAAAAACACAGAGATGAAAACAAACACAAGGTGATTAAGTTGAATGCATAAGATATAGGGAAAATATGAATATATATATATTTGTGTGTATAATAATTTATCATTAGCTTTACGATAGCTATAAAATCACTGTAACTCATTTGGCGCGCTTATAAATATAGCCGCCGTTGGAAGCATAGATCGTCTCCTTATTCCTCAACTTGGCCAGCATTTTGGACGAGCTCGTCTTTGGCTTTGCACTCGTCTCCACCTGTGGCTCATCGGCAAACTGTTGCGGCTGATAATGCTGTCCCGGTATGCCAAAGCTAGGCGAGAAGGGCTGTCCCAGCTGCTGCTGAAAGGGATAGACGGGCTGCTGTGGTCCGCCAAAGCCAGCCGGCATGCCAAACATGCCGCCAACATTCTGCTGGAAGGCGAGTTGCATGGCCGCCGCGGGCAGGCCCTGTGTGCTTAGATAGTCGGGCCGAAAGGGAAAGGGTCCTGGCTGTGGTCCCATTGGTGCGTATGAGCCGGGTGGTGCTCCCACTGGGAACGCGCCGGGCTGTGGTCCACCTGCATAGGGATTGCCTGGGAATGGGGCACCCTGTTGTCCAGCTTGAAATGGATTGCCCGGCTGGGCAAACTGACCGGGCTGTGGAAATTGTCCAGGCTGTGAGCCAGCTGTGAAGTGTCCGTTTGGTGGACCTGCGGGAAAGCCACCGGGCTGTGGTCCAACTGGAAACTGTGCACCCTGTGGACCAACTGGATATTGCCCATTGTTGAACTGGGACGGAAAGCCAGGTGGCACTTGACCAAAACCTTGCCCACCACCAGCACCGCCGCCGCCATTAAATCCAAAGAATGGCGGATAAATGGGCAGCGGAAAGTTGGGCGGCGACATGGGCAATGGTGGCACGTTGCTGCCAGTGGGTATGGAATAGCCCGAGGGCAGCATCAGACCCGACATTGGATAGTAAGAGCCATCATTGGATTGCGTTGGCTGCTCCGGCGCAGCAGCCTCATCCGCCAAGGGCTGTTGCCTGCTCGACTGTTCCTTGTCTGGCGGCAAATAGTTCTTGGACAAATGGTTGACATCGGCTGTGGCCTGATGCAGGATCAGAAGCAGCAGTGGCCAGCTGGTCCACGGTTTTGTTAGCATCTTGGCCTTTGTAGATTTCCGTTAGCGTTTCGGGTTCAACCTCGAGCGGGCAATGTGTTGTGTGAACTGTGCGAGATTGGTCGCGGAGGTGGCCACTTATAAGACATGGCCGGAGTTCGTTGTTGCCAGTGACATTGTGATCTAGCAAAACTTACATAAATATGTATTTCGTATCCGTACCATTTCACTTTCGATTGTTTTGCATGATAATGGCTTGTGTCCGGAGTTCCGTTGACGATGCCAAAACCAAATTGAACTATAAAAATTAATTAGTCAGGCCAGCTGGCAGGCAAAGCAGGCAGGCAGAGCAGGTGGTCAAATTTATTAAAGTGTCAAATATTATCAAATAGCCAGCGATTTTGCATATATATTTTAAGTCTATTCAAAAACCATTTCTCCCAACTGGTTTGCTTTGGCAATTAACAATTCAGTTCCAGTTTCGGCATCATCATCGAGAAAAAATAATACTTTCTATGATATAACACAATACAATTGAGACATTTGAATAACAAGAATCTCAATATTGTAAACAAATCTATTTGGATTTAGTTCTTTAGCTAACTTTTTTTTATCCTTTTAGAACTTTAAATGTATATCAATAACACCAGTTGCTGAGCTTTAAAAGTAACACAGCTTAATTATTTCGATAAGTAACAATTTGTTTTATACCTAAGATACATCTAAATGTGACATAAGCGTCTTATGATTAGCTTTAAGTCAAATAGCTAGATACTCTTATATCTAAATTTCAACAAAATGACTATGTGTACAAAAACTTTAGGTAAGCTTTAACAAATCATCCTTCAAATCTAAAGCTTCGCTTAAAAAGCTTTTTTTAATAGTTATAGGCTACAACTCTCATAACCGAAAGGGTAATCGATATTCGCATAGCCGAGACAACAACCAAAATAGTCCCGTTGAAGCGAGCTTTGCTAGGGACACATTAAGCGCTTAAAAGTTTTGCGTTCTGAAAAGCTTTTGCTTGAAAAGCTATGCAAGGCAGCTTGTTAGTTTAAATAAAAAGCATTCCCAGAGCTTTAACGCTTTTTCTAAACAAATTGAAATCAAAAGTATTGGTAGAAAAAATATTGTTTGGTTTGGTTAATTTTTTTTTTAATTATCATATACACACAGTGGGAAGGGGTTGGAAAAAAAACAAATGATTAAATATGTGTTGTAAGAAACATGTCAAATGTCAATTACATTTGTGTTGATTCGATTTGGTGAACAGTTTGCAGCGTCTTACTTCTTCTTGTAGACATAGCCACCGTTGGAGGCATACTGGGTGCCAACATCACCGGATGAATAGCTGCTGGCGGACGAGGAGGAGGAGGAGCCAGTGCTGTAGCTCTGCTGGTAGGCGGGTGCAGAGTAGCTCACCGAGGGAGCAGAGTAAGTCTGCTGCTGGTAGGCTGGAGCGGAGTAAGTCTGCTGCTGGTAGGCTGGAGCAGAGTATGTCTGCTGGTGCACAACTGGGGCAGAGTAGCTGACGGCTGGGGCAGAGTATGTCTGCTGGACAGCTGGTGCCGAGTAGACCTGTTGCACAGCTGGAGCAGCATAGGTGCGCTGAACCACTGGGGCGGCGTATGTCTGCTGGACAGCTGGGGCCGAGTAGGAGACAGCTGGTGCGGCATAGGTCTGCTGCACGGCCGGAGCGCTGTAGGTCTGTTGCTGCACAGGTGGCAAGTACTCGTTGCTGGGTGCGCTATAGCTGACAGCTGGAGCCGCTGCGTATGAGGCACCACCACCGCTGGAGTACGAGGCGCCACCGCCGGATGAGTAGCTGATCGAGGGTGCGGCATATGTTTGCTGCACAGGTGGCAGATACTCGTTGCTGGGTGCACCATAGCTCTGGCTAGGTGGCAGATACTTGCTCAAATGGCTGACATCGGCGGCCACGCAGGCGCACAGAGCGAACACAATAAGGAATTTCTGCAATATGAACGAGACACAATTATTACACACACACACACACATACACGGCACAAACAATATAATATTTAGCACTTTGACACAATAAAAAAAATATGTAAAAAAAAAGAAAACCTTAAAAATTATAGTTTTGGACAGTTGTACTAACCATATTGGATTTGATGGCTACGGCTACGACTACGACTGTACTGGATGAGCTAGACGCTGAAACTGATGCTGATCCCTTAAGCATGCCGGCAATTTATAGCGAAAAACAAAATCACTCAACTTGCAGCACATTGCGAGAAGAAGAAGCAGCAGCAGCAGCAACAGCAACAGCAACAGCAGCGACTACGTTTGCAGCTTCCACTTAACATATACAACAACGGGCAAAACGACAAAGACAGAGAAGCATCAACTTAAACTGAATACAGAGATGGCAGAAACAGTAAAATAAAAACAAAAAAACAAAAAACCAAACCAAAAGGCGTAAACAAGTTTTACGCATTTACAAAAAACTTTTCCGCAACGAATTTTTGGTTTCAACTTGTGGACAACTTTGCAGTGGGCAGGGCACAAAAATCTAACCGGCTAATAAATATATATTTTAAGACTTGTCTTTTAGCTAATTTTCATACGGCTCATTAGCACGCCATTAACGCCGGTAGCTGAGGGGGAGGCGAACAAAAAGGGCGCGCAAAAGCAATTAAAAATGTTGAAGGTCATTTTGGGATTTAATGGATTTGTGGGGAATCGAATGAATTGACGATATTTAATTGCATTTGGTGAACAAACATGAAATGGGTCACAAATTGAAGACCAAGAGCCAGCCTAGCTCGCCTGGCCTTGGCCAACGGCATTCGATTAACTTGTCGAGCATCCCGCTTGGCCAAGAATGAGTGTATTGCAGTGTTGGCATTACGGGGCACTTTCTAAAAAGAAGTCAAACGACCTTGAGAACTCATTCACCGCAAAGGTTGCAAGAGCTTTACATCATCACTGTACGTTGGTGGGCAGCGCGGTCAGTGCGGGAGTCACAGATCAACTTTTACTTTGGCCACCATATCAAAAGGTTTATGAACTTTAAAATACTTGTTTAAGTTAACTAAAACACAAACGCAACAACAGCATATAGCTATAACTAATATAACGACTACAAGTTGAACTCAATGATTGATGGTGTGTAATTATGTTTAAACTTTAGTTGAACTATATATTACAACAAAACAAGATATTAATAACAAACAGTTAACAACATTGTATCATATTGCATAGAAACATTTAAACTATGATTAATTAATCTATTGCTTTTAATATTCAAGCTGACTGGCAGCAATTCAAAACATATATACATATTAGCTTGTTTTAAGACAACTTTAAAGCTTTTGGGCGAGGTTAACATAATAAAGACAAATTTTATGTACATATTTCTTAGAACTAGTCTTAAATTAACATATAATTAAAATTTTATATTTATTTAATATACAAATAAAGATTTGTATGGTAAATATAGCTGCAAACTTTTTCACCAAGAATATTTTTAAGCTTATGCAAATTTAACTCAAGTTTTATTTTGCTTATTTTAAGTTTTATATCTTACTTTGATTATTTTTATATTAAAGTATCTCTTTTTTAAATAATAAAAAAATTCATTCTTTATTTTAGTTTGACAATGGAATAGTTTAGTAAACATAACCGCCATTGGATCCATATTGGGTGCCATAGTTGGAGCTGGCACTGGCAGAGGCGCCGCTTGAGTATTTGGCATGCAGATGAGCTGGTGTAATGGTATCGTATCCAATGGCAACTGGCACATGGGTCTCTGGATTGAACTCCTGGGTGTGCAGATGAGCTGGTGTGATGGTATCGTGTCCAATGGCAACTGGCACATGGGTCTCTGGGTTGAACTCCACGATGCCATTCGATGTGGGCTCCTGGAAGAGATGCGCTGGTGTAATGGTATTGGGACCGATCACAGTTGGCGCCTGCTCCTGGTTACCATAGCTGGCGTGTGCAATGCGATCCGCCTCGGGAACGTACTGTTCCGGCGTCTGGGTATCAGCACCCAAGGTGAAGGACTCCTGGTGAACAGCCTTCAGATGCTGGGGAATCAAATTTGCTGGCTGATAGCTGCTGGCATCGCTACCGGGCACAAAGTAAGGAGCGGCAGTTGGTGCTGGCAGAACAGCCTTGCCTTGGGAGTGAATGTATTCGTAGTGGTCATCAGCCTCTGGAATGTATTGCTCTGGTGTTTGGCTGTCAGCTCCAAGGTTGAATGATTCTTGTGAAGCTGCAGATTCCACATGGGCGCCCTTCAGTTGCTGGGGAATCAGATGCTCTGGCTGATAGCTGCTGGAGTCGCTACCGGGGGCAGCCGGAGCAGATTCAGTCTGTGCATGAGCAGACTTCAGATGCTCTGGAATCAGATGCTCAGGCTGATAGCTGCTGGAGTCGCTACCGGGGGCAGCCGGAGCAGATTCAGTCTCTGCATGAGCAGACTTCAGATGCTCTGGAATCAGATGCTCAGGCTGATAGCTGCTGGAGTCGCTACCGGGGGCAGCCGGAGCAGATTCAGTCTCTGCATGAGCAGACTTCAGATGCTCTGGAATCAGATGCTCAGGCTGATAGCTGCTGGAATCGCCACCGGGAAGCGCGCTCGAGGAGAAGGAGTAAGCTGAGGGGCTGGCATAGTTATAGCCCTCGTTGTGTCCATGTTGAAGGTGACTGACATCAGCTGCGACCAGGCCAATTAAGGCCAATGCAATGGCGAATTTCTGCATTAATAAAAATAATAAAATATTTAAAAGAACCCAGTTAAAAATGGGTAAAGGTTATCGGCTGGCATAGAAGAAGGCGACTGCCATGTAGAACTTACCATGCTTAGGGTCTGGGCTTAGTGTTGATCTGTTGTTGGTGGTAGCGCGGTTTTAACTTTTTATACAAAAAACTAAAGAAATACTAGACCCGGCGCCGTCTATGCTAATTGGTGTTTTATTTCTATTTTGTATGTTTTTGTTTCAAATGTATTTAAATAAGCGAACACAACCAATGATAGTAACAATTCCCGAGAGGATTGGCTCATTAAAAAAACTTTGATCAGATCTCCACTCGGTCTGAATGGCCTCCACTAATTATGCTGACTTCTAACATTATTTTTTATCTCATCTTTCATATGACAAGTTGCTAAACACACAAATTAGCACAAACAATTTATATATATATATATTATTTGTTTTTTGGAGTGCTATAGACGGCTTGCCGGCAACCAGTTTTTAGAGTTAAAAATAAAGTAGTTATTATATTGACTCAAATATCACAACTTAAATCGTGGCAACTCTGACACTTTATTGTTATTATTATTAACAATCATGTATTATAATGTTTTTATTGCGAGTCGTCAGTTTGTCTGCCAGTTCTTTTGTTTGTCGAATCAAGAGCTTAGCTTAAGTAATCAACACTTTTTGGGGTATATAAGTCTATAACTCTATAATAAAGATCAAGTATTTAGTTCGACAGATCGTTTTGGTTGGATTTTTAGGCTTTTATTTAGGTAACAGGGTATTTATTAATCAAACACTTGAGAATATACTATTTTGTTATATATATTTTATCATAATTTTAAGCTAGTTGAGCTATAAAAATTAGTTTTATTGATTTTTAAATCATTGACTTTAAAAATATATTTAAATTATGTTGATTTTTAAGAAATAATACCTTATTGACCGCATAGAACTTTAGTATATTTGTTATTGCCAATAAAATGCAAATAAGTCAAATATATTTTATTTAAAGCTTCAACGTTTTGATTTCAAAGATAAGCCAATCAATAGCGTTGACAATATCTATATGTATAATACTATTATTAGTTTGTTTGTTCACATCTTTCTTTCTTATGGCGAAACTAACAAGATTTAGTTTATAAGCGACATTATTTGACTTCGCCTGCCTTCTGGCTGAATATTAATTAAAGTCTTCTTTATAGCTCTTCCAACTTGTTTTTGGACCAGCTCTTCCCAGCCGTGTTACACAAATATGCAAATCGTTTGCGTCAATCTTGTTTTTTTTTTATAGATACTCAACAATGAGTCTCATTGAGTTGACATGGGATTGACTCATGTTTTTTTATCGCAAATATTCGGTTCTTCAAAATAGTGTGTAGTTAATTATGAAACCTGATATAATATAACATCTTGCAAACACCCAAACGGGTTATATCATTCGATTTATTCTTGAAATTTGCATCTGTGTAAAAATGTACTTATTACCATACTAGTCTGTAAGCAAGTTAAAAAAGTTCTTGTTTTCATTTAAATCATTTTTTTTTATGTTTGTTTTTGATATTCATTTTGTTTAATGTATTATGCATTTTTTGGCTGTTTGTTTGATTCGCTGTGAAAAAAAAACTTTTGTTTCTTCTTTTTTTATGGCTTTCTTAAAACAAAGTTAGGAAATAGACTTGGAAATATTATTAATAAAGTTAGTTTGTCTCAAAAAAATCTCTAAAAATATTTTTATTTTGTTTTGTTTTCTTTTGATATTGTTAAGAAGAGGTAAAGACATAATCTGATTGCCTTACTATAAAACAAAAATTTAGATTTAATTTTAAGTAATGCTAAGTGTGTACATTGAATTGTTTGTGTTTCCTATATCTTGAGCGTGTTGCACTCGTTAGAGATGCAACAAATCGCCAGTAAACATTATATGGTAGTACTCAGCTTGTATATATTGAGTGTTGTCTCTGGCGTATATCTATGTATGTTAGCAGCCTCGTAAAATAAGTAATGCATTACTCATCTACTCATTGCCAGGGCATAAATAAATTGTGTTGCTATTCCGCAATTGTTTTATGTGAACGTTTAGCGTCGGTTTTGCGTTGACCTCAGCGTTTGGCAGCAGTTTGTCAAAGATAAACAAGACAGGGCAAGAAAAAAAAAATAAAAAAATAAATTGGCAAATGTGCAAATTTGGCCAAGCGACAACATTGAAGCCGGCTACCGGTTGTCTTCACTTGTTTAGTTGAACATTACGTATTTTCCCCAAACTGCCCAACCATAGACTGATCAATAAATCAATGCAAACTCTTTGATAAAGTAGTATCTAAGACTAGTTCGCATTACAATTAAACTGCATAGGGGTAAAGGAAACCTTTGTTTCCAGCAAACATCGACAAAAAACCAATCATATACCACCCATATTTGTTTAGGTTTCATTGAAATTATTCGGTTGTTTTAATCTTTTAACCATAAGTTAGTCATACAAAACAAAACATGTCTTTTAAAAGCATCCATTCATCTTGTAAATTAGTTGTTTTATTATGCAAATTCAATGATTTAAGCGACAATCGTGTTATTTTTATGTTTATTATACATCACACAATGCTCGCTATAAGTTTTGTGCAAATATATAATATGCCTAGGAACTAGTTTAGTATAAATGAGCTTCTGACAATTGGCTTACTTAGAGCAGCTTTTTACTTAACTCAACTAGACTTCAAGTCTACGAACATATATTGTGCTGGAAGGTGTGCATTCCGGTGTGTTGCTGTAAAAAACATGTAAATAGCAAATACTACACACACACACACACACACACACAAAGTGTGTTATGTCATGAAAACTTATTTGATCTTCTTTATTTTTTTTTACTGCAGCGCTTGCGATCCATGAGATTCGCAAAGAGAGGCGCGTTGTTTAACTTCTTTTGTACGTTGTATTAAAACAAAAATGCAGCTAAATAAGCGGCAAATATTGCAGCTCAGTATGGTTTGCCCCTTCCCGTACGTCTTCTCCACAAATACACCTATCAAAACGAGCGGAATGCAAATGATTGACTGGCCAACTAGCAGTAGTAACTGGCCTGGTGCTTAACGTTCAAAAATTAATGTGCAAACATTGAAGAAACTGAAAGTTAAAGTTGATCGGTCTGGTGTATGTTCACGGCTTGTGGCCGGCCTGCTGTATTGAAGGGGCGAGGCGGCATTTTATTTAATTAATTAACGCCAAGAGCATCTGTTGAAGAATCGTCAATGTGCATCTGTTAATGCGTCAAAAACGATGCCGTTGAAATATTTGCACTAATTGACGCCCAAAGGCAAACGATTATGTTGATATCTGGTGTCTGCTTCAAGGTTCAACAAATTGATTTCATATGAAACATACAAATTGATCAATAAACTTTTTGCCAATCATTATTTACTACCTATCATCATCGATTGGATAGTACGTGTTGGTTAATGAAACAAGATGCAAATATTAAGGGCAATCTATTTTTTTCCTGACCTGCCCTCTCAATACACGGGTATATATTTTGCTTAGTGGCTCATATTACGTTGCATATTTTTTATTTAGCTTAAGACCTTGGTTATTTTGCCAGGTCATGGCTGCTACATGTTGGTTTAGGGATAGATTCAAGTACAAACTAAAAACGTGTCAGATTGAATTGTAATAAAAACGAAAGAATTTGCACGAATTTGCACGAATATAAATGTTATATAAACATATACATAAATTTATTATTTTCATGCAAAGTAGTAATAATTTTTGGCTCAGTTTTGTTTCTGCCTACACTTAACTAACAAACTGACAAAGTTTGAAGAGTTGATTCTAAGCATTCGCGATTCGATCGTAAGCGATTTGCATTATAATAACAACGTCAAACAGTTGGTATCAATAACGCTGACATCTTCAATAAATTAAGTACAACCAGAGAGAAGGTAGGGTAGCTTTATTTTAGCCCCTCCGTCCGACACCTGAAAACCAGTTTTGAACACAGCTTTGGGCCTGGCCAAGCAGCTTTGCTTTATTTTTTTCACCTCTCTCTCTTTTGCCTCTTTGGGTAATTTGCTAGCAATTACAGAATCAAGTTCCACTTCAGGTTTCACATAGTTACCATTACTCTAAGTTTCTGCAAGTGATTTTTATGGCAAAAAAGAAAAAGAAGAAGTAGAAAAAAAACACTTGTTAACTGCGGTGGCATTCAGATAAATTAATTGACAAACTGTGAGTGGCATAATTAGCTAGATTTTGAGTTATACTACAAACGAGATGGCATCAATTTGTCAAATGATTTCATGATCATGATCTTGACAACTGCACCCATTTGTGGCAGCGTGAGAAGATCACTGTAGAACTTCTTTCTATTTTTAAAATTCTTGTTAGATACACTTTGATGTAATCATTGCTTATTTGCTGTTCTATACCTATGAGCATTTCATTTGTTTTAGAAGCTTTTGTATACTTGTGGTATCCTATTGAGGAGGGGGAAATCCCTATGACTGAGGTCACCACAATTCAAAATCTCCCAATTTGCATATGACTAGTGTCTGTGCTCATAAAGATGATTGATTTATTTAATGACTTAATTCAATGAGTTTATTTTAAGCATCTTAAATTAAATACTTATTGTTGCTCTACCTGTTTTTACAGTAGCTATTATTATGTAAAAAAAAGAAGGCTCTTCAGGGTAAGCTCCACGCGAACATTATGAAAAGATTACTGAAGCTTAGTAAGAATATTTGGGATGTGTTTATAATAATCGATAATAAAACCAGATGATTCAAATTTAAGAACATTGCAGGCTTCAAAGCCTTTACAAGTATATATACTATTTCTGGATCATTTCCATTAAGAAAATTATGTGTTAGTCTTAATGTGTTTAGTTGTTGTAAATTTCCGTGTATTTATTCCCAATATAAGCAAAAAAATCAGTAAGGCAATAACACTTAACCCTAAAAGTATGCAATCATTAGTATAACCGAAACAGCCGCTTGGACTGCAAAGATTTTTTTTGGTTTTGTTTTTCTCAACATGCAAACAAATGTTTTACAATGCCAATAAGCTAATTGTAGTTGTTGTGCTTTCTCAATGCTGCAGCATCCATTGGCCTGTGTTGAGGCATACTCTTTGTCTATCTCTTAGCCACTTTAATTAGCCCAAGTGGCAGGCAGTCGTAAAAGCTGAAAAAGCGTTGCCTACTTTCAGGAGGCCATTAAAAATTAAATGCATATCAAAGAAATAACTGCCGGGCAGAAACAACAGCCACAGCAGCAGGCGCAGGAGCTGTAGCAAGTTGATGAGCATAAAACCGGAACAGGAACCAAACCTGGACTAAGTAAATGACACTAAAATATTACGTGCACATATGCCAAGACCTCCATAAGACAAATGATGAGCAACAAAAGCACTCGAAGCCACAAGGATAGACGTTGGACAGAGGAAAGAGAGAGAGATGAGGAGGCTGGCTGCGGATCCTGCCAGCCAAGTTGAGCAATCAAGCAAAATGAGGTGCATTTTTCAGCAGTTGTCGTTCTTGGCATCAAATAATGCCCAAAAAATAATCACAAGGCGACAAAATGTTGCATATAATGCGGCTGCTTAGGCGGCACTGAAAGTGGAAGGCACGACGCTGCCTTGAGGCAGACATGAGACGTGGACTGATGATGGGTCCTTGCCAGGCAACGATGTCTGTTGTCACGGCTCGTGTTAATTATTTTGCTAAAATATCAACAATAATAACAATAACAAGAACAGCGGCAGCGAAATTTGACAAAATTTGATGTGCGCCCATCCCATCCGCTACCCAAAAATGGAAAACAAAAACTGAAAATGAAAAATCACAATTTCCGGCGCTCCAATAACCGCCGGCTACACACACACACACACACACATAGAGTGTATACACATGTACAGTTATTATTTTTGTTTAAATATTAAGGATTTATAACAATAGACGGACGACAGAGTGTGAGAGAAGGGACTCGGAGGTTTAATGAGTGACGGCTGGTCATATTAGATCCGATGCATGGGAATATACTCCTTGCCACTCCCCTTCTGTGTGTGTGTGTGTGTGTGTGAGTTATGCTGCATTAAGCTCTGCTTCTGTGTTGGGCATTTATTTTATTTTGCTTTACTTATTTTTTTTTTTATTTGGTTGTTTTTTTTTTTTGTTTATGGGTGTGGGTGGGTGTTGGCTGGTTGGGTTCGTTGGTTGCGTCATCATCATCATCATCTTCTTGTTCTTCTACTTGGCATTTGCATTATTCATGTGTTTTTGGCCTGGGCATGCTGTAGTTTCATTTTTAAAGCCCAAACGTTCATAAAAACTCCCAACAGACAAGTGCATTGCCAGGATGCAACGAAAGTTTTTTGGTTTTTTATTTCAGCATAGATCGTATAAATGCCATATGCGTTGAATGAAATGCGATAACATATTTTAACATACTTCTTCAGTTGGAACAGGTGTTTCTAGTGTTCTGTACTTGGCCTTCACTCAATGTTTTCATAGAGCATTTCCAATTCGTTGTTTGTGTGTGCTTCTTGAGTGATATGCCACATTTCTTGTTGCATTTTATGTGCTATTCGCGTTTTTGATGGCAGTTTTTTGTGTTTTTTTTTTTCGGTACGTCGTGTGTTTTTGTTGATGCTGATGACAGCGTCATCGTTGTCGTTGCTTGCCATGATGAAGTTGTCGTTCACTCCAATGATAATGATGATGACGACGATGATGATGAGGCGGGCAGCTAGCGCTCGTTAAGTTGCCTTTAAGTCAAGTTGTTTGACAATCTGCCCAAGAACAACAACAGCAACAAGAACAAGAACAGAACCACACGAGCGAAAAGAGTGTTATAAATTGCATTTAGTGTCGGGCCAAGTCATTGGTGATTTGTTATAGCTGCCAGGCTGAACACACAGTAAAAGCGACACAGAGAGAGAGAGAGAGAGAGAGAGAGAGAGAAAGCAAGAGACAGGGAGAGTGGGTAAGGCAAAAGGTCAGAATGATGAAATACCACAAGGCACAACAACAATGTTAAGGTGCTCATATGTAAATAGTAGCTGGTGAATGCGTTGGCCTGAACTTGCAACATAGCCCAAGAGCAAAACGGAATTGTTTACAAATTTCCTTACAAAATGCCTCAATGCCAATGGAGGAGGCCAAAAGGAGGCCAACAAACGACTCGTACTGCCCAATGCAGTGCATATGCTAAAATAACGCGCCAGTCATAAACTAAAGACTTTGTTTACAAATTAAATGCAACATGCAACAAGCGACAACAGCAAAGGCAATGGCAATGGCAACGGAGACATCGACATCTTCATCCAAACCGAATATGTATAGTTCCCCTTCCAACAGAGAGTGAGAGAGAGAGTGAGAGAGAGAGGGAGTGGAGAACTGAGCCTGCTTATGAATGCGAGTTGGCCAGATGGACAGCCAAAGCTATAGCTATGCTTTAGCTATATACATGAATGTGGCTCGCTCCTGGCGCTTGGGTGTGATGTCTATGCGAATGCAGTTGCTTGTTGTTGTACTTTATGCCCACGGTATGCAAAACAGGGCAGACCCGCTTAACGCTCCACGCTATACTTCAAATGCCATACGAATGTATGTATATGCCATACTCTCTGCAGCAACAGCAACAGCAACAGCTACATGTGTTTTACATGAATTTTAAATGATATGTTAAATAAAATGCGCAGCTAAACAGCCGACGGGCCCATCGTCGACGACGACGACGACGAATGCGTGGACAACACGCAGTGAACGAGGCTTAAAGTGCAGCGGGGTAAATGAAAGCGCCAGAGTAGAAGAAGGCCAAAAACAGTGGGTCATCTGTCTTTAGTGCTTTGAAATGGTTGAAGTGTTATTTAAAGATCAGATTTTTCATTGGATTTTCGTTGGGCTTGTGGTCAGTGTGCAGGTCGCATCTAAAACTATGCAAAGTTTATGCGAATCTAAAATATTTGCACTGCACATGCGCAAGCACTGCACTAGCTCAATTGTTCAGATACATTTATATCTTAAATGCAGGCAAAATGGGGCGATGCTTCTGCTGCTGCTGCACCCGCTAAATCTGCAACATCGGCAGCAAGTCACATTTGTAGTTGTTGCTTAAGTTAAAAGAGTTGAGGCAGGAGTCGAGTAAACCGTTTGCTGGCTGCTGCTTCTGCCGTTGCTGTTGCTGTTGCTGTTGCTGTTCTTGCCTGATGCTATCAATTCAAAGTCAAATGGGGGGACAACAAAACAAATCGGCGCTGCATCTATAATGAGCCCAATGCCGGTACACAGACCATGGCTTAAACTCTTAGGCTTTGGCTTTGGCTTTGGCCGGCCCCGAATCTGAATTGTTTTGGCCATATGGCTTTGGGGGCCTGGGCCAGGTTGGTTTTTTCTTTTGGCTTTTTGAAGTTGAGCATGTGCTCATTGAGTTGTTGTTGTTGCTGTTTGTTGCTGTTATATTTGCACGATGTCGGACTAGGGACACCCACCCAAAACGCACACACACGCAACGTTGTGCGTTGCCCCCAAGGCTATCATCGGTTGTGTTGCAAGTTCAAGCCAGACTGCAACTATATACAGAACCTAAACCTACTTGCCGCTGTCTGCCGTCTGATTGCAAAAATTGAATCCCAGCTCAGACTCCATAAATGTCTTTATTATAGCCCAAGTGCTTTGGCCAATTTGTAGCCACAAAGCAGAGCATTAATATATATATGCTCTGACTTTATACAATATGTTTCTTTCCATGCAATCCAGCATAATTCAATCAATTTTGAAATGTTTTAGTAGTTTCGTTTGACCCCAATACGCTATAAATGTATGTGTGTGCATAAATGGATTTCGTTGAAGATTACTGCTCAAGCGTCTCGATCAATGCTGGCGGGGAAGTGTATTCAATAACTGTGCCAAAGTGCAAAATGCGCAACACCCACTGCATTCAAAGCAACAGAAAAAAAAAAAACACCCAATTTCAGACACCTACAACAAAAATGGCCAAAAGTTTGGCATTAAATTGCTGATGCAGCAAACTGTTGGCAACAATTTCTATAAACACAGAGCCCGGTCAACCAACTGGCAGCCGCAGCAGTAATAGAAAAGGATTCGCGACTCCATTGAACACCCGAATTTGCAATTTTCGAGTTAGGCTTTGGGTATGGTTTTTTTTGTTCTTCTTGTGTTTTTTGTGTTTTCTGGCCAGCCCAGAAATGGTGGGCGAACAAATTATAGCCTACAAAACAAGGTATTTTTTGTTGTTGTTGTTTTCTTGGTCGGCGTCTCTTTAGCACTTAACACGTCAACAGACGACGCTCGTCAGCTAGTTCCCATCGGGCCAAAACGAGTAACGTAATGGAAATCAATGTTGCGGTATTTTCCTTTTGCTGACATGATTACCTGTCTGCGAGTGTGTGCGAGTGTAGTTAGTTTGTTAGATAGATAGATGAAACGATAGGTATATATATGTAAGATAAGATTGCACATGATTGTGCCCCATTGCAAGGCACTTGCTTCTCTTGCTTCTTGCCTATCGATTATTATCTATTTTGGCAGAAATCGATCGTGATCGATTTAGGGCTGCCGTTGCCGTTGCCGTTGCCATTGCCGTTGCAGCATTGCACAAAAGGTTAAGTGGTAGAATGGCTCGAAAATGTTGTCCAACTTGCCTCGTTTGCCGGCAGCATGCGTGCTGTGAAGCAAGATACTTAACTGCCGTCCACCGATCTTTTTTCTGCCCGTTTCAATCACAATACGACAAGAGTTGTTAATGTGGCAACAGGCACAGGAGAACAGCCAACATTTTTGTAAATTTTGGCATGTCGATAACTGAATGATTCTCAATTCAGAATTTAAATCACATAGTTGGCCATGCAATGCTCTCTGCCAGGCATTCGAACAAGAGTTGATATTACATTCAATTGCTTAACAATAAATATTGAAAAGCATTTTAAAATTATTTTTTGCACAACACATCAGAGCAAAACGGATATACTTTCTAAGTCGTTTAGTGTTAGAATTGTGAAATTGCAAAAGATAGCAGCAATTGAGCCGAATTAAACCAAATCTATACAAAATGCCTGTGGAAGACAAGTCGTATTTTGAGGACCAGCCCGCCAAGAAGTTCGATCGCTGTCTGGCCAATGGGATTATAAAGGGTGGTGGCGGTTTCATCGTTGGAGCTGTCATATCTCTATTGTTTCTACGCCGACGTGTCTGGCCGATGCTATTGGGCACTGGATTTGGCATTGGTGTTGCCTATAAGACATGCGAAAAGGATTTGGATTCGTTCAAGTAGATGTCAAATTAATGAATATCATATAAATATTATCGAAATTTTACACAAATACCAACAAACACACACACACACACAGCTATAAAACCCTATATATATATATATAGACGATATGTGTAAGTGCGCATAGATTTAGCGAACAATTTTGAATGTTGTACTAGCTGTTGCTTGTTGGACTGCCAATTAAAATTCAATAAAAATACATGCAATTCCAATGAAAAGTGATGCACACGTTATCACAAAATGGGAAATCTGCAAATCGGGGCATGACTAGAAGCAATCAGTACGAGTTCCATGTAAAACAGTATCAGCCACAGATCCACAAAAACAAAACCAAAACAGGGGGGAAAAAAAACATAGAGCGAGAGAGTGAGTTTAAAATCTTTAGTCCGGGTCAGCAGCAGAGTCAAGTGCAGCAAAAAAAAAAAAAACAAAAAAAAAAGACGTGGTGAGAAGAAGCCTTTGCCTTCGCCTTCGCCTTCGAGGAGCTCACGTTTCTGCAAACAGTCCGCAAGTCCGCGGAAGCTGCCTCATGTTGCATGCAACAACAGCAGTCGCTCGGTGCTGTGGCTCGTTTGCCCGTCACATAATCTGCTCCAAATCAAAATTGCTTATTAAACGTGGAGCTGTGGATAGGCACAGCACTTCTATGCCTACAGCCTCACCGTACACACACACACACACACACACTCACACTCACACTCACTCTCTCTCTCTCACCCTGTTACTCTTATGCGTTGTGGGCGCCCGCAGCTGGCATTGGCCAGTTGGGTATGGATCTTGGGCACTTGGACTCTGCGTAGCGCCCAAAACGAATCTGTCGCCGCATCGCCCAGTTTACCAGCTTACCAGCTAAAACATTCACTGTGCCCCTCTTTTGGAAAATTGCTGCCGAATTCTGCACTGTTCTGTTTTGTTGCAGCATCGAGTTTTGGATCACGATTGCCTGACTTTTTGCCGGGCCTCAATAAGCTCAAACATCTTGATATGGATGCGGCGCTACAGGCGCATTGATCACCGAAGATGACGACGACGATGACGACGACGACGTGCAAAGCTGCCAATGAAGCGATACCAGGCCTTGGGCAAACTCTTCTCCCTCTGGTCTTGGTCGCACTATTTCTACGTTTGCCCTCTGAACCCAGATTGCATTCTGTAGCAGATATATTATAATTGCTGGCCATGGCTTTAACGCTATCTGAACTGCTCGTTCCCTACTGTCCTGTCGCTAGAGTGCCTTGGTCACTCACTCATTCACTCAGTTAGTCCGATGGCCAGTTGAAGATTGTCAGCTTGTGCTGTGCTTTCATTCGATGCGCTGCCTTTTTCGGTGTCTTATCATATCATCAACGATTGCCGGCTGCTTTTCAATTCGATACAAGTGGCCAGTAGAGTAGAGGAGGGGGGTAGGGGGGGAGGGAAAACGCTTTTGCGGTTCCAGGAAACCTGGCAAACAGCCTGCAAACAGAACTTGTCGCATTAGCACCACGTTGTGTAGCTAAAATTAATGCGATTTCTGATTGCATTGTGCTCTCTTTTCCTCGCTCTCTCTCTCTCTCTCTCTCTGGCCCTAGATATGTGTGAAAGCAGCAGAAAGATCATTTGATCAACGATTAATGTACAATAAACGTTCTTTAATCATGCAATCGCCAGTGAATGTGTGCCACATAAATCGTTTGGCATACGAGTAGATGTAATCTAAGACTTAGTTACTTATATCTTTTATATTAGTTCAATGAATTTGGTAAGCTATGCGATCTTGAATGCTTTTGGGAAGCTTTTAATGTTTATTAAATAGCAAAGCTAAAGTTTTGGTCGTCCAGAAAGAAAGAAGTTTATGAAAGTTCAAATCACAAATAAGTTCAACCCAACTTGAATTGGGTTATATATCTCTATGAAGTTTCTAAGTTAAGTAAAGCTTCAACTTAATAGTCTTGGACCTATAATCGAATGTTAAATATGATCTGTTTGCTTGTTACTAATTGAGTTAAGGTAAAATTTGCTCAGTACCATAAACCTAAACCTGAACTTTCTCAATTTCTTTGACCATCAATAGGCAAGTTTTTGTTGTTTTATTTATTTTTCTGTGGCTCCAGTTACTAGTTAGTAGTTACGAGGCTGCAAAACGACGACAACATGTGTTTGATTTTGATGGGTTGCACGTTGTAAGTTGCATGGCTGCATTTGCTGCAAAGCTGCAAAGCTGCAAGCTCTAAACTGCAAACGATCTTGACAAAAAAGCGCAAGCAGTTACAGCTACAACAACAACAACAAAAACAACAAGAGCGTAAAAATGGAAAGGTTCCCAAGAAAATTTAGATCAATTTTCCTAATTTACTTGAGCGCTGCGATTGCGTGTCGTGGCGTGAAAAACGGCACTTGAAAATTCCAACAGCGCTCTGCTAAAGGAATCGGAGTCTTCGCAGCACAGCCCAACTGCCACAACTGGGTGGCAACGGAAGGGGAAGGGGCAGAATCAACAACAGCAACAACAACAGCCAAACAGGAGAAAAATAAGGAAGAAAAAACGAAAGAAAGATAGAAAAAAAAGTATATATAAAAAAAAAAAAAAATAAATCACGACTCAAGTTTCGAAAGCGCGAAACTGTTACCAAAGCACTTAAACTTAAATTGGCCAGCGACGACGACGATGACGACGATGACGACGACGACGACGACTAAGAGTAAGGTAACATAGTAAACCGAAGCCACAGATCCACAAACCAAACCAAAAGCAAACCAAAACCAAACAGCCACAGCTGAGGCAAAAGGCTAAATTAGAAATAGTGTAGATAGATACGCCAATAGAATTTATAGCGGCCTGCGCGTAGCCTGCGTCGTCATGATCATGCGGCTAAAGTCACCACCACCACCAGCACCACCAACCTGTAACCTGGGCAGGTTAATTTTGGGCACGACGCGGCGGCCCCAATGATGACGATGATGATGGCAACGCACGAAGCAACTGCCTTGATCATGTACAACGTGCACCACGTTTGGCTTTGGCTTAGGCTTAGGCTTTTGCGCCTGGCTGGGCTCGCTTTGACTTGGCCTTAACGCTGCTTAAGTTTAATGGAACCAATTGAAGATATTTTGTGGCCAAGTGATAAAGTTGTATAGCCCAGTTGGTGGGTGCCGTTCCCGGCTTCTGCGCTCTCTTTCTCTCTCTGTTTTGCTTTTGCTGCTGCAGCAGGAAGCGTTGTGCATTTTTCAGTTTCATCAACAGCTTGGCCATCAGCTGAGTTGGTTTCACGAACCCCATTAAATGATGCGTAAACCTAAACGTGATCATGCGTGGGGTGGGCAGAGGCTGACGAGGAAGTAGCAACAACAACAACAGATCCGACACGATTGCGATACACAAAAGGAATTCGAACCTTTAGCCAAAAACATAAAAAAATGATAACGACATACATTTGGTTTGGTTTTATTCGCGTATTTAGAACATGACTGGCAAAATGCCTGACCTAACGCAATAGCCATTTTGTTAGCATCGCGTCGTGTCGCTGCTGCTGCTGCCTCTGTCGACGTCGACGTAGCTGACGCTTCCGCTGCTGTCGCCAATCAATCAAACGGACGTCGACGTTTCTTGTTGTTGTTGCGGCTTTTATTTATTTTGGCTCATTTTTACGCTTTATGCACTGCGCACTGTGCCGCAATTTGCTGCCTCCCCCTTTTTTTGTATATACTTGCTTCTTGCTTTCACTGTCTTCTTCTTATGCGTCTTCGTCTTCGTTTTTATCTTGACCCCTGTGCTTGCTGCTTGTTTCATTCGTTGTGTGTGTGTGTTTGCTGTGGCCATTAAATTTGATACCCACTTATTTGGCCAATAAAATTAACCTACCTCAACTTGTTTGAGCCCAGTTCAAGTACGAGGGCCAACTTTCGGTTCGCTTCAGCTTTATGTCTGCCGTCATTTAACTGGCCCTCATATGTGTGTGTGTGCTGTCTGCGTGTGTGTGTGTGTGCTGGAACACTCTGGGTTAGTCTCTGCCTTCCCAGTCTCGGCTATAATGGGTAGGGCTCTTGTTTTGGTTGCGCCTAATGAGCAATATGGTTGCAGCAACAAATATAAACAAATCTAATAATAATTATATCAGCATTTTCAAAGTCAATGTCCTTCCATCCATATAATATATGAAATGGTTAAGAAGTTAGTAAGAATGCATTTGAATCTTTTAAGACTTAAAGAAAGTTTTTTAGATATTTTAATTTTGATGTAAAAGTCAAAGCAGTTTATACTTTTCGTTTACTACAAAAAATACTTTTTTTCTGTTTCCTTCATGCCACACAAACACTGATTCCCTTGAAGTAGCTACGAACCTGCCGCTGCTATCGGTTGGGTCTGCTTAAAAAGGTGCGACAATTTAGACGTCGTCGCTGTCGTTGTTGCGCCTTGTCGACGTCACTCCAACTGTTGGCCAGGTCTGCTTGGCTCCTGTTGCGAGGCACAACGCACCAATTAAAGAAGACAAACAAAAAAAAAACAACAAAAAAGAGTCGCTTTGGCTTCGAACTGCGCCTGCACCAATTTGGGGCAACAACGATGCAACGGCTACCCATTCACATTCACGTTCGTATTCAGTCGATTGTGCGAATGTCCATTGTCACTTGTTGCAATAAATTGAAATTGACCAAAAGCGTGCGTTGCCACTTGTCTGTGTGTGTGTGTGTGTGTGTGTGTATCTTGTTGCAAGTGCAAGTTGACAATAAATGTCAACACTTTGCAGCCGCTAATTTATTTGCACGCTTGATGCGTGCCCCCAACGCTGGCGGCCAGCATTGCTCTTATCCCAAAACGGCGTGGCAGGACATTGCTTTAGATTGGCAGCTTTTAAAATCAGCAAACTATATACAAATATCGGCGATAGTGGAACAGTTTCGTCGTTGCCTTAACAAATGCTGGCTACTCTATTCCGTTTCTTGACATTGCAATAGTCTTATAATTGCCGGGTAACCTTAGCCACTTGCATGCCACTTGCCCAAAATGAGGTTGTAGGCAACGTTGTTGCCCAGCTCCCAGCACGGAAGTCAGCGAAGCGCAGCAGCAGCAGCAGCAGCAGCGGCAACCAACTCAACAGACAAGCCGCCGTCGTCATCCTCGTCGTCGTGGGTTTGGTTGGGTCAGTCGGTCCTCTTCGCTGTTGGGCTGACACGCGGCACTTGCTGATGGTCAAAACCAAATGTAGCAGCCAGCAGTCGTCCAGCAGTGGCCAGGCAATTAAAATTTTGCGGCAACTAAAGGCAGCCGCTGCTTAACAGAGTCGACGTCGCGACAGCCTCTGTCACCTCTCTCCCCTCCCCGCCTCTTGCGAGCAGCAGGCCCTAGGCACCCTCCTCACCAGCCCTCTCCAGCCCAATTGCTCTTTTCTTTTTTTTTTTGTGTTTTTGCCTAAATAAGTCAAGTGTTACGACGGCAACAGCGACGGTGACGGTGACGGCGACGGCGTTGCGGCCAAATGGGCGTATGAAATGCAATTAAATTAAATTTGCAGTTGCAAGTGTTCGTGGGGCAGGCAACAGAGTATGAACCGTAGAAGGGGCTATAGATAGCGGAGCCCAAGGCAACAACAACTTGTCATAATGAGCAGTGTCAATTTTGCATAATTAACATTTAATTGAAATGGTTATCAAGAGCGGCCCCAAAGGGGCCTCCAAAAGGGCTAGAAGATGTTGTTGTGATTAAAAGTCATTCAGTTGGCATAGACACAGGCGTTAGTGCGTGATATATTTATAACATCTATATTGCAACTGAATTTCTATTCCGTTGTTTTCATTGAAATGTCATTCAATACCTTAGATGTTAGATTGTCAATTATGCTTGTCAGTATACCTATACTATATATATATAAGTGTGTGTTTGTAGCTCTTACTTTGCTTTTCTACTACTACTTCTCCCTCTCTCTGTCTCTGGGTGGTTTTGCCCAGTGGCACAGTGCTCGTGTTGCCTGCCAAGCAGCCTATCGATAACAGTTGATAAAACCGAGCAGAGAAGCCAACTTTTTTGTGCCCAGCAGCCACCCACTGATGTGGTGTTGTTGTTGTTGTTGTTGTTGCTTTTCTTGTTGCCCTGTTGTTGTGTTTAAAAGGTTTTTCATGTTGCAGCGATAAAATGGCTAAAATTGTATAACTGCAATGCACACGCACAACACACACACACACACACACACACACAAGCACACAATTTGGCAATCGATTGGCTTTGTTCTTGTTGTTTTTTATTGCACTTCCGCCTAAACTGTACTAGCTCTAAACAGATGATGCCTGGCAGCTGTTGGTTGATATTGTTTTGACTCTACTCTTCCCGCCCCGCCCCCGCCACACACATAAACAC
This sequence comes from Scaptomyza caliginosa, assembly GCA_035044725.1. Taxonomy (NCBI): domain Eukaryota; kingdom Metazoa; phylum Arthropoda; class Insecta; order Diptera; family Drosophilidae; genus Scaptomyza; species Scaptomyza caliginosa. Next base: position 170,692 of record JAWNNR010000154.1, on the reverse strand, counting down.
ACAACAAATGTGCCCCAAATAATATAGTTAAGTTCTTTGCTTCTTAGTAAAAAGTCCAAGTGCGCTTTCTTAACGCCCAAGTTAAAAACACATTCGTATCAAATCAGCGAAGCTTAAAGCCAGCTTAAGTTTTAGATGGCCCATGGCTTAATCCGCACTTTAGCGCGTTTCTTGGCAGCTTTCCGCCTGTCATCTCTGGCCCTGCTGGCCAAAACTGATAGTTAACTGCTTGTTAGTTGTTGCCTGGTGGTTGGTGGCTTTTGTGGTTCTGGCCACCACTTTGTTTACAAAAATTATGCAAACTATGCAATTGTTTTAGTTTCCATCGTTTTCTCTGTCGTTGTTTTTGTTTTCGTGTTTTGTTTCTGTTTTTGTTTTTTTTTTGTTTTTTGGGCATTTTGTTGCAATAAATTTAACGCCAGGTAGCTAAAACTCAGAGCCCAGAACCAGAACCAGAACCAGACTGAGAGTGCCCCAAGGCTAACTAACTAACTAAAAAGGGTTGGATACCATATGTCTGGAGCTTATTCAGATCATTTGTTCAATTTACGTTTAATTTTATCGCAACATTATCTTCACATTTGATATATAGAAATACATTGCAAGGCATTCGTTCATGTTGTGCTAGTTGTATCTGCAAATTGTTCAACGGATAAGATCTTTTCAGTTGCGACTTTCTACTTTCACACTTGATAAATTGCACTTACTGACTGCCTCAAGGGCATTGTTATATTTGTTGTATAATCAGCAGCAGCTGCATTTAGTTCGATTGCCAAATTTATGCCACTTCAAGCGTTATGTTGTGATTAAATAGAAATGGTGTCATCTACAGTTGATGGCACAAACAAATTAATTTTAACTCAATTTTCCAGTTAAAGTCTGACAAGAAACAATGGCCAAGTCAAAGGCATACACACAGCTGCTGCTACTGCGGTTACAGCTCTCTCAAATGGTTTATGTGGAGTATATGTTGTACTATGAGTTTGGTTTGAGAGGCTGTGTGTGTGTGTGTGTTATGGCTTGGTTGTGCTTCTGGTTCTGAGTCTTGGCTTGATTGAAAGCTCTAAGCACAAATCGCGGCATATTTTAATGCGGCTATGCGCCACTTGACTCGATTGCACAAGAACAACAAAAGCTATGCTACAATTCATGCATGAAACATGACGCGCTTCTGATATATATATACCACCAGTACCAAGTACCAAGTACCAGGTACCCAGTACCAAGTACTAAGAGCCAAGTACCCAAGCATCCAAGCATCTAAGCATCCGAGCATCCGAGCAGCCAAGCAACCAGACACCGCAAAAGCCAAATCCTTCTCTAGCCAGGAGTGGGTACAGATTTGTATAAGGACTTTACTCATACACTGTAATGAGTGAAAGTCTATGCAACATTAGCTGCACTCCAGGTGATTTTCAATTTGGATTGCGGTGTTTCTCTCAGTGCATTCGGTTAGCCGACAGACTTTGGCATTGCAGCATATATTGACGCTCCATGGTGCCGTCAACGCTGACTTCTTCGCACAGTCTCCGACTCCTGCTCATTTATCGCATCCTTCTGCATCTTTGTCTACGTCTGCATCTGCGTCTGCCGCCGTCTGTGGCCTCAAATCAGAGGCACGCAGGTGAAAGCTTTTCTAATGAGCGCGTTTAGGCATTTGGCAAGCAGCGGTGCAGTCAGCGATTGCAGTTAGCATTGACGTCGCAGTCGCAGTCCAGCGCGTCAACATCGAGCTGAGTTTGAGATTAAGTTGATGGCACGCCATGGGCGCAATTATTGCAACTTCAATAAATTTTCAAGTTGATTACGCACTGAGCGAAATTAATCGCTCGCATACGTCATCTCACATACGCCATGTGTGCGCTGCGTTCCAACGTTAAGGGTTGGGCCAGACGCAAGGGAGCGGCGCCTAGCAATTGCAATTAAGTGCAACTTGGACTTGGCACAGCGTCAGCACACAAATTCTTGGAAATTATTCACACTCATTAACATATTTACACCTGAAAATACAGAGCAAAAAAAAGGCGAACGCTGACAAATGTGAATGAGGCGTTATCTAAGCCCACAACTACAATAACCTAGGCGGAGGGCGAGGGGAGGAGGAGTGCTTGCAGTTCCCAATTAGACAAACTTCTGCTACCTCTTCACATGATACTTGAAACATTTAAGCCCATTTTTGTCAACTGGCCGGCGGGCAGCAGTTATCTACGAGCTGCCTGCCGATTACGATTAATGAGCCAGGCACTTAAAAATTGTTCATGGCACGCGCTACGCAAAACGAAAAAGAAAGAAAAAACGAAACAGCAAAGTAATTTTTTGCCATTTTCGGTTAAGCTTCCAACTGCGCATCGAGTTTATTAAGTTGTTTCCAGTTGTCCAACACCTGCCCAGTGGCAAACTGGCTAAATGGCCAGCGATCGAAGCGATCGAAACGTTGCAAGGCGACGCCGCACGCAGCTGATTGGCAATTTGCTGCTGCTCACAGCTACGAGTCTCATTTGTCTCAGCCAAGCAAATCCAAGTCAATGCACTTGACCAGCTGCCGCTGGCTGAGCTGTTGGCCAATTAAGTTACAGGTCGCGGCTAATATGCAACAAAAGCAACAAAGAACCCAAACAGTAGCCGATACTAACCCGACCAACCAACCAACCAACCTACCAAACGCCTGTGTTGTGACGTATTTGGCCATTGACAGCGCCTTAATGGATTAACATTTGTCAGTGTCGTGTTAGGCAGCCAGTTACAATGGCCTCTAGCTGCAAATGTTGCATGAACTTCTGAAGACTGTGCAGCAGACTTGGCAAAGAGAAGGACACAGATTGAGCCTTATTTGCATGCTGTCTGTGGCCAGAAGGGGTTTCAATATGGCTAGTACTTAAGCTTGTTTTGGCCATCTAGCATTGCCGCTGGCTTTTCTTTGTGTTTTGTGAATATTTTCATTATCAACGCGACTTGCGGCTTAACTTGCAATGCAATTGAGTCATTTATCTTTTGTATTTGTTGCATACGCCAAAAGCATAAGCTATCAACATGAAACACAAAACCACATTTTTCCCTAAAATATTTATACATATTTTTAATATTTATAACAAGTTGTTAAATGCTCAATACAAGTGCTACGATGATACAACACAAAGCAATTCATTTAACTTTATAATGGTAGATAGCTAATTGCTGCCTGGCTAATTGAATAAGAATCTTGTTTGTGGTTAATCACATGTTACGCATGCACAGACCCAATACACTTGGAGAAAAGCTTATGCATATGCATATGCTCGTAATTAATCGCACTTGTACAACAATTAGTTGTTGTGATAATTAATTTGTTTAATGCAATTGACAGATGAACCGAGAGAGAGAGAGAGAGAGAGAGAGAGAGACAAAGAGAGATGGACAGATTGATAAGATAAGATTAACGATATACACACATAGTTATAAAGCACGCGTAAATAATAGACTAGCAAGCAGAGCCATCTAGCGGCCAGCAATCAATTAAACAGACTGTGCACACAGCCAGAGCCGCAGCCACAAAGGGTTTATTGGATGGAATCGTGGCGCGTAAAGAAAAGTAACGTTTATAGTGCGTGTAATCAGCTCTTAACTTATAATTTATAAAACGGCCTGGCGAAAGGTGTGTGTCTCTGTGTGTGTGTGTGTGTGTGCGTGTGTGTGTTGGTTCGCAGTTTAGCGCGCTGTGAAAGATGCAACGCATCGGCGGAAGCTATAAACATCTGTATAATTAAATAAAATAAAATTAAAAATGTTAATGAGCGCCTCAGAGCGTTCGAGACAAACAACAACGACTGAGAAGCAGGCAGAAAACAAAAAAAAAAATGAATATGAAGACGACTTCCCAAGAGACCATCTTTTGGTTGAAAGAGTTTTTTGTTGTTTTGTTTTATGTGCAATTTTCTTTTGGGCTCCGTTTGCCACTTGCCACTTGCCACTTGCTAGTTGCCACTTGGCAGTTGGCAGTTGCCGCTTAATAATAGGCGAGAGTTGGCAACGCTGGCAGCAACAAAAGCAGCAGCAGCAACAAACGCAGTTTTGCGACTCAGCCCCGTGGCTTGTAAACAATTTAGCGTGTCTCTTCATATTATATCATTAAAATTAATATGAGTTTGGCGTGCTGCAAGTTATTGCCACTGCCACACTGTTACACTGCCACCACACAGTCGCTGCAAAGTGCGTCTGTTGTCTGCTGGGCCCAGACAGTGGCCTAAAGGCCCACTGGTCTTGAACGTATGGTCAGCCTAAACCTGAGCGAGTCGCTTAACTAATGAGACAGACTGTTTCCAGCAGTCAACCTGTAGACCGAGATACTTTTGTCCAGCTGAATGATTAGCTGTTGCCAAAGCAATCTTTTTTTTTCGTAACACACAGGAACACACACAGAGCAATAAATATTAATGATGTATCCCACAACAGGAAACCATATATTAAACGAACAGCTTTTAAAACAATTTGTACTAACTGACTCTTTTGTTTTTTTGGTAGTTTTCTTAATTAGAAATACTTAAAATATGCTTGGCTGTGCTATATGAATCTTTGGCAATTGTATTCGATTCGTTAAAGCTAGATAAATGCTTTAAAGTGCCAAGGGCAATGCGTCCTTTTTGGTACTTCAGACAACTGATAGCTTCAATGGCCAAAATGGAAATCAAGTGTGGCGCTTTATAGCCATACAATACCTATTGAATAGACATGTATTGTACACATACACATACATACAAACATATATTTATATGTGTGTGTGTAAAGTATGCATTTAAATTTGTGGATGGGTTTGCTGAACACACAGTCAAAAGCTGACACACTTGACTGGCATGGCCCAAAACTCTCTTAACTGCTGCTCAGCGACAACATATGTATATATATATATTTAGATATATGATGGAAAAGCCACATACAAATGTATGTATGTAGGTAAAGCATTGCGTATACGACACGTTGTACGGTCGAACATTTGTATCCGGCGAATATCTATCAATGTGCTTTCGGTTATTCATCAACGAAAATGTCTAAATTATTCAAATGGAAATGTGAAACGTCGCCGTTGCCATTTCGATAGCTCCATAGCCGTCCAGCTTTCAGCTACCAGCTACCAGCTACCAGATCCCATTTTGCTAGCTTGACGCTGTTGTTGTTTTGCATACCAAAATGTGGACATGGTCTATGCCTGAATTGATGAAGCGGCAGCAGACCGACAAACCGTTAGACATATTACCTACACTTGTGGACTGATACGAGGTTTGCTTTCCGTTCGCAAAGAACCAGTGCCAAGCCAAAGGGTTGCTCAACAATGCTCCTGTGCCTGCCTGCCTGCCTGCTTGCCTGCCTGCCTGCTTGCCTAGTCAAAATGGGTTTTTACGTCATGTGTACGCTTTGTTTGTATATAATGTTTTGTTGGATTTATGTCTACCAAAAACGCTTTATATAAATATCTATGCAGACAGCTCTCGAGTAGCCACTGAAGCTACAATCAGTAGACAGTAGACACACAGCAAGACACAGCAAAACGAGGCTGGCTTCATGAGTAATAATAAACGCAATTGTACAAATTATAATTTCATTATGGAACATTTAAAGGTCAAACTGTTAAAAATGTTTACTTAAACAATAAGAACTTTAATTTAATGTTTTATACTTAAATATTTGCTTTTTGTTTTAACCAAAAGAAGCGAAGAAATTGTGGTTCATTCTTTTAAGCTTTGGCTTTTCAAATCATTCACATTGCGATCTATGATTTAAAGTGTGTGTAAAATTGATTATGCTACTCTCGCATTGCCACACACTAACACACACACACACAGACACTAGCACACATGCGTATTTCTCATTTCCATGCAATTCACATTCGCACTGTGAAAAGGTTTTTTGTAATTTCGGTTCATGGCCAAGGGATGGGGCGTGACGTTGATGGGGCTGTAAGCTGGGCGGGTGGCGGTGTGTGTGTTTGTGTGTGTGTGTGTAAAGAGTTCCATTTAAAAATTCAATTTACTTGTCTGGCTCTGTTGCTACTCGAATGCTTGATGTGTGTGTGTGTGTGTGCGTGTGTTTCGCCTGCTCTAGTCCTTTCTTGTGGGTAATGTGTATTGGCTTCCTACTGCCTTACCCATGCTTGGCGTTAATTTACGGTTATGACGTCAGCACAAAACACCTTTTCACTTGCAACACCAACACCAACAACAACAACAAGCAGGGAGTGTCAAAAGGTTGCTGCTTGCTTGTTTGTTGTAATTGTTGCTGCTGCTGCCGCTGCCGCTGCTTAGCTGCTTTAATGTATTGTCAAAACAAAAACCAAAAAAAAAAAAAATAGAAGAAAATTAGGCGTGTCAGCTGGTGGCGCCGCAGCGTTGTCTTCGATGTTGCAAAATGTCGCGAAAAGTAAAAGAACCAAGAAAAATGGTCCACGTTTCATGGCGTTTATGTGCATGTCAACGTTGTTGTTGTTGCTGAGCCAACGACCAGGATAAAATGCGCTGTTTACATTCTCTAATTTCGCTTGTTCATTGTCCAGCGAAGCGTTCGGCGTGCATCCTCCTTTTACACACACACACACACACACATGTCCGGTGGAACAAAAGCATTTGGTCAGTTGACCGCGATCCCCTCTCTCTCTCTCTCTCTCTCTATGCCACACCAGCATCCCTCGTGTCATTTAGCAGCCATTGATGCAAGTCGGCTCGAAAATTAAGCCGAGTAGCAGTGTTCGCCTCAGAAGAGAGTTCACCTCACCTCAAACCTCAACTCTTCACCCAACAATTGCCATCTTCTTTTGGTTGAACATCTTCTCTTTGCTTTTCATTTGATGGCTGCTGCTGCTGCTGCTGTTGCACCTCCTGCTTCTACTGCTGCTGTTGCTGCTCCTGTGAGGCAAGAGATTTCAAAGTAATGTTACATCAAGTGGAAAGCACTTGCACACACACACACACACACACACACACACACACACACAGACACAGACTGGCTGCACTGGCCACGGCCATAGAACAGGCATAGAAGCATCCCATGTACACCATGCAACCCAGAAGCTCTCCTTCCTCCCCCTCCCCACCAAGCCGCTCGACTACAACTTACATACTGCACCCATGCTGCAAGCAAGCATGCTGGCAATTCGCTTTGTTCTTCTGCTCAGTCAGCACTTTGCAAGGCAGGCAAAAAACCAAAAACAAATATAAAAAACATACATTTCCTACTATTTTTATTTCCATCACTGATTCGATTCCACACCGAATTGCAGATGCACTTTGCCCCAAAAGAGTGTGCGAGAATCGAGAAAGCTTTCCAAATACAGCAACCAAACAGTTTAAATTTAACCTTTATAATATTTTCTCTATTCGAACAAAGTTGTAACAAAAGTCATATCACAGCTAAGCAACTCTTTAAAAATCCAATATGATAAGAAACTATACAAAAAAATAGAGATAGAACAAAGAAAATTGTATAAATAGAGAGAAAAAAAATAGGTTCGAGCAATGGAAAGGAAACCAAAAGCAACAGCAGTAACAACAACAAATACACTATGAAACAAAAGCCGTTGAAATGTAGTAGAAAATTTCATTTCTGTCGACAAGCGAATTTTTCAATGTGTCGTCGACGTCGTCTTCGTCGTTGTTGTTGTTAGTTTGAGCTATAAAACAGCAGCAACAACAACAACAACAACAACATGTTGGGCCTGTACAAAAAGTCTTGTCTAATTCGCACAAATGGCAAATGTAAACGAATTTCCTATGTTCATTAACCAAGATGCTGCGCTGCTAATGCTGATGCCGACTGCAACAGCAACAGCAACAGCAACTGCGACTGCAACGTCGCTGTCGCTGTTAACGTTAACGTTGACGTTGACAGCACGGCCTGCACTTGTCTTTGTGTCAGCTGCTGAAAGTTTTGTTTGTTGCCTTGTCGCAAACATTCTCAGCCATGGCCGTTGCTTGCAACATGATACTATTTTTATTAGCCTGACACTGCGAAATCACTTGTGTGTGTACACACACACACACACACATACACTTTATTACTCGCATAGATGACAAAAAAATAAGAATGTTAAAAGCAGCAACAAGAAGCAAGTGAAAAAGCATCCATCGAGTCTGTCAAGAACTGGCCAAATCCAAGCATCAAGTACACACTTGCAAACAAACTCAGGTAGAAGGATATCGGTTTCTAAAACCTTAACCAAAGGTAACCTAACTAAGTATCATATTTTGCTTTTTGTATAGATGTTTATAAGTATATGATAAAAATCCTCTTAAGAATGATATGGCAAATTAATTGCTAGTGTTAATGCTTAATAAAACCAAATATAACAATTAGCACTTATATCATTGTCTAGCACTTTTGGTCTTTTAAGTGCGCTAACAAAACTTACGATTCAACAACAAAACCAAGAGAGAACTAACAAGCAGTTGCGTTAATGTTGTTGCTGTTGCTCTTGGCATGCTAATTGCCAGCGATAACCTTTCGAGGCGTTCAAGTGTCAGCAACAACACACACAACATACACACAACACACAAACAACACACACACCAAACAAAGACAAAACACAGAGCGTTAACTTTGGCATCCTGTGCGCAGTTTCAATGTGTTTGATTTCGCATTTTGTTACGTTGCATTTAACATTTAAATTTAAATTAGTTTTTCGTGCGATGTTCAACTAGCAAACAGTTGCCACCTTCCGACCAACAACAACAACAACGAACAACAGCAACAAGCAACTACAACATTGACAACAACAATTCGACTGATCAACAGCAATGCAATGGAATTTGTCAGAGCGTGTGACTTTGATTCTTGACGTGATGTTGTTGTTGTTGTTGCTGTTGCAACGTTTTGTGGCGTGTGACGTGTGCCAATCAAAATTCAACCAAATTTGCTAGACACAAACTGTCAAAATAGGGTTTTAGGCCAAGTGCATGTGAACTTGTGAAACAAAAATAAATATTAAAATAAATGCAATTGCTGTTTCAAAGTTATGTTGCAGGTCGCAGCTGCAGCCTAGACAACAACAATAACAATAACAACAACAACGAGATGAAGAACAAGAGTAAGGCCCAGGGCAGCAGAGTCCGCAGTCGCCGTTGCCGTCGCTGTTGCAGTTGCAGTTGCAGCTGATCATGCGCTCAACTCACGCAAAATAGTCGTGCACGATTTGGTTCGTGATTTTGTGTAACGAAGCGCCCAAAAAATATCTAGTTGGATAGGCACCAAACTCAAGATATTTGTGCCGTCCAGCCGACTGACGCTGATGACGACGACGACGACGACGACGACGTAGACTATGAAGACGATCTCATGACCAAAATAACAACGCAATACGCTGGAAATTCATCTTGTCTCAGTGCGCTCCAGTTGGATTGCCGCTGTCTCTTGCCTCTCACCATTGTGTCCCAGACTTGGCTTGGACTCAAACCAAGAAAAACCTTAGTTGCAACAACTGGCGACACTTGCGCATCATTTTGGTGACTGTTTTGCTGCTCTTTCAGTTTGTTGTTGCTGCAAACAGCAAAGACGAAATTGTTAACGTTTTTGCGACATGTTTGATTAAAAGGGACTTACAGGATAACTTGTATGATGAACCATTTAATCCATCCAATCGAAGGAAAAGCGTACAAGTGTAATAAGAGTTATTCTTTGTGTTTAACCAGCTCTTGCTTCAGTTCCTGTTTCGTTTCTATCAAGCATTGAACAGTTGATAAGTGCATCAAAAGTTCGTCGTGGATGTATTCATTAGATACATATTGTACCTGTTGTTGTTATTGTTTTGTGTTTGTTTGTCTTACCTTGAAAATCGCTGACTACTCCTGCGGCTGCTACGGTGGTCGATGCACCACTCCACTCCACTCCACTTCACTGCAGTCGATTCCACAACCTAGACTGAGTCTTCATCTTTGCCTTCGCCTTCGCGTCTCCGTGTCTTAACTCCAACTCAGAGTCTCTTAGAGTCTCTTCCATCTCCATCTTCGGCTCATGCCGAATGCCTGCCAGTTATTTGCTCCCATTGTTCGCAGTCGTGCTCAATATTGCGTTGCTTTTTTCCCTATGCCAGGTCTGTCCCACTGTCTCTGACTGTGTGTACTTCCATCTTTCGCACTGCTACACTCTCCGTTTCCCTGTTGCATCATCAAACAGCGAGCATCTGGAGCTTCTTTAGCTGCTGTTGCAGCTTTCGTTTTCGTGGTCCAGCGGACATGTCCTGGTCCTGGGCCCTGCGTTCGCCTCGAGTCTTTTGTCTTATTTGATTTATGAGTTTTATTGTGGCTCTTTCTCTCCATCTCCATCTCCCTCTCTCTCTCTCTCTCTCTCTCTCTCGCTGTCTTTATCTCCCCCGGCCTGCTGTTCTGTGTGCTATCCCACGTGCTGCTTCCCGGTCAATGTATGTGTGTGTGTGTGTGTGTGTGTGTTTGTTGTGCGGCTTTCAATACCTTTTGGGCGCAAGTAGCGTGCATTGATTTCTGCTCCCCTTGTGGAGCTGGCAACCGTGGCAACTGCCAAATTTGGTGGCACAGTCGCATGATCCTCAGTGCGCCTTTGCACATAGATCATTTTCGATCAGTCCCCATGGCCCTAAAGTCCCGACAAGTGCGACTTCGTCTCGAAGTCAAGAACTTCGAGTAGATGTTGAACTTAAAGACTCTGTGTGGCACAGCGCGTTGCGTGGGCGTGGGAAAAAGGCAGTCAACTAATTAGGTATAAAATTCTTGGAATATTAATCAAAGCGTTCGCATTTGTTGATGGTTAGTAGCCAGCTAAGTCGACTTAATGTCAATATATATTGTTTCTGGGAGCAAGTAATGTCAAAAAGTCGATATAATAGTTTGCAGCTTTAGAAAACAGCACAAATTTATGTAAAAGGGAAACCAAGTAGAGTGAAATATTATACTAGGAAATACATATCAATAAAGAACATTTGCTTTGATCTAAATTACTTTTTATCAAAAGCTCTTCTTATGTACAAAATATATGATCAAAATTCAACAATAGTGTTTGGAGAATTCATTTAGTCTCTGGAAATTTCAATAATATTTTCTTTGAATTTCATAGTTGACCTTTATATTTATTCAAACATATTTCAATAGATTCGAATGTATATGTCGACTGCTTTCAGTTTGTTGGTAAATAAGCTAGCTGAAAAATTGAGCTGGTCAGTTGTTGTTGCTTTAGATGTCACCAGCAGCGGCAGCAACAACACCTTTCACAGAAATTTAACAGCATGCGTTGCCAATTGGCAATTCCATCAGGTCAGGCAGAGGACCTTGTGGCAAGAGTTGGGTTATGTGGTTGGTGAGGTGAGGTGAGGTGTGGTAAGCGCAGTGAGGCACAGTTGCTGCAGTCAAAATAATAAATAATTGAATGACCAAAGTGCTGTGTGTGTGTGTGTGGAGAGTGCGTTTGTTTAGTTGTTGTTGGTTGGATTTGGGTTGGCTTAGATTGAAATCGGACAAACGGCGCTGCAACACACAGCGACAGTAACAGCGACAGCAACAGCAACAGCAACACAGCGAAATAGCTAACAGCGACCGCATCGCTGTTTGCCACATGCCCCGAAAGTGCATGCATCGCTGTTTGCAGCTCATCTCCGCAAGCTCCGCAAGCTTGCAACTTGCGACTCGCGACTCGCGCTGCGAATTAAGCTGTTGACACATAACATCATGTCGCACTTGTCTTGTGGCACAAATCTCACCAGCTGAGTGAAACGCGCGCACAACATGAGCCGCAAACTCAGCATAGAGTTGAAGTCTTGAGCGGAACAAGCAGGCCCAGGCCCAGGCGTCGAGCCTCGAGCCTCGAGCCTCAATGGCACCATGTTGAGTTAACAGCCAACAACGGGAACGACAACAACAATGGACAAAACAACAACAGCGGGCATTCGAGAGCAAGTCCAAGCAACAAACACAACAAAACAAAACGAAAACAAAAAACCAAAAAAAAAAAAAACAGTCACAAGACGCAGACAGTCTTCAGTCCTGCCTCAATGCAAGAAGTTTTGCGGACGCTGGTCAAAGCACAACAAATCTTGCGGCATGTTATCGCTGCCATGACCACGACAACAGCAACAGCAACAGCAACAACAGCAACAGCAACATAAACACCAACAACAACAATAACAACAACAGACAGCGTTGACTTGAACGACGCGTCGCGACGTTGGCAATTTGTGATTGGATTCTGCCGGTAAATGCATTCAAGATGTGCCCCAAAACCCAGCAACAACAACGAGTCTTTCGCTGTTGCTGTGGCATTTGGGTGAAGGGCATAATAACTTAAGCAAATCAGCTGCGCTTTGAAATAAAATAAGAAATATGTACTTTAATACTTAATAACTTAAAAAGAGAATATACAAAATATATATTCATGATTTGAAGCTTTGGTTTTGTTGAGCTAAGTGCAAATTAAAGAAATGCTTTGAGAAAACTGAAACAAATCTTGCCACCAAATCGTTTGACAACTTTCCACACACTCATTGAAAGTTGTTCTTGAAAATACACAATATCGTACCTATTCTTTTTATGGCATAGGAAATGAATTGAGAATTGTTTGCTTTGCCCCAAAAAGGAATTTTTACGTTTATTTTGGTCGCCTTTTGTATGTGTGTGTGTGTGTGTTTTTGTGTGGCAGCTGCTTTGTCGCCCACTATTTGATGGGCTTCACAAATGGTGGTGTCGGAAGAGGGGTGCGGAAATGCGAACGTTGCATGTGGCACGTTGCGCATTGTGTACACGTTGCGCGTCACTCATACGCCGTGTGGGCTGTGGCGCCATTGCAGCTGCCGTTGCTGTTGTTGGCCACCATTTGCTCAGCATCATCAATTCCAGCTGACACGTCATCCATCTTGCCGGGGTTTGAGCGTGGGCGTTCAGTCGACGGGGCGGGGGCGGGGGCGAGGGCGCAGGGATAGTTGACGTAGGTGGCTGGTGACCGAAACGCACAGAGGCCTTGCGGCAAAAGTCCTTTAAACGACCTCTGGACGACTGTTGCTGTTGGCTGCCTGGCGCCGAAAAGCTGCGGCCAGCATTAACAACAAGCAGCAGGAGCCGAAGCAGCATCTAGCGGAAGGGGATGCGGCTGCTGCAGTTAGGATGGCTGCATGACTGGATGGCAGGCAAGTCGGCAACTGGGGAGCCGTAGTCCGCACAAGATTAGAAAATTCGACGTTGTGCAGCAGGCGAAATTAAAATGGCAACGGCGCGGGGCAGGCGGACTAAAGGACGCAATGCCATCACGAATGCATGTTGCAAGAGGGGATGCCGCACACACACACACACACACACACACACACACAGATGTTTGGTGCGGCTGCCTCGCTGCTGGGACTTTCGACGTGCGACGCTGCAGCCATTAAAATACACAGCTGCCGTTTGCTGCTGTTGTTGCTGCTGCCTCGGCAACAAAACGGGGCACGTAAAATGGTCGGCAGTGTGCGGGCGGGCGGGCGGTCGGTTGGATGGGCGGCGTTGTAACGCACGCAAGGACATTTGAAGGATAAAGTCGCGTGAGAGAAAGCAGCAGCAGTTACTGCCACTGCACCAGCTGCACCACCACCAACAGCAACAACAACAAGAACAACTGGAAGCTGAGCTGAGCTGGCGTTACTTGGCATACGAAATCAACTGGCCCCCCAACGAGGGAGCCTCGCGAGCGACTAAAGTAGTAGAAAAATTGAGTAGTAAATAAATGATAAACGAAAATAAAATGCAAGGACTTGCATCCTACGCTCCTCCACACATACTATATTCGTGTGTGTGTGTGTGTGTGTGCGCTCACTCTGACAGGATTACAAGAATGCTCGAAGGACCAACAATGCCAGGCAACAAAGCCAACGGCAACAAAATGACTGTCCCCATGCCCAAAAAATAAAAATAAAAAAGCCGGAGAAAAAACGAGCTGAAAGAAAATGAACTTATCCCAGTTCTCTGCCTTGTGGGCTACCCCCCATGTATACCCTTTCCTTCTGCTCAAAACACCTTAACGTTCTCATAGCCATCGTTGTTCTACCATCGCATTCGTGTGCTGCATGCAGCAACATATTATTTGTTGTTGTTTCTTTTTGGAAGGCAACTAAATTCACATTTGTTGTAAGTTCTCCTTTGCCTTAACACCTAACCCATCCAACCACCTTCTTGTCGTAGCCATACAGCATCCGTATTTTTGTATCCTTTTGACTTTTGATTGCTGCCACATACCTATGCAAAGATATATACACCAAAGGGATTCTTTTATTTATGCAGCTATGCGTCGCCATTGGCAATATTTTGGGTTAATTTTTAATAAATTTAATCAACTGCAACGTTAACAAAAACTTTTAACTTAAGCTTTTATTATCATCTTATCTTACCTTACAATTATTACGATGTTAAATAATAAACCGCTAGAAGTTGTTGTTGCTGTTGCTGCTGATAAGTTAGCATTTGGGTTTATGATTATGCTGTTGCTCATAATGATGTTGGTTGCATAGAGCGCGTTTTGTGGCAGCCGCTTAAATAAATTAAATTCAATTTTAAGCGCGCTGAGCTCTCAGCTCTCAGCTCACAGCTTACAGCTCAAAGCCATTGGACGCCGACGTTGTTCATAGCTAGCTTTGACCTCTGTCAGTCAGTAACTGCAACAACAGCAACAGCAACAACAACAACTGGAGAGAGAGAAAGAGAGAGATGTGCAACGGTAATCAGTGCCACATAACGCACAGGCCGCAAACTAAAACGCGCAACGCAAAAATCGTGCGTGCCCTTAAGACGCTCATAAAATAGGCAAACGGCGCTGGCCACGGCCACAAAAGCAACACAAATATTCTTTCCACTCTATCGGGCCCAAGACGAAAAAAAAAGAAACGTTGTAAAAAAAAACAAAATAATAACTGAACACAAACTCGAATGCAGCCAGAAAAAGATTGGCTAAGAATGGGTTGGTTAAACGGGTGGCAGCAGCAGCAGCAGCAACAACAACAACAACAACAGCAGCAGCGGGGGAGTGCTGTAAGCAAGGAAGTGGTAGTAGGAGGTAGAGTAGGGATAGGGGAGCGGGAGGGTGTACAGCTTACTGCTGCTGCACGTAAGGCACGACTTTTTATTATGCTTTACGTTCTTCGCGCTGAGGCCAACGGCGCCCACCCGCCTGCGCTTTTTGTATCGGCCAGAGAGAATCTGCACAGAAATCTGTTTTTGGCCATTGCCATTGCCATTGCATTGGAATGCATAACAACAGCAAACAACAACAACAACAAACGACAAACAACAACATTGAGAGTGAGATGGAAAATAGTGCAACGAATGTCATTCGCATTGCTTGCTTTTCGGTCAACTCAAGTTTATGGCGCCCGCAACGAAATTGAATTGTGTTCCATCTATAATGTATCTGGTTCGGGCCAAATGACCAAGCTAAACTAAAACCACTCACAACAACAACATAAAGGGCAACAAGTAAAAAAAAAAGAGAATTTAAAGTTAGAAAATATTCTTACCAATTTTTTTTGTATACTTAAGTATATATAAGTTATATTATAAGTATATTCACTACCAGTCACCAAAAAAGGAAGGAAACTTCAGCAAAAATAATATGTTTGTATTGCCCGCTAAGCAATAGATCAAGCAATATGCGAATATATCAATCAAACGACCGTTAATTAACGAAATTGTAAGTTAACATGGCTTGCCAAAGGAAAGACAAGCTAACTGAGGCACGTTTGGCAGCGAGGTGGAGAGTGGAAGTGGAATTGGCAACTAAGCCGCAGGACAGATATTCAATCATTAGTGACTTGTCAAAAGATGTCCTGGTTGTCCAGCATGGAACGGAATATGTGCATCTCAGATACATATATACATCTCGGGCATATAAAGATGCATGTATGTTACTCAAAATCTAACGTATGTATAGACTTATAGACGCCCATGCCACGCCCCCATTGTGCGGGCCTCGGCTATTTGATTGGTCAACACAAGCTCACACACACACACACACATACCCAGAGAATATAGACGAAATGAAAAAATGAGAAAAAAAATCATGCAACATCTGAAAAATTTTGCATTGCGAAAAAAATGCAATTCATATACCCTGCAATTCGAAGTGAGTTCAAACAATGGGCATAAACGTTGGTATGTTATCAAACAAATTAAAAAGCAATGGATATGGTTTTATATGTATATATATGCTTCTTACACACGATTTTGGTCAAAGCTAATAATGCTTTATGTTTTTAAGTTTAACTAATTCTTCATAAAAAATATATTAAGTTCACATAAAAACTAGACTTTACGGGGTATTGTTCTAGTCGCTTAATTATATTAAGCACTCATAGCTAAATTTGCATGGTCTTGTTTAGCTGCACACACACACACACACCCCTGCACACACAGACACACATATTCGAATGGAAATTTTTTAATTCTGCACTTTTTTTCTGCAGCTTCCTTTTGCTAATCAAAAAGCACAACAGGAACAAAAAAAAGCAACAACGAAAACACAGGAAGGAGTATGATAAAAAAAAAAAATTAAAAAAACAACAGCAAAAAAGAAAAAGCAAAGAAATGTCAGCCCAAAAGATCCAGATCCCAATGGTTGTAGCTGCCCGCTGGCTGGCTGGCTGGTTGGCTGGGTGGGTGGCTCAAGCTGCTGATGGTGCTGCTCCTCCTGGTTGCTGCTGCACATGCCGGTTATGTTTGCAGTCGAATAAACAGCATCAATTCATCACACACGAAAAGCATAGTGAAAAAAAAACAAAAGCAAACAAAAAATTGCATATACATATACATATACAAAGGCACGGCGATAAGAAAGCCAAACATTGGAAGAGTGAAAGAAAAAATGAAGAACAGAAAAAGCAGCAGCAGCAGCAGCCAGCGCATAAAATGGCGCCATGAGGCTCAGGCGCCAGGATAGCCACCAAAAAAAAAAAATAGTGCAGGACACCCAAAACCCTTTCCGCTGGTACCAGTTTTCTGCAGAGCGCACTAAATCAACATTTCACTTTGATGAATGATGACCAATGTCCAGGCGCGCGAGCCCTTGATGTCCTCTCCTGTCACCCGCATATCTCTCTCTCTCTCTCTCTCTCCTATATTCTGTGTGCGGCTAAATCCTGCTGTGCCGCACAGCGCAGCATGCAACAACAACAGCAGTGCGAAAGCCAAAGGCAAACAACAACAAGCAAGTGACAAAAAAAAGAAAAAAATAGAATAAACTACACACAAAACAAGCACACAAAAACTGTGGGCGCAGCACAAAAGTGCATGGGGCGTGCCACACAGTTTGTGCTTGTGCTGCTTGAAAAGGGGTGCGGGCTAGATTTGGTAAATGGGTGCATGCTCTGGCTCCCGCTCCCGCTCCCGCTCCACTTGCATCCGACTGGCTCTGATGTGCTCTGGCGCTAGAACGCCTACGAGCGAACGACGAGCCTGAAAATAGACACGGACACTAATCGAATTATTGCCACTGCAGAGGAGCGCTTGCTGTGTTTGGTCCTTGTGCTCGTCCTGCGCGCTAGAGCGCACTTCGCTGCCTACACAAAATCGAATTTTTCCCTGCACTTGCCACACACACACACACACACACACACCGAAAAAGAAAGCAGAAAATATACAACGACACACCAAAAAGAAAAAAAACGAAGAAAACCAATGAGTAATTAAAAAGAATTTGCCTTTGGCGTGTATTTCTTTTTTACTTTCCTTTTTTTGGTGCTATGCCATGTTGCAGCAGCATAGGGTGTGTGTGTGTGTGTGGGTGGCGGAGGGAAATTAAGAGCAAAAGAAAGCATAGCATACATATGTGGGCAGGCAGGACAACGCGCATCTGCATGCGTGTATAGTGTATATGTGTATGTTGCATCGATGGGCAGCTGTGGCAGCAACCAACCAAAATCGAACAGCATCGCTGCCTGTGCGCTTGCTGACCGCTCGCGATTGCCTGCTGCACAGGATTTGATGGAGTTTGGGCTGCTTATTCATGTACACCAAAATATGTACTAATGGGCAACGGGGTGTTGCCGTTGCCGTTGCTCGTGTGTGTGTGTACCGCAATAAACAAAAACGCGCGCATAAATTAGATGCCACACCCGCGTCAGCAGCAGCAGCAGCAGCAGCAGCAGTAACAGCATTGACAACGTTTCCAACCAAACTACAGCTACCCAACACCAGAAAAAGGAGAAAGAAACTGGGAAATAGTGAAGAACATTTATAGAACTTGCAACACTTTGAATTGCTAATCAATGCAAAAGGGAAGTTGTGGCATTAACAGCAGCACTGCCCCAGCTTTTCAATGTTGAAACAAATAGGGCGCCAAGACGGGACCAATGCTGCAGCAAATAAAAGGAAGGGAACTTAGCTAGCAAAACTGAAGTTGAATTTGCTTAAACACTTAAAGGTTTTTGCCAGCAGGAGAAGTAATGAAATAGAATTACAACAAAATACCTTTAGTCAAATACTAGATTTCTTATATATTGAAAAAGTGAATCTTCTATTCTTTGCTTTTTTAAGGCTTACCCCAAATGAAACTTATTCTTATGTTCATGCACATTTGCATTGGAAAAGACCATGAAAACTGGATATCAACAGCAGCAACAACAAAAAAAATGGCAAATGTGAGGCGCACATGTGCAACAGATTGTTGTTGTTGCTGTTTCAGCGGCAACAGCAGCGAAATGTCAACAACAACAGTGCAGCGCACGCGCAACAAAAAGTCAACTCAGTTTGCTGCTGCTGTTGTTGTTGTTATTGTTGTTGTCGCTGTTGTTGCAGTCAATTGCATTGCAACATTTCATTTTCTGATATGAAAGATTTAAAGTTTGCAACATAAAAATGTCACGTTTTTCATGGTCGCCACGAGACGACGACGACGACGACGATGGCGACAACATTGTTGCATGTTGTTGTTGTTGCTATTGCTGTTGCAGTTGTTGTTGGCGCTGCGCATGAGCATTTGTTGCCTATGGCTAACTAACTTGCAGTCTATTTATGTTACAATTTGGCTGCTGCCAGGCAAAAATGTTGCCAACTTTTGCTGCGGCTGCTGCTGCTGCTGCTAGCTTGTTTGACAATGCGCGTCGTGACATCTGCGCCAAGTTAGCAACAGGTCGGCATCGGAATCGGGGTCGGGGTCGGGATTGGAGTTACTCAGTTTTGGTTTCTTTTCTTTTGGGAATCTCGAAGCCCAGGCAGAGGGGGTGGCAGGTATGCGATAATGCCAAAACAGCAAACGGGTTCCCAATCTGCTGGCTGGCTGGCTGGTTTGTATTAATTTGACAACGCAACATTACGCACCACAGCCTGAATCACAAAGTCAAAGTGGCAGCCTGAACCTGATAGGCAGGAGTACGAGAGCAGTGAGAGAGTGAGTGAATGAGCGAGAGATGCTACTGATATGAGGCCAAGACACAAAAAAAACCAAACAACTTGGCAAAAGATTTCGAGTTCGTTTCGTTACGTTTTGTCACAAATTAAACACGTTTTTCCACAGAACCTAATGAATAAACTAGCCAAACGATGTTCGCTGCTGCCAAGATTGCAAAGACTTTTAACTTTAATCCACCAAAACGACGAGTGTATACACTGTTAAAGATTTGACATCCTCTAATCCATACAACTTGACCAGGCGAGAGGAGAGTATCCATTTTTTATGCCATTTTTATTGGAATCATAAGGAGTTTGATCGTAGTAGCTTTTAATTGTTTTTTGTCTATTTGTTGTGGCTTGAAATAACACAATTTGTTAGCAAATACGTTGGCAATTAATAGTAAATAGAAAGAAAAAGGAAATGCAAGAGAAATGGCTACTCATCCAGAGCGATTTGCCAGGCGAGATGCATACAATTAGCAGGCTGTAAATTTGAAATCAAAAATAGCTACAAGACATACGGGATGGCCAGTTACTGTGGCACTCCGATCAACGTCCACTTGGGGGCCTACATAAGTGTTAATTGAACATGGCCGGAGTACGTGTGTGGTTCGTTGCTGGTTGGAGGTTGGGGTGTTTGAAGAGTTGAGTTTAGTTTAGTTGGCTGGCAATTACGCACACATCTAATGCAATTTTGATAATTGGCCATCAAATTTATGAGACATGTTGCTGGCCGCAACGAAATTACGATGTGCGAACATGTTGCGATCATAAAATGGCAAAATGTTGCAAACTTGCGGCGTTGCCGGTCGTGTGGTATTTCTGCTGTTGTTGTTGCATTTAAATGCGTGTGATAAACAGCGTGTTGCGCACATGTTGCCGTGCAACATTTCATGCCACAGCAGTTTGTTTCGGCTTGGGCTGGGCTGGACTGGACTGTGCTCCGTTCGGGGCAGCTGTAATTATTTCTATTAAAGAGTGCAACTGCTGTTGCTGTCAGCCTGACTGCACACCACGTACCCAAGAGCAATTGCACCACCTGACCAAAGGCCAGAGCAAATAAGAACATTTTTCCTTTACATACACATATCTGTAACAAAATTTTTCTTTATTTTTTATTCATCATTCTCAATTTGAATTTGCATGCGAGACGCGCTCACGAGAAATTCTATTAGGAAAAACATTTCGCAATTGCGTGCTGATTGTCAAATTAACTGCAGCACTCCTACCCCTACCTCTAATCATACCCACACATATTAAACTCCTCACACTCCCAAATTGCCTTGCACTATTTTCCCAGTTTCAATACCAACACTCAGAGAAACAATTGTTACTAAACAGCAGACTAGCAGTCTGATAATTTCTTAAACAAAGTCTCACTGCAATCAATCAATCGTTTGTATATACATTTTTCTCTGAGTGCACTCACCTGCCTGACCAATAGCCAAAGGCTTCGTTCGCAACCCGCTGCAGGCGCATCCCATCCCAAAGGCTTTAGTTTCATTTCTCACTTGTGTTTCGTTTTTTTTTTTTCGTCGACTTGTCTTCAAGCTGCTTTGCATGCCCGCGATTATTAGTTACGGCCGCGTGAACGCATTTTTGCGCATCTCCACAGCTCACACACACACACACACAACAACCCACACACGAATATGTTGTGTCTTTTGGCTTGTGCAAGGCCTCTCCTGCCCTTTTTGGACAAAACTGTAATAATCTTAATTAAGTTTAGAATTGAGTCTGCGCGTAATTATGCGAAACGCGCACAAAAGGCTTTAACTTTGAGTTTAAGTTGCGCCACAACTTACATATGTGTATGCAAAGTAGCCGCTGACACGCCCCCTTCAGCCACCTTGCCCCACCACCAAAGCTCGCTAAGCAGCCAAGCTGAGCCACAATTATGCTGTGCACTTGCGCATGCCGCCCAAACCTACTGCACCTTGCACCACCGTCAGCACCACGAGCACCACCATGGGCATTGCCATCAGCATTGCCGCCCACTTTCCTTTTCAAGCTGCCGCGTGCAGCGAACTCGGCGGCGTTCATCGTGGGTTTCTGGTTAGGTGAGCATAACTAATCTAATCGCTATATAAATCTGCGTCGCTGCGCCACTAAACCCAGCGCTCTCCCCTGCACCACCAACTCTAGCTGAATTGTATTTGCTTTTGCCCTTTGTTGGTCACATGTTCTTCCATTGATTATATTATATAAGGCATCTCTCCAAATGTTTACATACAATGGATTAGTTCTTAATCAGTCTTGTGATTTGGTTTTCATACCTTGTGATAAATGGGTACTTGAACCTAACTGTGACACAAACCGGTTTGTTAATGGTTTTCCAGCGAACCCGAGCAAAGTAGTTTAAACGCTTCGATTGCGTTTGATTGGCATTCTCAATTTAATAAGCTGCCTGACCTACGATACCCTATCAGCTATTCTGGCCATGACAATTTCCGACTGCAACATCAGCAAACTCATGTTATTGTTGTTGTTGTTGTTGTTGCTGTAACTGTTGGCTACCCACAACCCACAGCTTTTCGCCTCATGCAGGCGCTCAAACACCAAGAGGCAACCAAACAGGAACAGGATCATCGACAATTCCGAGTATGCCATTAGTTTGACTTTGCCAGCATATATATATATATATATAAAGCCCCTTCTATTGCTGCTGCTGCTGCTGGAGTCTCCTGAGAACTGGGCATCGCCCACTTGGCGGCATCTCCGAGTGAGTTAGCCAACATTACATACACGTCCGTCGTTTTGTTAGCCGTTTTGCCAATCGTTCGCCAATCGCCAATTCGCCATTCGCCTTTCTCTTTCTCTCGCTGCATGGCCCATTACGCTGTCCATTTGAGTGGTCATTATAGTAAATTTGATTTGGACGCGAGCCTCAAAAGCTGCCCCAGCCACATCATCAATACCAAGTGACACACACACACACACACACAGAGGGTAGCAGGAGGTTTGGCAAAGAAATATCGAACACGTAGTTAATCAATCCATTGGTGGTCCAAAAACACGACGCGCCAGCAATTACTGTTAACTGGGCCGACGATGTTGTTGTTGGTTGTACGCATGTTGGCGCTGTTTAAGTGCGCGTAGGCGTTAACATTCACAGTTGGCCACATTTGTTGTTGTCTTTGGATTGGCAATTAAAACGATTCCAGGCCACATTTCATGGCAAATCGTTGCCAAGTAATTATGTTGTCATTACCTTAGAGACCTAAACTCAATATTCAATCTGTCAGTCACTCTGTCAGTTAGTCACTAACTCAATCAGTCACTCACTTAGCTAAGCTCTTATGGCTAAAGGATTGCAAGGCCTACGCACTTTAGCCATTTAAGCCATGTTTAAGCTGTAATAAACCCAAAGCATGGAACATTATTAAAAGTTTATGCAGTTCATTGGCATCTTTTTGTTATATCTTTTATGGCTGCTATAACTCAACTCGAATGTTCACTGGCTTGCAAAGCCGCACGAAACTTGTCTCGACTGATTGGCAGTTTGTCGTTTTTTTTGGCATTTTTCGGCTGCCGTTCATCGCAAAGTTCGCACCTTCTCGATACTGTGGCAAGAACACGCACATGTCAAGTGTATATGTATGTATATGGATGATGTTTATGTGCAACGGGCCACACAAAAGGTCTGCGGCTCCCTATGCCGATTCCTGCTTCTTGTTGCAAGTAAGCAAAAGAGGGTACACAGTTCTTGTCCTCGGGCTTTTGGGTTACCGAAGACGACTTAATTGAATGTTGCAGTCGCTGGACAGGCAGCTGCTTATCAGCGCCACGCGCACAATTAATTCCAGCGATTTGTAACTTAACTGTAAAACTGTAACGACTTCCCCTCTCTCTTTCTCTCATTCTGTTTCGGTTCATCTTTGCTGTAGTTTGCCTACAGCTCTGTCCGTCTGTCTTACTGGCCTGGCCTGGCCTGGGTTGGCTTGGCCTGGTCTTGCCTGTCAGCTGGCAACAACAAAACGTAAATCAAGAAATTTGCTTATCCCACGCGGCGCGTCGCATTGCTGCCTGCCACCAATTCCTTTTGCGGTTCCCCCGCAATATTCCCAACTCTTGCATATCCCCCCCCAAAGCTGACTGCTATCCGAACATGGGGAACAGGTGGCGCAGATCGCTGCGTGCGTCTTTTGCATATTTAAAATTGTGTGTCTGTTTTGGGGATCAACGTTGAATGCGGCACCGAACGCAGCCTACAGCTGCATTTTGCCTTCTTGCCTCCTTATCCTTTGCCTCAGTGTTGCCATAAAGCACAATGGGTGGTAAATTGAAGCTTTCAACTGTATGTGTGTGTGTATATGTGTGTGGATCTCATTTCATTGGCCGCTGTTTTGACAATCTGCGCCAATTTAATTGGAGCGCTGTCATTAAAAGGCACGCAATTAAAAATGTTGATGAGTACCAGGAAAGAAAGAAATGAAGGCAATTGATGGGCATACATAACCAGATAACTATTGAATAGCTAATCCGAATCAGACTTAAACTTAGTTCTTGTTAAACAGTTGCTTAGCTGCAACGTTACTTCAAATAACGAAACCTTTTACCTACCACAAACAAAAGTAGTTTGAGCTACTATCCAAGAGTTAGGTTAATCTGTGGCACAGGTGTTGGTTCTCGGTTGGAAGGGTAATGCCACCTGCAGTTGCATTGCCAGACTGTTTATATCATCGTATCAGGACAAATATAAACAAGTATATTTAGTGCTGGGCCATGCTTGAAATACCTTAATAATTAATTTGTCGAGTGTCAGGAGTCGCTTTTTCTTTGCTTTGCTACGTTTGCCACCGCTTCGTGCCGCAGGATTATTATAAGGGCTGATCCATGGAATCGAGGGGGGGAGGGGGGGGGGGGGGGTGAAAGTATGTAAGAGGTTGGTAGGTTGGGGTTGCCGCCTTTTGGTTGCCTTGTAAACACGACTGGCGACATCCGTTTGAGATTTGAATCTTGTGGCTGGCTGATTAGCCCCACTTAGTGGAACGGTATTAGGCCACTTGACAAAATTAAAGGGATTGCGGCCAAAAACAAAGCAAAACAAACATAACAACAACAACAAGTTCTGGCTCTGGGCACTTTGGGCTCTGTCTATCTGTGTGGGTCGTGTTGCCCGACAGCTGGCACAACTGCTAAGAACACGTTGCAAATAAACGAATAACGTAAAATTCCAAACCAAAATATAATCCGGAAGCATGGACATAATGACAAACAGGCGAAACTCGAGACAGAGACGTGGAAAGGATGACGTCCTACTTCAGACGGACAAACAAATGTCGCGCTTTTAGTCCGCTTTTGTCCTTTTGTTTTCCTTTCCTTTCGTTTGGTTTTGTTACCAATTGGTTTTGTTTCATTTCATTTGATGTTATTTTATTTCATTTTATTTTACTTTGCACGGCCAAAGAGGAAAAGGATTATAAAATACGGCACAACAACTGTAACTGTGACTGTTTTTCCATACTGTTACCGCACTGCCTCTCCCTCTACATATTTTTGGTTCCTTAACGGCATCGACGGCTTCATTTGGCGTGCATGAAAACCGTTTGGCAACTCTTGGCCTTGTTGCGTACCAACTTGAAGAACACCACGCAATCAACGCTAGCTTGTTACAAAGGGCTGATGAAATGAACTTTTAACAAACTATACATTTTACAGAGTATTTTACAGTCATGCCAATCCAATTGCTTATCGTATTTGTTATATCCTTTGACCATGGCTTGAATACTCGTATTTCGACAAAAAAAAAATGTGTTCGCTGGCTTTTTTCTTTGTACTTTAAATGACATTCCGCCGTAAATTCTACGTTTATAGCTGACACAGTAGAAGAATATATATCGCGTTGTAATACTTATAAAGAGCGTGCGAGGGACGCAAAAACATCCAAAATGTAATAGAGCACAAACACAATGAGTATGAGTAGTTAGTAATAAACAGTAGGAGCAAACAAAAAAAGTGTTACAAGCCAACAGAAAATGTTGTAGACAAGCGCAAATTAGCTGGGTGGCGAAGGTAGCGAGATTGAGTCATTTTTAAGGCCATTCCAACAACTAACATATAACAATTTTCTATGAATATCAATAAAGAAATAGTTGCTTTTGATTAATCCGCTTGATAGTTAGCATACTTAATTCAAAACCATTTAGATCTAAGCTGCTTAGTTCATTTGTAAAATGTGTTGACTGCAGCCAATGAAGAAGCTAACTGTTGAAAGCAGTGTCAATGCCTCAACAACAACAACAGCAACAGCAACAACAATGATAAACACAAAAGCTACAACATGAAGAAAAGTAACCAAACTGACCAGCAGCCCACATATCAGCAGCACTTCATCTTGATTGACATGCGCATTCAGCGCGTTGACATAATGATGGACAGACTTGGGACAGAGACTGCGCAGGCGCACCGTTCAGCTCTTGTGCAGCATGCAACGTGCAACAACAAAGCGTGACAACATTGCCGCTGGCAATGCGTTTTTTTGTTATATTCCTGCTGTTGCTGCTGCTGATGCTGTGATGCTGTGATGTGACCGCTGGGATCTGCAATGAGATAGCAATAAGAAAAAACTGAATAAACATATATATACATAGATATATGTTTGTGTATATGTCTAAAGGAAGCAGAGGAACAGCTCAACAGCTTTCTGCGCATGCAAATCACAGGCGCTTTTCCATACCAAAAACAACAACAAAAACAACGAATGCGTAATGAGCGAAAAGTATAATGAAGTCGAAATCATCGAACGAAATCGAAAACGTAATCGAAATCGGCATCGGATCGCAACGGATTGGCAGAGTGGATGAAGCGCCGCTGATGCGACCTTTAAGATTTCCATCCCCTCTCCCCCTCTTGCGAAGCATGCTGAAAATTTTTCCCAATATCAATTTTCATTGTTCGTCTCCGTTCGTCTGCGTTGAGTTTGAGTTTGAGTTTGTTGGCGGCGGCGTTGTCGTCACTCAGTCGGGGCACGATCTTGGGGATACGATGTGCTATCTGGACATAAATAGACGCCAATTAAATGCTTGATGGCCATGTTGTTGTACTCTGATCATCGATCGGCCCACGGAGCAGTCCAAGTCAAGTGTACAACAACAGCAAAAGCTATATACATATATAAAAACAAACAAAAAAAAAAAACAAACCGAAAACGAAGCGAAAGAAACTTTTGCAAGCAGTTGAAAAAGCAAACAGCAGGAAATAATTTAACAATAAATTATATGAAATATATTTTGCAAAGACCAAGTCAGAGACAGAGACAGAGACAGTAAAAAATGCCCCAAAACAAAAATATGACACAGAATGTGGCAGAACCAGTTTGGAGTTGCTGTTGCTATTGCTGTTCCTGTAGCTGTTGCTGTTGTTGCAACAAAAGTTTTGCGAGACATAACGGCGTCTGGCAGGAATGAGCAGCCCATCAGACAGACCCAACGGATGAGCCACAAAGATGTCGATGTCGCTGTCGCTGTCGAAGTCGAAGTCAAAGTCGCTGCTGCTTGGGTGTTTTTGGTGTTTGGTTTGACTTTTATACTTGCTTACCTAGTTGCCACCACTGCTGGAGTCTTAACGCCTACGCCTACGCTCACGCCCACGCCTCCATTAATTTTACCGTTAACATTAGCGCTCCCATTACGGGTTAAAGTTTTGGTTTTGATTCAGGGCTAAGGAAACCAACAGCTTTTCCACGAACGTCTTCAACACTATGGGTATACCCTAACCCAAAAGGGTTATTCTGATTGTTAGTAAGCAAGCTTGGCTAAGAGACCTTTAAGGGTATTCTAGCAAGATGGAAAAGTTCCTACTTTTTGGCGGTTTTTTTTTTTTGTTTATTTTTGGTTTGGTTGCATTGTTCGCGGCCTAAATTGTGAGACCTGTCGAAACTTTTTCGCTTTGTCGTCGTCTTCTGCACCACCCACGCCACCTTGCCACACACAGCGAGTGAAATGCTGAGAATTCGTTGCCGAAAAGAGAATCGCGACCTCTGAACTCTAGCTGCCATAGAGATTGCTGTTGTTGTTGTTGTTGCTGTTGTCGATTGACGCCAACAAACAGACAGACAGTTAGACAAAAAGTTTCTTATCGCAAGTAGGTAAAAACAAAAACTAAGAATATTTCTTTGATTTTCTCGAGTTATTTGATCGAAAGTTAACTAAAGACTCTTTTTGCTGCGACTGACAAATGCTTTTGTTCTTAAGCCACTACGAATACTCTTTAACTTAAAGTAACATTATTATCAAGCAATCTTTGTTCAGATAAAGAACAAATACAAAGTTAATCTTTTTCGAATCGATTGAATCAATGCGTTTGAAAATAGAATGAGACGGATAATTGCGTTGCTTGGATTTGACAATTAGCCGAAGCAACGGGCGTAGCAGTCGTGGCCGAGTGGTTAAGGCGTCTGACTCGAAATCAGATTCCCTCTGGGAGCGTAGGTTCGAATCCTACCGGCTGCGATAAATCTTTCTTATCTTTTTTTGGTTTTTTTTCTATCTTATATCTGAATTGATGTTTGGTATTAATTACGTTTTAGTTAGTTAGAAACTCGAACTTAAAGACCACATATCGCAAAAAATGAAATATTGCTGAAATTTCTACTTATTAATTGGAAAAAAATAAGCTGCTTTGTAATTGTGGTTTTACTGCATCCGTTTTTGTTGTTGTTGCTGTTCGTCAATGTGGCTTGATGATGATCAAGTTTGATAATAATTCCACTGACAATGCTTTATGAATGTTCTCCAATCAGCAGCACCAACAACAACAGCAACAATGACAGCAATATACGTGCATATATTAAAAAAAAGCGAACCGTTTCTATCATTTTTTTTTCGTTGTTGTTGCTGTACCTCAACATCCATATCTGGTTTAATTAGAATTTTGCTGTGGTCGCCCAGCGTTAAACCGACCGCATAGCTAGCTCTTCACCCAATGCTACCCCCCTCCCCACCAACTTACCCCCCACGGCTGCACAGTTTCCCAACTCCTTTGATTTGCTTTTTCCAATTCAATTATTATGAAGACGGTTTTGGGTCTGGCTTCCACTTGCTCCCTAGCCCGTTCCCAACATGTTGTATAGTAGTTACATTGGTTGTAAAAGAAAAAACAAAAAATATTGCATTGAAAAAAGAGGCGAGTAGGAGAGAAGTAAATGGCTCGCGACATTGGTACATGTGAGCAGCATATTGGAAAAACCACGAGCCACATGCCATCTCGCTCGCACGCATTCTGCTCTTTCGCCTTGCTGCTGCTGCTGTTGCTGGTGCTGCTGCTGATTGAGACTTCAGTTTTGCAATCTATGGCAAATTGATGAACAGCACACACACACCCACACACACACAACAGTAATTAACGTGCACGCGGCACATAAGCGTAAGGCAACACTGGCTACAACACCCAAACCCTGCATGTACACACTATATAGCCATATATATGTATATGTATGTATGCTTTAGATGCGACGCATGCAAATCGCAGCGCGACGCTTATATTCATTTCTGCTTCTTGTGTGTGTGTGTGTGTTTTTTTTTTTTTAACTTTTCTACTTTTGCACATGGGCGGTCGTCCGTCCACCCAATCGTCCAATCGCCCAGTTAGCCTGCAACACCCCCCAACCCCCAGCGTTTGTGGCTGGTCAGCGTGGTTCTTTCTTTCAGTGCGGCTGCTGCGGCTGCTTTTACTGCTGTTGCTGCTGTTGCGTTTTTTTGCACGCTGCATTTCGCCCTGCGATTGGTTGCCGTTTGCCATCGATGAGCCGACTCCATATGAATGGCAACGTGTGAATGTGTATGTGAATATGGGATTTGTCGACTGGCGCCCAACCAACACAACAACAAAAACACAAGAGAAGCAAAACCAACGACAAAAGGGCCACATTCATTCATCAAGCAACGGCAGCAGTTGTGGGCTTTGTGCCCATGCGTGCAACAACAACAACAACAACTGCAACATAACCAAAGGGTTGGCAACTGCAGTTTATATAAAAGCCAGTAAGAGCCACCCCAAAAATGCAACTTATGGCAGCTGAGGCAGTGGCAGCAACAGTAGATGCTGATAGGCTTGAAGTTTTCAATATGAACGAAACTTTTTTCCTTTAATTTGTATGCAATGCGACGCAATTGACACTGACTATTTGGTTTTAAAGAGCAAAAAACCAGACCAAAAGGCCCAGACAGAAGGCAAAACAACAACAAAATGAACACAAGCACAACAAAAAACGGATTGTAAAATATTATGAAAACATAGGCACGTTCCTGGCATGGAATTTAATTTTGATAAAGGTACAAAATATTGACGATACATCCATAGCATTCAAAGCCAAATCAGAGCTGGAGCTAGATGTTTCTTGTCTGTGCTCACCAAAAAAAATTGAGTAGGTTAACAATGCACACCGAATGTAGAAGGCTCTAACCAAAAAAGTGTCGACTAGCAAATATTATTTAATAAAAAAACCAATATTCTATTCACAATGTTTGACTTATATACTTGAGTAATATCGAGTATAGACCACCAAATGTTCAGAGTTCGATTAGTTAATTGATGGTGCCGACTATTTAGGGTATTAGTTGGCAGTTAAGGCATATGGTGAGCATTTATTTTTTTGAAGCCATCTCAACGGGAACAAAGAGATGGCATTCTTTTTTATTTTTTCATTACCATAGAACGTTAACCAAATTTGAGCAAGTATTCGAACGGGAGGAGCCACATACATATACAACCATATAAAGTAAAAGCAAATACGGTAAATATACATAGAGAGAGAGAGAGAGAGAGAGAGAGAAAGAAAGCTTGGACGAGGGGTAAAAGGAAACCGTGGCCAAAGCCGATGCCAGGCAACGTCCGCAATCGCGTTTTACTTCATTTCTACTACTTTTTTTTTCCTGTATTCTCTACATGCAGATATTTGTGTGTGTATTTAAGAAGTTGCAAGTGTGGGGGTCAGCAGCAAAGCGCTAGCTGTTGGTTGTATCGGTTGTGTGTAGGTGTGTGTGTGTTAGGGGTTAACTCAAACCTCTGTAAATATCCGTAAATGTCAGACGACATCACGCTTCAGTGGACACACTGACGATGCTGATGGCGAACAAATATGGAGGCGCCTCCCGCTCACGCTCGTTGATGGCTGACCAGCAGAGTTCGTTTCTGCCCCAACCAGCTAGCCACAAAATATTGGCGCAAAGCATTAAAGCGACGCTTTGGCAGCGAGGCAGGTAGTCATGGACACGGCCTGCTGCTCTTTGCAACAGCAGTTTGAATTATTTGAAACAATATCCTTAGAAAAAATGCGATACAATTTCAAACGATGATGACAAACATGAAAAAAAAAACGCCAAAATTCTGAGCCTGAGCCTGGTCCTGGTCCTGGTCCTGGCCGTGGTTCCTGTTTGCCTGAGGCTGAAACTAGGGCCAGGGCCAGACAGGTGTTTGTCAGCCAGTCAAAAAGCAATCGGTGGGGCACTTTTGGCCTGGGAGGCTAGTGGAGCTGCGGAGGAGCAAGCAACGTCTGCTTACGGCTCTTATCACCGAAAACTGGCCCCGGCCTCATTTTCTGACCATGTGTGTGGCAATAACAACTGCTTTTTAGTGTGTATGGGAGGCTACAACAATGTCATTGACCGCGACAGGCAGCCAAGCCAGCCATAGCTCCAACGTCAGGTGGGAAACAGCAGCCGGCTTAAAGAGTGTCCAACGAAAAAAAAGGCCAACTCCCGCAACACAACCCAAATTCATATATAAAGGAAAATATTATTTTTTAGCCCGAAATTGCGGAAGTTGCCACAGCAATATCGAAACACAAACATACATAAATGTGTGTGTGTGTGTGTGTGTTTGTATATAAGTTGGCAATCAATAAATTTGTATAAATAAATAAAATAAAATAAATAGAAAGAATGTAAGTACTTTTGTCTGGGGCACATGGCACAAAAGTATCAAAGCTCTTTCTCGCTGTCTGTGGGACAAGCTAAAGCTTTTGGCATTATTTTGAATTCCCTTTCTCATCAAAGTATAATGTTTTCGCTTTTAAGTTCAATGTTTACGAATAAGCCAACATACTTAAATCTGACTGTTATATTACATTTGATATTCGATTTAAGCTGTGTTCGAAAACTTTACTACTGATTGATTTATATAGTTATCAACATATAAATATGTAACATAGTTTCTCAGCTTAATCTTTAAGCAGTTACCAGCACCAAGCATTTAAGTATGCATATTTGTGTGTGTGTGTGTGTTTGTGCCTCGTTTTGTAGCACCATATATACAACATGCAAGTGTGTCGTGTCTAAGGCGCTGGCACTAGGAAGCGTGCTGTCATGCTACTTATCAATATGTTAGCCTGGCCACTTCTTGGAAAGCCGCAAAAGACATCAGCTACAACGACAGCCATTGCCCGGAGGAGTTTTGTGTATGGTGTATGCCGCCTGAAGTGCACACTTCTTCTAAATAGCCATTCATTTTTCTTGAGACGGCGTCAGATGGCGCAGCCCCAAAAGCGCAAGTTGCACAATCAATTTGCTGCTTGGCAAACAGGCGACAAAAGTGACAGAGAGTAAAGAAGCGTGAACGGAAGCGGTACGGCAAGTGTGTGTGAGTGAGATGGTGATAACTGCAGGCACTGCTTGAGCTAAAGTTTTTGGTTGCGGCCAACCAATGAAATGGCTCAATCAATTAGAGCCTGTCATAATGCGTCTTAGAGCGCAACAACAACAACAACAACAGCAAAGTCTGGCAACAACCACAACCAGAAGAAGCAGAATACGAAACAACAACAACAGCTGTGAGTGTCAGAGCCTTATCAGCATTTTCTTGGCAACACACACACTTACACACACACACACACACACGCAGATACATAAGAATTACTAAATGGAACTGAAAACTGAGTTCTGAAATCTGGGATCTGGGTGGATTGTGCATGTTGCTGCAACATCAATAAGAAGCTACAGGCCAGACGAACGGACAACATGCGTGCCTCACTTGACTGCCTCGTATCTTATGTGATGAAATTTATGCTTAATTAAAAGCGACACAAGGCTCCAAGCCTCCAAGCTCCAAGTCTTACAGTGCAAGACGCACAACGCGTTTGCCACAGCACAGCAAGAGAGTGAGAGATAAGCGTTGAAGCAGTCTTGTGGCACACTCAAAAAACTAACTCCATGAAGACTGACACATAATGTTGGGGAATGTAGTTAGTTAAGTAAATATTTTCGCTGAGTGTAGCTTTTGGCTCACTTTGGGCTGACAATTAATGCGCTTTTGAAACGCACAGATCGACAACTGCTACGTAAAGAGTGCTTAGCTCTCATCCCCCTACCCCCCTCTCTCTCTCTCTCTCTTTCTGTATCTCCTCTCTAATTCAATTAAAGATCCCGCACGCATTTTGTCTACCCGCTGTCCCACCAAGCATGTCCCGACGATGGATGCACCTCAAGTCAGGCTCTGATTCCGATTCCGACTTAAGAGTCAGATTTCGTTGCAGAGACAGACTTGAGTCCAAGCTCAAAGTTGCAAGTTGTTTACTTACAGTAAAGAAGAGAAAGGAGGCTCTGGCTAACTGGCTGGTTTTCTGGCTAGTTGGTTGGCTGGCTGCAACGTTTTGCGAAACTTTTTGCACTCATTAGTCTCCCACAACGTGAATTAAGATAATCTGTTCTGTGCCGAGCGACGACAACGAGCTCTTCTCCAACTTGAATTTGGATTCGGGCATTGCTTACTTCTTGTTCTTCTTCTTCGTTCTGATGTTGCTGTTCGACTTCGACTTCGACTTTGACTTTGACTTCAATTTCATCTTCGTCTGCGTTTGCTCTTGAAAATTCGGACTTGGCGACTTGGGCGCTTGTTGTGCAAATGAATTGTTGCTGATTTCGTTTGAACGATTAGCGCCATGTGCAGCATGCCCCATACACCCCCCCCCCCTCCTCCTACAGCACGCTTCCTGCAACCCCCCACACGCCCTCGTTCATTCAAATGCAAATGGCCCACGGCATGCTTAGCAATTAGACTAATTGCATGGCTCGTCTCCCAGTCTTGCCCAGTTGCAGCGAATGGAAAGCGTTGACCATGCACAACCTAACTGACTCTCGACCATGTGTGTGTGTTTTTGGGCACCCCTCACATGCTTACCATGTATGTACAAAATGCACATTGCGCATACGCACTGTGTGCGCTATTGTGTTGAGCCGAGCCTATTGCAATATATGCCTGCAGATTGGCCAGTCATAGCAACAAAAACCCTTATCAGCCCTGTTGTATGCGTTGCGTCGATTCGACAAACAGCAGACGCAAAACTTTCAACGCAATCGTTGCAACATCGAGCAACGCCTACGTTCAGTCTAAACACCCACAGCAGCAGCAGCAGCAGCGACTAATTCCTATTCAGATTCACACACCCACTGACTAGGTGAAGATAAGTACTATGAATATGACATGAGCTTTGCTTTCAGAAGAATCTTTGTATAGTATCTCAATACCTTCTTTATTGGGCTATACAGTTGCTTGGAGAGTATACAGCAGTCGTTTTGGTTCAAACAATGCTGTTGCACATGGCCTTTTGCTCCCATATATATTTTGGACAGTCATCAAGAGCAACAACAACAACAGCAGCAACAAAAAAAAAATTGTAGCCCAGGCATCAAAAGGCAACAAGAGCAACAAAAGCAAAATTACAGATATACAAATGCACCGTTGCATGTGTATGTGTGTGACTGCGAGGCATTTGTATGCCTGTGTGTATGTGCAAAGTGCTCCTTTGGCCAACCAGAAACAGGAGCAGGAGCGCTTTGCCTTGTGTGATTTTGCCACACTGCCTCAGTCTCAGTCTCAGTCTCAGCCTTTGCCAGATGATTAATCGAATTAGTTTTTTATTTCTAGTTTTTTCGTCATATTCTTTTTCTTTTGCCTTTGCGCTTTCACTTTGCACACAAAAGCACCAACCCACACACACACACACACACAGAGTGCGCACTCCTTTCATTTACATTTTCTTTTGCACTTTCTGGCTACGTTGTGTAGTTTGTTGCATATTTTTGTGCGCACCAGGATGCGCACACACACACACATGCACACAGATAGACATTGACAGACAGACAGAGAGATGGACATAGAGATGGACAGAGAGATGGAGAGACAAGTGAAGTGGAATGGAGTGAGTGGCAGCTGACCAACTGCGTCCGTGCCGGTTTCCCATTTCTTTTTTTGTTTACTTTTTTTGGCAATGCTCTGACCCACGTACCGTTTGTAACTACACACCGCTCACTGCTGCACCACCCGCACCACCATCACCTTGCTGGTCTTAGCCATCGTGCTGGCATTCATCCTGGCCAAACGTCGTTAGCATGCAAAGGGCGCAGCAACAAGAGCAAAAAAATAGATATAGAGAAACAGGCAAAAATTTCACATTTCGTCTGATGAAATGAAAGCCTCGGCCTGATGCCAAAAAGGGGTTGGGGTTGGGGATGGGGCTGCAGGATAGATATGTGTATGTGTATGTGTATGTGTGTTGGGTGCGCAATAACTGCAAATTGCATGGGCGGCTCTAAGGCAATTTTTTTCTGTTGTTGTTGTTGTTTTTGCTATTGCTGTTGCTGTTGTCTGTGGCATTTCATTTGATTTGAGTTTTGTTGCTGTTGCTATTGCTGCTGCTGCTGCCATGTGAAACGCAATAAGAGCATCAAAGTGCAATCCACATACACACACATACATACATATATATAGATAGATGGCTGGGGCATGCAGCTTCGTAGGTTTTCATTTTAATTCTCTTGTTCGGTTTGCCTTTTTTTTTTTGCATTTGCCTCTTTTGTTCGTTGTCTTTTGGCCTGGCCTGCCATTTTCAGCGAATGATTGTTGCATAAACGTCGCCTTTGTATTGTTGTTCTTGCAATGTGTTTGCGTGTGTGTGTGTGTGTGTGTGTGTGTGTGTGTGGCATTTATTTGCCGCCCTGTGTTGTGCACTTTGTGCAGTCCTTTGAGTGTAGCAACAGCAGCAGTACAAGCCACAGTTGCTGGTCGATTACCATTGGTTGCGACCACGAGGCCCACATGTGGTATGAGCGATAAAACGAATCCGAATGTTGTTAAGTGTTCAGTTTCAGATTGCACAGAGAAGTAGTCCATTAGAAAAAAAAAATTGAATACAAAATTGAACTAATTGCAATTGCCATGGCGATGGCGAAACATTATAAGCTCTAAGATATTATATGCACCATTGGCAAAAACTATGCTAAGAACAAGTACACATGAAATTGTATTTGAAAACATAAATCCTTAGCAGCTTAGTTACTCAAACAATAAACAACAGAATTATCTTACTCACTGCTTTAAACATTTTGCAATCTAAACATTGCATTTCAGTCATTTTCAAAACCATAAGTATCTCGAATTATTGAAGCTTACGTTTCGAGCGAGCAAACTCTTTTGGCTCGTATTGAGGGAATTTGGTTTGCCTGGTTCACTATGCGTATTATACATCTGTGTGTGTGTGTGTGTGTGTGTGTGTGTGTGTTACCTGTTAAATCGTTTAGTTGCTTAAGCAGAAAACTCTCCACCAAACAGCGCTAATCACTTGCTGAGGTCCTTTGTCCTGGCAAACTTGTGCTTGCTAGGGCAAGTGAAATAAAGAAGCAGCAGGCTGAGGAGGGGGGGGGGGGGGGGGGAAACTGGCTACGAGTAACGCCGCCACACGTAACGATAGAAAGTGGGAAAACGTGCTAAGCACTTTTCATGCAGCTAAGTAAGGATATTAATATGCGTCCTTGCTCTGATGTAAGATGCAAAGAGATGTCGGAAGATGCAGTTTGCCGGGCGACCGACAGACGCATAGCAACGCACACAGAAGCATTTTCAACTGCAGGACTTATATCCTGCTCCCCTCAATGGTGGCACGAAATGGCCACTTTGCGTCGCGTGTAGCAAGCAGCAAATGAAATTGCACTGAAAATGAAAATCTAACGCACAAAAAGTGGGGTAAACAAAACACACACACACACACACACTAAGATATAAAGGAAAATAGCTAAGAAGAAGAGGAGAATGAGAGAGAAACGATATCCTTGAAACATAAAACGTGGTTAGGGTTTTGCTTTTTGGGGTAATGTGGAAATGCAATGCCAAGGAATGAATGCACACACAAGCCAAGAATACTCCCAAAAACTAAAAGGGAAGCAGTCCTGGCTTGGCGTGAAGGCTAGTGGTTGAGTAGGGGGCTGCCGGGGGTGGCAGTGCCAGCAGCAGCGTCGTCTTATAAACATCACTCATTTTGGCCCCTTGTGCATGGGATTAAGGTTATTTCAAGGATGACGCTGCCCCGCAACAACAACAACAACAACAACAGCGGCTACAGCAAATGCATTCAACGGCAACAACAACAACAACAATATGACCAAAGAAAAAGCAGTGGCAGAGTCAGAAGAAGAAGAAGAAGAAAAAAAACTGTTTCTTTTGCGCGTAAACATCATCAAAATTCATCAATCTCTGCCAAAAAACTTGTGAAAAACTTCGTTTTCGGGACCAGAAGGAAGGCGGCGCTAAGGAAGAGCAAGAAAAATGCCGGCATGGAAAAACACAAAGTGCCTGCAACTGTGCGTGTGTATGCCCCTGTGTGTGTGTGTGTGTGTGTGTGTGTAGAAAAGGAAGGAAGCGCATAGTCGAAGCAAAAGGATGACAAGGACGACGGCAATCGGAGCGCATATTTTTGGCATTTGAGTGCAAGACGCAGCGACGCGTGCAGCACGCAAGACGCAGGACGACAACGGCAACGACGACGCAGATCCTGACTGCCAGGCCAGGCAGCAGCCTGATGAGCCTGACTAAAAAGGACCAAGAAATAGCAACAACAAGCAGCTGCTTGCTTATTATTTAGCTTGCGCCTTGCATCGTCGTCGCCGTCTTAGCGATAACCTCAATTTTTGGCACCCTGGCCAGCAACATTGCCTCATCTGCTCGAACCCCCGCCTTCCCGTTCCCTATCGCTTAGTACCACTACCAGCCAGCCATTGGCGCCTTGGTCTTGCACAGATTTTATGCCAGCGCCTTGCATTTTTTTGTGTTTTTATCTTTGCTTTCTATTTTTATTTTTATTTGTATTCGGTTTTTTTTTTTTGTTTTGTTGTTTGATAAAACTCTTTTCATTTTGTTCTTGCTTCGACGACATCCTGGTCGTCCTTGTGCTTGTGCCGTGGTCGTTTTTCTTCTGCTACTTCTGCTTTTGCTTCTGGCCCATTCGACGCCTTTCCTTAACGCTTTTAACAGTAATGACGAAAAAGTGTCAGCGTCCTCGACGAAGGATAATAACAAGTATGGACAGGCATAGCTGCAGCATATCGGGGTGTGTGGCAAGTGGGAAATGGCTTGCAACGACATTTTCCTCATTTTTGTGCCTGGTTTGTTCATTTTTCTTCTCTCTTTCTCTCTATATATATATTTGTGTTTTTATTTTTATTTTTGTTGCCGTCCATGTCTTGGATTTTTTCCACTTTTCTTTTGTTGGTGGCTGCGACAACGAGTTGATGTTCTTAATTGATGAAGAAATTTGGGTTGTGATAAAAACAAGCAGCAGCAACAGCAGCGAGGCAATGGAAAGAAACATAAAAGAAGCCGTTACGAATGTTGCAAGCAAAATGCCGATACGAAAAATGCACATTACTTAATAGTTTGTATAAAGAGTTTGCCATTTCATTTCCTTATTCAACCACTAAAACATATTTTTTAATAAACATTCATTTAATTTACAAATTGAATATTTCGACAATCGTTAAATGAGAAGTAAGTTGGATTAATATATATATAAAAATCATAGATTAGGATCACGAATAACTAAGCTTATTTCTATCTTTATTAGTTTATAATTTATGTAAGTGCATAAGTAAATTATATTGAATAGACTTATACTAATTGTTTATGGGAATTATAATTTATCTACCTATGCTACACTGACTTAAGACTTAGGGAAAATAAATCCGAAAGTAAGCTTGTGTCTCGCATGTTTATTTAGACAGCTGTGCGTCCAATTGAAAAGCTTTAAATTGTGTGGCGATGGCCTTAAAGTGAACTTAGCCAGCTCAATCGTTGTAAGCCACGGCCCACAAAGAGAGAAAAAAGCGCTTTCAGCCACATAACAACAACAACAACAAGCTTGGCCATAACTCTTGCCAACTTCAACTGCAGTTGTTTAGCTGTCTGACTGTCTGTTGTTGTTTGGTGTAATCTTCGCACTTTGCACGCTTCTTTTGCAGTTTCAATTTCACACAAATTCTGCCTAATCTATGTAAATGCGATTAAACGCTTGCCTAAAAGCACTGGCACTGGCACTGGCCAAGAGCAACAGCAAGTGGAAAGTGGACAAACCATCAAGTCGCCGCATCAAGTTTAATGGTCAAGCGTTAATGAACACGACCAGGCATCGGATTGTGCAAGTCGCCAACTTTTGAGACACAACAACAACAAGAACAACAACAACAAAGGACACTCAACACACTGTGAACTGCGTTGCGTGGCACCATCACCAGTCTATGGACTGCAGCACCAACTGACTGACTGGCCCGACTGGCCTGACGCGTTCAATGCGCATGCGCAACGCATGCGTCTTGTTTGATTTGGCGATTTCAGATGAAATGCGGACTTGCTGCGCATATCCTGCGCCTAGCAGCAGGCAACCAGCAACAACTAACACAGCCAGCTTAAGCAAAAGAGCCAGCCAGCAGTCCAAGCAGTCCAATTTATGTTACCACAGTCGGTCACAGCCCTGTGTTGCACTCAGAAAAATATGTATATGCATATTTTGGAAATCAAATAAAAGTGTTTTAATAATGTTCTTGAATGCAGCATTCTTAATACAGTTAGAAGAAGACGAAACTAAACTGAAACAACAATTGAGCTATTAATTTAAATACAATTATCCAATATTTTTCAGAGTGATCTTGTTGTTGTTGCAGTTTGCTGCTGTTGCCACCATTCGACCATCGACCACAACTTAATTACACATTCGTCCAATTAAAGTGTGCAAAAAGCAATTCATCATCGCGAGCCGTTTGTGTGTATTTTTTTTATTTTTTTTTTTGCCCCGTTATTGCTGGCCAAGTTCTAACAGCAATTAAATGCGAGCCGCTGAGACGACGCGTCGCACAAGCCAACAACAGTCTCAGTCTCAGTCTCATTCTCATACCCATACCTCCCCTACCCCTACCCCTACAACGTCAACGTTTCATTTTTATTTTTCTTTTTCTTTATTTTTCTTCTTTCCACGCAGGTGCAACCGAGTTTCAGTTATCGTTTCACATGCAAGCAGCGCGTTAAATGGTCATATGTAGATATACAATGTTAGTGTATGCGCATATGCATATGTTTGTTTGTATGTATGTATTATTGAAATACTCTAGCATCATTCAGAGTTATTAAAATTGAACGGGTCGCTTTCGTTCTCTATCTCTCTCTCTCTCTGTCTCTTTCCTTGCCGCGACTCCTGTCGAGCGTGTTGTGGAAAGGAGGAGTAGAGACAGGCTAGCGTGTGCCATTAAATTTACCGATATACATAAACAGTAATTTGGCCTCTCCTCCAGTGGCAACTCAATCAATCCACCAACAAAACTTAAACACACAGCCCAGAACAGCTGCCTTGTCAGTTCGAACATAGTTCCGGTTGTTTTGTAGCCACCGAAAAGATAAAGGTCAACGATAGAGGTGTAAAAGGGTAAAGAAAACATTCTCAATACTTTCACTCAATACCTTTTAAGCTCATAAATTCATAAATATAGGTTAAGAAAGCTTGGCTGCCACTACTACCAAAAACCCATTTTATTGCACTAATTTACTTGCATTTTTTTTTTGTCATTCTTTAAATGGTATTTGCGGTGGCATAGTTTACCCCCTGAGCTGCTCATCTAGCCAGCGCTTGCTCTTGTTAGCTGGCAATTATGCCAAGCATCTAACCACTTGGGCTGTGGTGTGTTTTAGTATGCCCCCCAAGCTAGGCTCGAGCTAATTGCCAAAGTAAACAGAGACAGAGACAGAGACAGAGAGAGAAGGGGGGTTGGGTATATGCGTAGTGTGTCATTAAATGGCCGTCTCAGGCGCTTATGATTGAACAATCAAACACGCCCACCACAAAACCACTCGAACCGCCCACGGCCCAAAGGCCCACACTGTCAATGCCATGTGATGTGAGATTCTATCCATGTTAAAGTGGCCGTTAGACGCACTCGGCGCTAATTACAGATACATATATATATATATATATATATATTCGTATACGTGTATGTAAGTAGATGTAGATGCATTTAAAAGATAGTGCAACGGGCGTCTGAACTGGTTGTCTTCTATTCATTAACTTAATCATAGGTTGGCAAGTGCGTCTCACAAGGCAAGCTGAAAGCTAAAAGCTGAAAGCCAACATTTCTTCCGCCTTCTGCAATTGCATTTCGAATACGAACAACACACAACACTTAAATATAATAATAATAAAAATGCTGTTGATGTTCTTTTTTTAATGCTCTTGCAGAGCGAGACAGGTAAAATGAATATTAAAAGAGTATGTTTTATTCGTTGCTACATTGGCAACTCACGCATTAAAGATCGAGACAACTGAGAGGTGTAAGTAGAGTGCGAAAACACACTGAATGCATTCTGAGTTAATTGTCTGCGAGTGACTAACTGACTTGCCTTTAAGATTTACGCTTGGATTGAGTTATTAATTATGTGTGTGGATCCCAGTGTATAGCAAACCAATTCAGCTCAGCTCCAGCTACAAACTGCAAAACCAAACCCAACCCCTTGTGACTTCCTGCTTGCTGCTCCGCCCACGCATGGCTGACTACTCGGTGAAGTCAGGGCCAAGACAGTGTCTAATGTGTCCATGTCTAAGCTGAAGTTGAAATTAATGTAATAACCAAAACATTGCGTTAACTAAAGTTTTGCACAAAAGCCACGCAACAACAACAACAGCAGCAGCAGCAGACACAACCACAGCGACAAGAAAACCTGTTTTCTAAGTGAGAAAAATTGCTATTTAATTATGATGATGAGAGATGTTGTTGCTGCTTTGTTCTTCCTGCTGTTGCAAGCTGTAACTTGGACTGTTCTTTCTATTTGCTTTGGCTTGTGGCTTAGTTGCAACGCACTTTAGCTACAAATATATATAGGCAAAAATCGTTTGATTTCTAATAATATTGAAATAAGAGAATTAATATTTGATGCATTCATTTTGCAGTTTCAGGGGCAAACACCTGGCCAGGAGACCTGTATGTTCTGCTGCTGCTGCTGCTGCTGAGATCCCCAGTTCCCATGTCAGTGCGTCATCTAATTTAACTTTTTCTATTACATTGCACACTGGCCCTGGTGCATTTGTCACGCCAGCAACAGCTGAAGCAGCAGCGACTCGGACCCTTCGCATCCTAGAAGGACACACTGACAATCTAGCATTTCTTTTTTTTTATTATTATTATTATTCGTCTTTTTGTTTTTTGCTGCGGGCGCCATTTTAACGCTACGTCATTGTGTGACATTTTCGCGTGAGCAGCGCTTGAGAGAGAAGGAGAGAGAGAGAGAGAGAGGAGTAAGAAGCACTTTTAAGTTGACTCTACACAGAACTTTTAGCCCATTTTGGATGCCAGCTAACAAACAAACAAAAACAACAGAGACAGAGCAAGCGAGACCTTAAGTTAGAGGAGGAAAAACAAATTGGGTCAAAATGCGGTCACAACACATATAGTTAAACTTATCGATAACTGATTCGATATTCAATGTGATCGGTCATAGGTGCCGCAAAGACCTTTAACAGTTTGAATGCTTGCAAAACTTTAGCCAACTGCACGCTGCATCTGAATCAAATTTAAGCTGTTTCTGCTGTTGTAAAACTTGTTGTTGTGTTGGTGGCTGCAGCAAGCAGCAAGCAGTGGCAAGCAGCATTGTGAAATTGCTAGCCCAGGGGCGTTAACTTGGTAGCTTCTCTCATGTCATTTGCACACTGACAAGTTATTAATTAAAAGTAAGTTGAAGTCGGCGTCCAACGTGAAGAAGACGATGAACAAGAAGAAGATGCCTGCACCCCGCTTCCTGAATTGCACTATCTGTAAAAATCAAAGCATTTGCCTTGGGCAACGCAATGCAATGCAACTGTGCACTGTGGCAAGATCAGGTTGTGAGATGATTCAAATGGTAGTGGGTAGATCTCAAGCGTTTCTTACAGTGTATTTGTCGCAGTGTTGCAGGCCTGCTTGGTTAATACTCATGTCGCATCTATTGACAGCAGTTTAAATGAGAGCTTGGACACCCGCATTTGAAATAAAAGCGTTTGCAGCATCGCAGCACCTTGGCATACCTAGCCACAATTGCTGCCACTGATTCTTCTGTTTCTGCAACTCCATTTGGCTCCATGTCCGGCGCAGAGTTCAAAACACAATGCAAACGGGGAAAAGGGAAGCGCTCTCTCGTAAAACAAACGAAACTTAATTAACAAAAGGGACACATACGAATGGGCAAAGGGGCTGGTTTAGTCTGACAATGTGAAGGAGCGGCAAGGGGCAGATGGAGGGGTGGTCCGATTGAACGTTTAGAGCGTTGCCGTTAGCAGCCAGTTTTCGTTTACGTTTTGCAGCTTTCTCGGCTTTTTAGGATATTTTCTGCTCGTCCCGAGTGTGTTTCGCTCCCTCTCTCCTTCGTCAATTGCTATCTCTATTACTCCCAAAGAGTGCGGGCAGGTTGTCGTGTTGTCTGTTGGCTACTGCAGGTTATCTCCATGCTATATCGATGCGTATCCATTGGTTATATATATATATATACATACATATATAAATGTACATAAATTCTCTTTCTCACCTAGGCTTCATTCAATATCTATACCCAAAAACTCCAATCGAACTACAGCATTGCCACATGCCACATGCAAATGTTGTAACTTCCAACAGCCGAACTCTCTCTCTCTCTCTCTCTCTTTCTCTCAACCTGCCCGTTCATTCAACCTTGCCGCCTCCTGTCTGTCTCGGCTTTTGGTGCCCATAATCGATGGCTAAATTTATTGCATTTTGTGTTTATTTAGACGATTGCCAATGTCCATCCGGATGGACGCGTCACAAGTATGTGAGAAAGTACAGTTGTGCCACATTTTTGTGTAACTAACCAAATGCCGAGTCTCCTCTCTCTCCAATGTCGAATCTTGTATGGCGAGTGTAATTTCGGAGGGGTGCAAGAAAGGTATAGAGAGATAGCTGATAAATTGCTTGGTCAAGAAATTCTTTGCGAAATGTTGCCACATTGAACAAAGCGCAAACA
This sequence comes from Scaptomyza caliginosa, assembly GCA_035044725.1. NCBI lineage: Eukaryota > Metazoa > Arthropoda > Insecta > Diptera > Drosophilidae > Scaptomyza > Scaptomyza caliginosa. The sequence continues at coordinate 127,115 of JAWNNR010000154.1, read as the reverse complement.
TTTTTTGGGAGAAGCTTATTTCTAGGCAATAAAAAAACAAACAAAGCAAATCGATGCTAGAAGAACGACTTTTTAATACCCTGTTAAGGTTATGGATGTGTAGATACAATATTACAAACGATGTTAAGACTCACACAAGCACAATTCCCTTGTGATTGCAATGTTTGTCACTTGTCTGACTTTGCATTACGTATACGACGCGTACGCTCCCTCTTCACCCCTTGGCCTACTGCTCTTGGTTTTGCTTGTATTAACTCTACTTGTTGTTGGCTACTTTACACAGAGGCCAACGTTTAGTTTTTGCCACAGTCGCGTAAATAATACTACAAATAAAATAAATAAAACTTTTCCACAACAGATACCAAAGAGTAAGAGGAGAGAGCGGGGGCGAGAGGAAAGGAGTGAGAATATTAATAAGCTTAGAGCCGAATATTGTGTTCATTTCGTTTGCTTGTACACTGCGGGAAATATGTGGGGTGGTTGGGGTCTATATGTGTGTTTACTGAGACAAACGAGCAGGCGCATTGCATACCCCCAACCCCCGCTTAGCGCATGATATAATCCCCCACACAGAGGGGGTAGGTTATTTTTCTGTCGCGTGTGCTTCATCAATATCCCTGCGTTTCACAGCTTTACTTTTTCTCTTCTACTTCTCACACACACACACACACACACACACGCACACAACAGCAAAAAAATCAACTTTACACTCAAGCAACCCACCACAACGAACCTACCCCCTAGACGCCCCCTACAAACCAGCCCTGCCATCAATAATCCCCAAAAAAATGTTACCAAAAACAGCAAAAAAAAACCAAAAAAAAAATATAATAGAAAGAGGGAAAACACCAAGAAGAACCAAGAGAAAGCAGCAGGCAGCGACGTCGGCGTCGGCGCAGGCAGCGCTTTTTACGCGCTGGACAACACACGACTGAATATAAACTGCCCAAGTGCGGCAACTGCAGGCAGCGACGCAGACAGCGTATTCAACTACAACATAAAAACTGCATGACACACAAGAGACACCCCAAATGAGCCCCCACCCCCTCCTCCCCCCTCCCACCACGCAATTGATGTGGACTGTGTCCAGCTTTTGGCGGCAGTGGCAGCATCGGCGGCGGCGGCGGCGGCGGCGTCGGAGAACCAATCCTAACTAGCGCCTCGTTGCGTGGGTGTCGCAGCGTGTAGGCGTGGCCAACAGGGCGGGCAGTGCGTAGGGTTATACGACGGCTACATGCTACAACTAAAAATAAAAAGCCACCGCCGCCAAAAACAAACACACACTAGTAAGAACCCACTCGAGAGTCAGAGTCCGAATTGGAGTCGGAGTCAGAGTGTGGCAGGCGTTGGAGTCGCCACGTGCGCCGACCAAAAAAAAAAAAAGCCGCGCTGTCCGCTGCAACGCCGGCTGCGTTTTTGCTCTGGTCAGTGTCGAACAAAACGAGAGAGAGAGAGAGGGACTGCGAGAGAAAGAACTGAGTGAGAGAGAGAGAGAGAGGGCGAGAGCAACAACGTTTGCACTCGAAAGTGACTCGAAGCTGCTGCTGTTCTTGTTGCTATTGCTGCACCAATACACCAATATTCAACTCCAACTCTCACACGCCCTCTCTCTCTCTTTCGCTCTGCGTTGCGCCTCTGCTGCTGCTGCGTCGCAACGTCGGCAGCGACGTTGAGTGAAAAACGTAAAGCTTGCAATTTTTGGTATCATTTTACGCTCTTTGCATTGCGCTCTCTTAAGCTGCTGTTGCAGTCGCTTGCATGTTGCGCGCGCTCTCTTTCGAATGTGTTTACGCTCTCAGTAAATGTTGCCAACCCAAACACACACACAACACACCACACACACACACAGGCAGCGTAAGGCAAACGCTGAAAGGCTTTGCTTGTCTCATTCATAATGTTTATGCATTTGGTTGTACTTCTGTTTCATTTCTTGCCCCTTTTTTTCTTTTTGTTTTCCATTTTGTTTTGTATTTGATTATTACCCATCCTCTCCCCCGTTCCAAACTGTACCCCCTCCCCGCCCTGGTGCGATTGCATGCACGTAACTGCACTTGGAATCAATTTAGTCGCTCATCGATAATGCAAAACTAGCGTCAGACCCCAAAAACAAAATGGCGTACATCATTTCGGAACAACAACAGCAGCAGCAGCAGCAACAACAAACGCTCTGTCTGCCATTTAAATGAAGCTTAATTCATTTTTAATAGAGCCAACAAATTGTATTTACTTTCCAAGTGGTTTTACCCATTGCAATTGATCGGAAACTCGGCTCCACCCTCCGGCTACTTATGCACCACCCTGCACGGCAGCAATATATTTATTGTTTGCCGTTTCGGCGTTTAACGTTCAGCGTTCAGCGTTTCATGTTGCCTGTCGAATTATATTTGATGGCTGTTTCGCTGCTCGTATACAAAATCGCAAACAAATAAATGGACAATTAATTTGACTTAATAGACATGAGCACAAGACAACGACAACAACAGCAACAACGACAACAATAACCCGAAAAGCGCAATGTTGCAAATGTTGGCGTGTCATTGCACAAAATTGCACCACGCACGAGTAACAAGCAGGGCGGGGAGAGTTAGTAGAAGTGGGAGAAGGTAAGGACGAATGGCAGCAAGGAGCAAGAAGCAAACAGCAGCAACGAATAACAAATAAGCTAATAAGAAGAACGAAAAAACAAAAAAACAAAACATTATAATTGCAACTGTGAAACTTTTCAAACTTCTATACAACGTAATAAAAGGTTATATGGGATAAAATGTTACTATGCGTATACTTAACAATTTAAAGTACATTTCTGTGTGACTAAAAGTTAAGCTTTTTGGAATAATCAATAAGTTTAAACAGTTACACAACTACAAATATATTTAATTTAACAACTTATCAATGGGAAAAACGATTTGCTTCTCAATTCTCGGGGTCAAAGTGCTGCCACTGAAGCGGATGCAACCCTTGGGGGGTGGTAGAGGGTTGACGGTATGATTGCTGCTCTTGTTGTTTAAGTTGGTCAACTTTACGTTAAGGTTTTTGCATCTTGACAGCTTCCGTTTTGCGGCGGAAGTTGTCTTCTTTCCTTTCATTCTCTCTTGCGGCAGCATCGCTGCGGTTGCCCTGACCTTTGCCTCTGGCTTTGGGCTTAATCAAAATTGGCGCACAGAGCACATTTACAATTACAACAACTAATTAAATAATGGTATTACAAAAAGAAAAAAAACCATGGCCGTAATGCACTTTTCGTGTATGTGTATGTGCTTGGACATTGACCAGCAACAACTACAAAACTTGCATACATTGAAAAGCTCTTCAGGGAGAGAGAATTACGCACACACACGCATATACAAAGTGACGTTGGGGGCATGCAAAAAGGCAAGGCATACCTGACATTTACCAACTGTAAAAGTAAAAGAATTCTATATATAGCAAATGGAAACGAAAATCTGTATAACATACACATAGAGAAATATATTTAAGCAAGCAAATATTGTTTATTATCAAAATCTCTCTTAAAGTTATTTAAATCGTACTTAACTTATTCAAGAAATATTCATTTGGTTTTTTAAAACTTTTCGACCTTGGCTTGAGATTTAAGCAACTCTCTACTTATTTGAAGAGTGTATAAACATATATTTTATACAGAATATAGAGTGAAAAAATGAGGACTAAAGCATGTCTCCAAAGGCAGCAACTTAACGCTTCAATAAATATTGCAGCCTTGCCAAAGTCGTCGTCGTCGTCGTCGTCGTCATCGTCATCGTCGTTGCTGCATCAATAAGGTCCTTGTGCACGCAGCAACCACCCACCACCTCCTGCAGGCACCCACCCAAACACACACACACACACACACACACGCTCATACAAGCCGTTGGCGCCCTGCATCTTTCCACATCCACACTAACGTCTACGTTTACGTCTACGTCTACGTCTATGCTGTGTGGCACGGAAATGCGTTAAGTTTGCGCCCAGCACGTGACGCTGCTAAGCCAAAGCTGCCACACTGTGGCACGCAGCGCTGCCCTTTCTTTCCCTTTCTCTCTAAACATACCACCCAATCGGCAGAAGCCCCCAAGCCCAAATGGCAGCCCACCAGCGATAAGAAGGACAAAAATTAATGGAATTTCTGCCTGCTTTTTGCTGCTCTACTGCCATGAAATGTATAGCGAAATTGTGTGGCATATTCTTTAGCTGTGTAGCAGAAAAAGGATCTCAAGCAAATCGATCGCAATCGTTACATTATACATTTTGAAAGAGGGAAATACGAAAACTCTTAAAGCAATAAAAATGTATGACTGTCTTTTTAAGAAACTCGTTTGTTTGATAAATGTTTTAATTGACAACGTTTCTGCAATGTCAGTGTATTTAGTTAGTCGTTCTTCTGGCTTCTTTGCCGCTGACGTCTTGGGCTCCTGCATCGTGGCTGCCTTTAAACTACTTGGGCTGTTTTTTTTCGGGGCTGCTTTCAGTTTGTTTTTACGACGACTTGCAAGCAAAAACAACGGTAACGGCAACAGCAATAATAAGAGCAAAGCCAGTGATGACGATGATGGCACTGACGATGGCGTCCACGTTGCCCGTACGTGTCCTGGCAGCTGCCTGCAGTTTTCTTTCCTTTCTGCTTTCTTCTCTTATTTTTTCGTACTTTTTTTTCATTTTTGGCTGCTGCGCCTTTCAGCTTGGGCTGCCATCGTTTACGTCGGCAATTTTGCACTTGATTGCAATTTTTCGGGCTGCGCCATTTTTGCTCTTACCCCCCGCCCAGCTCCTCCCTCTCTCTCCCTCTCTTTCTTTGCCTGTCTCCATTGCTTTTATTATGGCAGTGGAGGCTCTGCCAGACCCGAAAACAGCCCGCCCACGATAAATGTTCGTGACATTGCGTATACGTCCAGTGGGATGCGCCTACCGTTGCTGCAGCTGCCTCTTTGCAAGGCAGTGTGGGGCAGTGCGGCTAGAAGGGAAGGGTGCATTATTTTCAATTAGGGCGCCGCGACAAACATAGTTTATCATCAAGTTGACGCGACGCTGTCACTGCTTATAAATAATCGACTCAAGCCAAACTGGGCGCGAATGGTCGCCATTTTGTATTTGTTGTTGTTGTTCCTGTTGTTTTTGTTTGTGTTTGTGTTTGTGTGGTGGGCGAGTGGTAGTGGTTTGGGGGGGGGGGAGGAGTGCGCCCCAAAATGCCAGTGACAACATAAATTTTGGATGCAATCTAGAAAACTGAAAGAAGAAGAAGAAGAAGAAGAAGAAGACCAACAACAAGAACAGCAAAAAGAAAAACAAAACAAAACAAAAAGCTAAACCGAAAGACGAGCTGAGGCTAAAGGCACATAAAAATAACAGAGCACACAGCCCCCCAAAAAAATACACACATAAAAAAAAGTAACAAATATATATGGAAACAAAAAAAAAAACAATGCAACGTTGCACACACACACATGAGTAGCAGGAGCAGGAGCAGCAGCCAACGGCCACGCCCCCTATATGTATATGTATATGTGTGCATGTATGGCATCAGTATAACTGACGGGCGCCTGGCCTCCAACACACCCACCAACCCCTCCCCAACGCCCTCGCACGCTGCGTGTTGTCAGGCAAACTAAAAGTTTTGCCATGTCACGTCATTCGTCGTTGGCAGCAGCGTCCTGGCCCTGGGCCTGGTCCTGGTCCTAGCTGGGGCTTCTCTGGTCCTGGCTTTTGAGTTTGGTGTCAAAGCGGTGCCAAGGGGGAGGGGGCCAGTTTGGCTTGGGCTTGGGCTTGGGCTTGGCTTTGCTAGGCGTCGTCCTATGCCCGGCCGGACGAGTAAGCGTGTGCTGCTTCTTCTTCCTCTGCTTCTGCTTCTGTTTCTTTTTTTTTCGGCACATTTACGCCCAAACACACACACACATACGTAGCTTAGCGCATTGCAGAAACAGAGAAAGAGCGAGAGAAAGATTGACAGCGAGCAAGCGAGAGAGAGAGAGAGAGAGAGAGATTGGGTGGAAAAGAATGGGTTAGAGACACATTTGTCACGTGATGGATTGCAATGGGAGTGACATTTTTTTTTCACTGATGGACGACAGCGCACGAAATGAAGCCCAGAATAAAGCGCAGCAACAGTGGGAAAGCAAGGGGGAGATCAGGTGGCAGCCGTGGCACTTAGCTGCTAGTTGAAAGGATTAAAAAACCAAAACAAAAAAAAAGATGGTAAATATCAAAATTAAACGGCTCACACGCAAAAGCAAGAAATTATCAAAATAGTCAAGAAAATTAAACGTAATTCTTATTGTTTGTTTAAATTTGCTTTCATCATAAAATTTAATGACTTGTCCCAACAACCCAAACCTACATTGTGTTGTTTGCTTAAATTGTTTCTGCTCCCCAGTTGCTGCCTAAAACTGAAACTGAAACAGCAAAAAAAAAAAATAAATGCTAAAGCTCACTTGTGCCAGGGCCGTAAAGGATGTGCCGTTGTACGCTCATAAACTGCAGTGCTGTCCAGTTTCAGGACACACAATATAACCAACCAAATGCCAACAACATGGAGAAGGTGGGGCAACTTGTGTGGGGGCAGCGGGCAATGGCTTAAATAAAGCTGTGTCGCTTGCACTGCAATTGTCGTTTGCCGCATAGAATGATGGGGAGAAAATGTCGACAAGGACAACGTTGGAGATGAAAATGATGAGATGAACTTAAAACTGATTGGGTTGAGTTTGAATGCCAGCGGCTATTTAGCTTAAAAATGAGCTATTGCTATACATACGAATTGTATATATTTAAATTGTGTACCAAAACTAAAATGCAGATACACAGCAGATGTTTTGTTGTCGCACTCGATTGAAGTCAACATTTTGGACTGAAGCTAAACAGTTCAAGTTGCAGTTTCCAACTCAATGGCTTAGATGAGGAAGGGAAACTAATCAGCAGCAGCCGAAGCGTACGAGTCACAATTTCTATTGTTACGCATTATCGATTTTTGTCTTTTCCATTGGCTTTTATTTATGCGCAGAGGCCAACACGAAATAAGCTTTAAGTTTTTAGTTTTGGTTAAATAGCTTGTATTTCAAATTACTTGTATAGATTTTCTATCTGTTCCCAAGCAAAACTTTATCAAAACTTAAGCAATAAGGATCTGGATTCATGATTTCATGATCATGATTTCTACCCGTAGCAGCATTTGTTGCATGTTTTGATAAGTTTCCCTAATCGCATTTAAGCACACAATTAAAAACCCTTAACAACAAAATTGACATAATCAAGTTTAAAGTATATATAACTAATTTGTTAAATAAAAAGTGTGTTTTTCATTTATAAGTACTTTTCAAATGTCTTTCACACTGCCCGTAAGTTGTTGTAGTTGTTGGGCAATTGAAAGTATGCACTTTGTGGCACAGAAAGCGAAAGTGTTTTTTTTTTATTCCACAACAACAATGGATGCAACAGGAACCGCAGTTGCCAGCAGAGACAGCTGGAATATATTTTATTACGCTTGCACACACACACACACACACAAGCAGATAGTGTGTGTGTGTGTGTGTGTGTGTGTGTGTGTGTGTGTGTTATTATGTGGCACAAGCGACGTTCGCTGCATAAAGCGACTACTACCTACATTTTATTTGATTTCATTATGTTAAAAAGTTGTACAAGAGTGAATCACGGACTAGAACGGAGAACTTGTTGGGCGGTTGGGTTTGGTTGGTTGGTTGGCTGGTTGGCTGGTTGGGATGCTTGGGGTTGGGTGCTTATGCATCTGGAGGTGGCAAGGTTGCATTGCAGCAGACAGCGCACAGACAGAAGCCAGAAGCAGCTAGCAGCCAGCAGCCAGCAGCAAGCAGCAAAGCCAAGGACGTCACACAGTCAAGAGCTGTGTGCAAACGAGACCGATAGATAGTGAGTGAGTGAGAGGTACAAGAAAAAAAGGGGTAACTAAAGGGTTGTTGGGATGGGTGAATACTGTGAGTTCTAATGTTGCTGCTGCTTGGAGGATGCTGCTGCGCAGTCGAAAGCATTTTATTATCCTTATTTAAGTTTGAAACTTATTGCAAAGTGGGAAACTCCAAATGTCTGGCTGGATGTCTGCTTGTTCGCTGCTTCTACTGCTGCTGCTGCTGATACTGATGCTGATGCTGCTGCACTAAAAATATGGAAAACTTTGCAGACAGTCAGCAGCCACAACAGCAACAACAACAACAACAATAAGTGCAACAACATAGTGACGCGGCAACGAGTCGAGTGCAAGGCTTAAGTGTGCGGCTCCAAGCAGGACAGAGCAGACGGACAGCCAGGGACGACCAGGACAGAAAATGAGAGAGAGGAAGCAAGACAGAGATAGAAAGAAAGAGAGAGAGAGAGAGAGAGAGCCAAGGACGTTGCTCAAGTTGCGGCAAGCGCGAAAACAGCTGCAACAACAGCGGCGACTGCAACACAGCATTCAAATAGAAAAATAAAATAAAATAAACGAAAGAAAATAAAATAGAAAAAAAACATATACTTTATATATATATATATATATATAAAGAGAGAGCGAAAAAAAAGAGTTATATAAATTCAGTTGGCTCAGTCAGTGCATAGTTTATACTTTCTATATATATATATATATATATATATATAAAACATATACATATGCAGTTGTGTACAATATATAAGAGTATGTGTGTAAGTGTGCATTTGGGGCAAATAGTTTCGCTCCAGTTTGAACTTTAAGACAAAGTTTCACAACTTTAACGAAGGTCGCGGTCGCACTGCAAAAACTTACAGTAAATTCAATTATTATGCCAGAGTTGTGCACACCCAACAACTATGTAGATGTAGATGTAGATGTATATGTATATGCTTTATGTATAGTTGTACCAGTTGTGGCTTTTTGTACATGTGCAGATTTCAAGGTTGTCTCGTCTACGAATTTAACTTATTTCCTTGACTGCGCGAAAACTTTGCATAAAGTGCTTAAGCTAATTGTGTAAAATTAAAGGATGTTAAAGTGTGTTGCAAACACACAGCGTATGTGTGTTAGATTGCTCTAATATAATTAAGAGTGAAAACTTACACTGCTCGGTTAACAAACGAAAGAAATGTTAACATTATATATATTTATAATTGAGTAAAGTATTTAATTTCCAGACGCATGCATTATTCCATGGCATAGCACTGTTTTATCTATTCTTGTATGTAATAAATATTCTTAGTTCGCATTGAAACTGTCGCCATCGATACTTTTTATACACATTTTGTGTGCATTTATTGTGCTGTGTTGGTTTTTGCAACACATCTGCTTGGACTTTAGAAGTTGCCGTCGGCATGTTGCAAAATGTGATGACGTGCATACACACACACACACACACACACACACACACACAGCCAGACACAAACAATTATGTTTCTATGCAATTTTATTTAAAAAGATGATTATCCATGCAAAAAAGATACTTTTGTGTCTGAGTGAACAACATTTTTGTGTGGCATATCTTATGTCTTCACTTGGCTTGTTACCCAAAGATACTTTTTCATTTTTGCTTTTGTTGCCTTGTGGCCATTTCAAAGCTTATTCATTTTGCATAGTTGTATTATGTTGTGTGTGTATTTTAAAGATGCAATTAGGTTTTATGCGTGCTTTTGTGCATTAGATATTTATAATTTTGGAATATTTTTTTTCGTATCTAACAGATACTATTTGAAATAAATATTAATATCGCTGGCAATACAAATGACAATGCTGTGTAAAATTCATTCGCATATCGCTTCACTGACCCAGAGTCAAGAGTTAAGCCAAGTTAGCAAAGAGAAAGACAAAAAGAGAAGACATCGGCTTAACTGCTGACCGTCAGCTGGCGAAATACACGGATAAACGGGTAAGCGGGTAAGTTGGATAACTGGCAACTGGCAACTGGCAAGTTTCAACTTGCTGCAAGCACAGGCAATGAATGCAAAATCCTTGGCTCATAACTTTGCGACAATTTAACAAGCCGCAAGAGTTTTTTTTCTTTCTGTTTTTGTTGTTGTGCCTGTTTGTGGCCGCAAAAGCCAAAGGCGCTCTCAGGCCTCCGTCAAGTGTCAGTCTCTCGACCAAGTCTACACCGTATTGGTGTGTGTGTGTGTGTGTTAACTCTGACTTGGACTGGCCAATTGTGACATTTTGCGGCAGGTTAGCAACTGTTGCTGTTGCTGTTTGCTGCAACCGCACAGCAATTGCCGCCGCAGCAGCAGCAACAGTAACAACAATTGAGTGAAATGCCTTGACATTGCGTGCGGATGCTGCTGTTGCTGGTTGCTGCTAGTTGCTGTTGGTTGCTGCTGTTGTTGCTGTGGTAATTGGCGTGCGGCCTGCGAGAGACGCAACAAACGCGTTAGCAATGCAATTTATGTGCGTTTAGACGCATATTTTGCCAATTAAATATTGCGATAAAGCATGCAGCCTATAACAGCATGCAACGGCAGCAACTGCAACTGCAACTGCAGCAGCAGCAGCAGCATCTTTCCCTCGGCTTAAGGCCCTCCTCTAATTCCTCCTAACCCTCTACATTCCCCGTCAAGCTGATAAATGCTGCTGATAGCGACTTTGACGTTGGCAATTTGGTTGCAATTTATTTGGGGGGGCCGCCAAGTTGTACTGCCACTCTGTGTGTGTGTGCGTGTGTGTGTGTGTTGTTTATACCCTGCAGTGAAAGATAACTAACACAAGGAGGGTACACACATATAATTTGTTTGAATCCCTCTACACATTGAGTCATATTTAAAGAAGAAAATCTCGATTCAATTCAATATTAAACCCAAACTCCATATTCCCAATATAAAAAAAACAGGGTATACATTGGTCAAATTGTTGTTGATTACAGTTGTTGTTGTTGTTGTTGTTGCGCAACGCACTTTGTGCGTTGTTGCCACCGTAAACGCAAACGCAAATTGACATCTTTCAATTAAACGACAACTGTTGACCAGAGGCACGCACATCGTTCACAACGACTGGACATTGTGGATTGTTGCCTGAGGATCACTGATGAATGCTGCAAAAGGGTGGAAGGGGTTTGGTGTGCCATTGTGGCATTGTGAATGTTGAGGCTTGTCGTCTGGGTGCCTGACTGTCAAATGGCGCAATTGCGGATTGTTTTTGCTGCTGACAAACACACACACACACACACACACAGAGAGAAACTTGACAAGGCAGTCTCGATTCTGGCAACATGTTGAGAGACAGCGTCTTGCAACATGCGCACTCAAAAAGCCATAAAACATAAAAACCCCCTCCAAAAAACAACAAAAACAAAACAAAAACCAACCAAAAAAATAAAAAATATTTCACTCGCTGCAGCTATGACACAAATGCGCAATATTCAAATCTTTGGCAGCTCATTTTTGGCCAACTGACACTGAGACCGCCGCTGAAGCCAAAGGAGGACGAGGAGCAGTGGAGTGCAAGGAGCAGGGCAGCAAAGTGAGGAACGGGGCAGGTGGACTCCGACACGGACGTTGAAATGTTGCGCATTTTGAAGTTTGATGTTTGATATGCGAATTTGGGCAAAAGCGTCAACCGCTGCTAAACTCACATAAATGGCAACAAACAACAATTCATCGTTGCCATTTGAACAGCAGCAGCGGCAGCAGCAACAGGCCAAAAAGCCAACAAAAAAAAAACCAAACTTTATATGCATAGTTCATGTGTTTTGTATTAGGAGACAAGTAGCCAAAAAGGCACTTTACATGCGCATTTTGTGCTTCTTTCGTAATTAGCTAAATTCCAAACAGAATCGTGAGGTATACAACAAAATAATAATAAGTTTAAAACTAATTGCAACTAAGTAGAAGATAAATTCGATATTATGGTTGAAATAAACATAAGCACCCTTAATGGAATTACAATTCTAATGAACTGGTTGTTGTCGGTTTTGTATCATTTGGCTAATATTAATGCTACATACAGACCCAATTAGAACATAATTACAGGCCATTGAAACGTCTTTGCATATGGAATGTATACACTTTTCTCCCTGCTACGTCAACTGCTCCATTTCATAATTGACTGCTGATCGCATTTAGGTGCGCGGTTTTCCAGCTTTGCCCAATTAAATGCATGAAAACGAAACGCGATGCGGCATGAAAATGAGAAATGTTGCAAGTACCAAGTAGCAAGTAGCAAGTTGCGAGCTTGCGATTTGCGTATAATCCATGGCCGGAATTTATGCAAAGAGGCGCGTTTTAATAGAAGACCAAAGCAACAAAGGCCTCCAACAGGCAGCTAAAGAACTTAACGTTTTTACATATTATCATAATTGTGGTGCAGCAATTAAAAGAACATTGAGTGTGGCGAACGTTAGCTGGGGGCATAAACATAATCCAAATCGAAAGCAGCCATTCTTCCTGTTTGATATTATTATTAAAGGTAGTCGCAGTCGTTGTTTAGTTTTTAAATTTTTTCTTGCTATGTTAAGCATTTTTTAATGTGCGCTCAGCGAAATTATTCGAAAAATGAAATTAAATTAAAAATGCATTTCGGCCGAACTGAACTTGCAACTTGCAACTGGCAACGGGCAACAGACAACAAATGAATTGAGCCATCAACAAACGAGCAAGACGCGACGTCACGCAGCCACTTTTAAAGGAGAGCTGCCCCAAAACGGCCAAGTGAAATGGCCAAAAAAAATACAAAAAAAAAAAGCAAAACAAGAACGTGTTGAAAGCCATGTGTGGCATGGTCAAAGAACTTTAAGGACAAGACAAGGCAAGCGGTAAACTGTGACTGTGACTGAAACATTGGGTACCTAAAGATGTTTTTGGCAGGGTTAACTCTCTCTTCCCTCTTGCCCCCTCGCTTGCCACACACAACCTGCACACATTGGCGTGTCAGTTTCACGTGCAGTGGCAAAAGGTAATTCATCTTGTTATTTTTGTTCTGTTCTGTTCATTTTTTTTGCCCATTTTGTATGCTTATTTATTTGGCTGACGACGCGACGGAGACGCCAATTTTCCATTTGGACTAAAGGAGGATTCCCCTCATACTTTTACAGCTTTTTCGTTCATTCTTTTTATTAAGTTTATTGTTTGTTTTTATTTTTTGCTGTGTTGCTGCCTCAGCTAATTAGATGCGAGCGAAGGCATTTTAATGCCCTTTGAATACGTTTAATAATGTAATAAGTACATTAAAAATGTTGATGTAATTACAAGCCAGGCCAGCTGGCATCTCTTTCGAATGTGGAATGCATTTCACTACACAACTATTTCATAATACACAATCTTTAAAATGCCAACGCTATCAGCTAACCATGTAATTGATACAATTTTCATATCTTAAAAGCAAAAAAAACCGCAACTTACGTTCGTCTCGCAGTCGGTAGGATTCGAACCTACGCTCCCAGAGGGAATCTGATTTCTAGTCAGACGCCTTAACCGCTCGGCCACGACTGCTTAGTAACGCTTCTTGCATATTAATAATTTATAAATCTATCTCAAAGTACTTTTAATCAAAAAATACTTGATAATACTTAAAGCTATTCTGAATATTTATATTGTCTTAAAAACTCTTATCTCGAAATAACTTTAAGCGAGTACAAATACAAAAATCACCTCAACTCAATCAATTAAAATTGCAGCAATCGCGCATCGAAAGCGAAACCCAATCAATTATATTGCCACGCACTTTGCTTTGATCATTTGCCAGTCGCCACTCTTGGCGACAATGCGTTTTATGCTTGCCCCTTACCCTTTTGCTCCATGGTTGCATGGTGATCAATGCAATCGCGATATCAACAAGCGACGGCAGCTCCAATCGAAACTCCAAAACTGAAAGCAAACAACAACAACAACAACAAAAACCAACAACAGCAGCGAACAACGAGCCGTTTTTAATGTGCACCTTTTGTTCTGTGGCAATTGCAAATGTGTAACTGTTGCCACAACAGCAACAACAACACTAGAGTGCAACACACACAGAGTAGGAGAGAGGTAGCAACAGAGGGCGGCAAAAGGGTTTGGTGGGAGGGGGGAGGGGGCTGGAAATTGGGTGCCTGTGACTACTGCCTGCCGAAATGTCAAATGCCAGGCCATATTTCTTAAACGCCAAATACTTTTTGACATAATAGTCCAATTACCTTATCGCGCCATCTGAGATGCGGTCGCCGTTGCTTTGCCGCGTTGCACGTACTTGTTAGTTGTTGTTGCTGCTGCCGCTGCTGTTGCTCGTTGCTGCTGTTCGTTGTCGCTGCCGCCACCATTGATGCTGCTATTGCTACGGCTGTTGCTGTTGCTGCTGCTGCTGCTGTAGCGATTATTTATGGCGATCAATGTGAGCCCAGTAGCAGAAATTCCATTTAAATTGCGTACAACAGCAACAGCAACAGCAACAACAACAACAACATGAGCAACAATTGTTTTTATGCAACGGCGTTGGCGGCATCGGCGGCGGTGCCTCTGAAGCGGCATCAACAACCAACAAACCAAGCAGCAACTACCAGAAGCAGCAGCCAAACCACGCGCCAGATATTAACAGCTTAGCCGTTTTCAAGCTAAATACTGTATTTGACACTATTTGATATAGAAAAAGTTTACAAATGAATTCAGTTTATAGATTATTTATGATTATTAGATAATTTCCCATTCCGTTTGCATACAAGTTAATGATAGATAACAAAAATGTATTTGTGCTTATTTAAATATTTTTTTTTTGGCCATTAATCTTGGCCATTTAATCACGTGATCGTTGAACAGCGCTGTTAAGCTGTAGCATGCAACATAGTTGGCAACTGGCGGAAAAAACACCTTAAAAAGCTCATGCTCAACATCTGTTTAAAGCAGGACAATCGATTTAGTGTAAAGTGTTGCTTACACACACACACACACACACGCTGGCACACACATAGACTATCATACTCATTGGTTAGTTGTAAATGAGTCTCGAGGGTCTCTCTGGAGCTGCCCGCGCCCGTAATATGTCTTGTTGCTTGTTTGACAGTTGTTGTTGCTGCTGCTGCTGCTGTTGCTGTTGCTGTTCAGAACAATCGTAGTTATATATTTTTAAACGCAACTACGCGCTGCCGCAGAGATGGCGATATTGATCTTATTTCAATATGCCAGCCACTGACTTCGATACCACAAACCGAATTCAAACTGAAGAGACTCTGCTGACTTGGCTTTTAATTTGCTGCTGCGCTTTTAGTTTTCTGTCTTTTTTTCTCGCTCTCTCTCTCTCTCTCTCTCTCTCTCTCTCTCTCTCGCTGTTGCTGTTGCAGTTGCAGTTTGCAATTTCCTTGTGGCAGTCACTTGAGCTCTGTTGACGTTGTTGTTGTTGTTGTAGTCGCACCTTAACTGTCGGCATTTCGCCATTGATCTTTACCTTTTTCTTTGGTTTTGGCTTTGGCTTTTGCCTTTGCCTTTATTTCTGCAGAGCGTTGTCAACGTGGGCGAGAAAGGCGGCTCAACTTGGCTTACAGAGGGGAGGCGGGGCCGCACTTTGATTTAGTAAGCCGTAATTACAGCTGAGTTGTGACCCAGCCCCAGTTAGCTACTGCATAAAACGTAAAGAACTCCAACAATAACAATAACCAAAGTGACAAGTGATTAAAAAATAGAACTTGAAGTACGGCTTGATTAGTTTTTTTCCACAGATATATATCGAATGGAACTTTTTGCGCTTTATCTATAATCTAGATATTTTTGAAAGCTATCTTAAACGATTAATCAAGAAACCTCAAGTACGAGCGAAAATAATTCCCGGTTGTCTACAAAGAAAGGGAAACAAGACGATGAATAACTTTGGGCAACATTTTTGCCCAATTGCCAGCGAACAAGAGCAATAACCATAAAATTAACAATAACAAATTAGAATTGCATGCTTTTAACCGATTAATTTGTATACACACACACACACACTTTGAATGTGTGGCAGCTTCATTGTTTGTCGCTCATTAAGAAAATGTTGCGCGCTTCGACGACGCTTGGATATTGTTATTGTTGCTGCCGTTGCTGTTGCTGTTGCTGTTGATGTTGCACATAAAGTTGCCGACAAAGGCAACCGAAACGCGGCAAACTTTTGCTACTCGTCACTTGGCTAGGCATAATTTAAAATCAAAATCGCACAGTTTATGCAAATTGAAGCCGAGGCCCAGCGCAAAGGCGCCTTGGCATGCGAGTTCTGTTGCAGGTTGCAAGCTGCGCGTTGCAGCTAACAAGTTTGTGTGCAACGCTCTCTCCTCGGTGTGTGTCTTGTTCAACAAGTGACTGTTTTGGGTCTCGTTTTTAATGGCTCTGTTGCTGACTGAGTTGGCAAACAAAGCACAACACTTAAAATATCAATCCTCACAGACTCTCAACACTGGCAATTTGTCATAGATACCAATGCAACTATGACGTCATTGAGAACTGTTAAAAAAAAACCACAGATTTTGTTGGGGCAATAAGAGGCGAACGGTGTCGACGAGGGACATTCGCGCGAAAAGCCAAACGCTGCACATTTCGGCGGCTGTTCTCAGCAAATCTTTTGTGTAATTGGAAGCTGAGTCTTGAATCTTGGCGGGCAAAACGTTTTGAACCCGCTGCTTAGCCTTTGGCGTGGGAATAGCGAACCACCGACGCCTCGCAACGCTCACACGCACAGTGGTAGCAAACATACAACTGTTGAACCGATATGATTTACCCTTTCCATTGGCTATTCAAATAAGATCAGATAGTAGAAGGAATAACTATAACTGTATACATTAAAGGCAATGCAACCACTGTGCCACAGTGTGCTAAGCATGTTGAATGAAATGAAATAAATTTGTTTTTAGCCGAATTGCCACTTTGCTGTTGATGCTGTTGTGGTTGTTGTTGCTGTTGGTGTTTGCAGCGCATGTGGATTTGGATGTGGCAGCAGCTGCGCATTTTGCATCAGATTTCCCCGACACCGCACACTGCCGATGCGATCAACAAAGTGCCCGTCTCGTGAAACGGCAAAAAGTGGCTGGGCAGTGTGCGGATACCCCGGCCCAGCTGCGTTTTGCCGTTTCGGCCCGTTTTTGCATGCAACACGAGCTGCAACACTCAATAATTTGCCTGTCCTGATCTTGTTGTTGCTCATGCTCTTGTTGTGGCTGTTGTTGTTGTTGTTGTGACTTTAGCGTTCGCATTTCATTCGCGCTTATCTCGACTCGGCTCGTTTTCATGTCTTTATTTATAATTTTATTGATAAAATTGACATTAATCGTGCGTTTAAGACGATTTTTATCGCATTGCGTGCAAATTGCTTACAATTTTGCACCATGTCCATGTTTTGTAACAGTAGTCTCCACCAATTCCACTGCAGTTTTTTTGTTTATTCTTTTTTTCCATACAAAACGTATATTTTATTGCCGTCGGGTGTTGAGTTGTGCACACTAAGGCGTTTGACAAGCCAACCAGAACAACAACTACGTCAATATAACCAAGTGGTTAGTTATACAAAACTGGCCAGGCAGATAGTCAAGACATTTAACTTGTGTACCAACACAAAACTTTACTGATAAGAGCAAAACGCTCTGTTCCCGAGAGAAGAGACCAAAGACCTGCAAATGTGAGTGGTGCAAAGCTGTCATTCAAAAATCATGACAATAGTTTAAGCATACTTAGTTGTGAAGACTCTAAGCTGTCATAGCTTGGTCAAAACTTCCAAGGACAATACTACGAATACACTTTAAGGATGTTAATAGTAATCTATCGATACTTATCGATAACAATCGACATATCAACTATGTGCAGCACAGTAATCTAGACACTTTGTCAGTTTGATGCTGGATTGCTGGCATGCTGGCATGCTGGCATTTAAAGTCGCCATAATAAGTTGCAAGACTTTTGCCAAATGCAAAAACTAATTTGTATTTATGGCTAACAGCAACAGCCGGGAGAAAAGACGAAGAAGAAGAAAAGGCAACGCTTGGGTAAAGCATTTGCCATATGCGATTGCATTAGTAAATCCTTGTAATCCGCACATTAGTCTCTCTCTCTCTCTCTCTTGCTCTATGCTTTTCGTGGTCTTAGCAAATTACCTTCACGGGCCAAACACACACGAATGCCAAGCCAAAATTGAGGGGTGGCACCGAGGGGTGGTGTTGGGCTTGGGGTTTGGGTTGGTTTGGGACACAGCGATCTGTTGAACCGTGCTGAGCATCTGACAAACCACATGCGATTATGCAGACCTTCTGCGAAAGGACCGGGGGAAGGAAGGTAGGGGTGCAATGAGGGGGCGGGGAAAGCAAAGGTCATGCTGGTTTTCTTGGCTGTGGCGTAACAAATCGGTTGAAAATCGTATATGCAACGCGCGTGTGTCGCAACAAACGGCAGCAGCAACAAGCGCCAAGGTGCAGCACTATAAAATTACTTATATACTTATACATCTATATATTTATATATATATGAGATAAATATATATATATATATGTATATGCATGCTATACTGCTACTGCTGCAAGTTGGCAAAGGCGCCAGAAAAAAACGAAGAAGAAGAAAAAAGATGGCGGCATCAGCGGCAAACAAGTAAAAATCGCATGCAATTTGGAGAAAAATATGCGAAAAGTAAACTTTTGAAACGACGCATTTGTTGCTGCGTGTTGTTGTTGTTGTTGTGGTTGCTTCTCGCTACTCCCTTAAGAGCCAAAATGAGGGTAAGGATGAGGGTGAGTGCGTGTGGGTGTGTGTGTGTGTGTGTGTGCCCTGCATAGCCATGAAATGTGCAAGTGCGTTAGCCCCAAAACCAATTTTCAGTAATGACTGCATTTTGCCGGCAACGAACAAGCAGTCGAAGAAGCAGAACAAGACGACGACAGCAGGCGGGCAGGCAGGCAGGAAACGGGGGCTGACTTAAAGATGATGTGATAGAGTGGGAGCGGTGTTGCGTTTTGTGATGTGTCGGTTTGTGTCGGTTTAAATGCACAAAGCGCGCAAAGGACATGCCAAGGACAAACGTTGCTTGAACTGCCAAGCAGCAGAGGCACAACACCATGGTGTGGCTAAGGGTGGCGAAGTGCATAAGAAGAATTGGGGGTTACTTCAAGCCAAAGCCTTAGTCGCACAGAGCCGTCATAGAGCCAAAAGATGCTACAGCTACTGCTGCTGCCTTGCGTAATTTGCTGCGGCGATGGCGGCAAAACACATCGCAAAATGGCGACAGCATTTGGCCAACAAACACACACACACACACACACTCATATCCTCCCCCTTTCTGGCAAATGCAAGTGCAGCTGAAGCTGAAACGCTGCGGGTTTTACAATTTTAAGATTTATTTACGTGCTTTTGGGACGAGATGCGGCCAGGATAAGCAACAGCAGCAAGGAGAAGTCGAAGAAGTAGAAGATGAAGACGAAGATGACGCTGCCGCTGCCGCATGCGTTTGTTGGCCGCGCCAAAAACTTTTGCCAACGCCAGCTGCATACTAATGGGTGTGAGGGAGTAATAGTAGGGGTTGGGTTAGGATAAGGGTGTGTGCGTGTGTGTGTGTGTATGTCGGCTACTGTGCGAAAAGTCAGCCTGTGACCTGTGTTCGTCCTCTAAAGTGAAATATTTTGCAGTCAGTTGTGGAGCAAAAGGAGCGAAAAATGCAATTTCTACGCCAAAACAACAGGCGAAAGGAAGAGAAACAGAGAGAGAGAGAGAGAGGGGGGGGGGGGGGAACCAATGGCCATTGCGTAAGATGTGCGACTGGGCGACGTCGCTGGGGCGTCATTTAATGCGCCGCCAGTTGTCTTAGCGCCGAGAAGAAAGACGGTAGAGACGACACACAGGACAACGATGGCGACGTCGTTGGCATATTTCATTTTCCAGCTACTTTTTTGCCGCTTCATTTGACAACGCAATGGCGCAAAGGGGTTTAGGGGATGTGAGAGGATGCAGGGGGGGGGGGACTAGCAAGACGGGATCTCCATCATAATCTTGCCCCTAACTCTCAGCCCAATTTCATGGCTACAGCTTTGAGTAAAAGCGGCAAAAAAAAAAAAAAGTAAAGATGAAAGAAGAAGGTTGAAGAAAACGTTGCATGTATCTGAAATGCTTCAGCATTGATAAATAGTTTTGTGCTGTCCTTTGGGGCTGCCATTCACCCCTCCCCTGCCTTCGTGTGTGTGTGTGTGTGTGGGTTGGCTTTCGAAATTAGGAAAATTAATGTGGGAAAATGCGCTTTCCCCAAAAGTGAAGTTTTGCAGCAGCGGCAACAACAGCAACGGCATCAGGAGCAACAAACGCATCTCATATATCAACCGAAATGGCGCCCATTTTGAGTTTTGGGGATAAGAAAGTTTGAGGAAATACTTGCAACGATAATGCGCTGGGTTTGGTTGTGGATTGGCCACAACTTTGAATAATATGCGTATTTTTGGCACTTGGATTTCCGTTTGCCATTTCAGTTTTTCAACAGTTTCCAAAAATCAATGTCAAAAAAACAAATGCCGAATACTTTAAGTATACAAATAATTATTATACTTATCTTGTTATTAGAGTGCGAAAATATGTTTTCACCTGGTTGTACTTACTTCCTTAAATCCACACACGAGAGAATATTTTACGCATTCATTCATTGCACTTTGCTTGGCCTTAACTTGATCGCTACTTGAACCGGCAACAACACGCGAAATGCATCAGTTTAATTAAATCTGTTCAAGTTGGCAGCGTAAAGAGCTATTGACTACAAAAACATATTCGTGGCACATGGTATACGGTTGCCAGTTGTTGGTTACTCTGGCTGAATAGCTGTTGCAAAACTTCGACAGTGTTAAGCCAAGTTAACGTCAACTTTAACGTTGCGTTATTAACAACAATTATTGACAGGCCATAGTCGAATCGCGTTGAGTCTGAACATAGGCCTAGCCGCAGTAGAAGGCAAGAAGACTTGAGACTTTTGAGCTGTGAGCTGTGAGTTGAGAGAGTTACGAGTAGCTTGGGCAAATTTCACACTTAAGAGGGCAAAGGGTAACTGCGAAAATAACTGCTTGGCTGCGGATGCTATTCTACTGCTATTCTCCATGCTATTAAAATGCGATTTCAAGCTGCCAGCCCAGTCAACAGCAACAGCAACAGCAGCAGAAGCAGAAGCAGCAACCAAGAGAGACGACTCCTTCATACCTTCATTGGCCATTTGCTAGCCAGGCTAATTTTCAAGTTACCAGATTGATTTCGCGCGTAAATTTATGCGCACTTTATTGCATATTTGCGAGTACGTTCACCACCAGTCTACAACAACCATAGAAGAGGAGTCTGTAGTCTGCAGACTGCAGTCTGCAGTCTCCTCTCGACTCCAACTTCGATTTTGACTCATTTTCCCAGCACATTTTCCGGCACGTCGCAGATAAGAGCGCATAGTACTAAGGCCCAAGCCGAAGCTAAAGACTTCTTTTTTGGCTTAGCTCTTTCATTCCTATTTGTGAAATACCCTAAAAAGAGCTCAAATAAGGTGTTATGCAGTTAACACAAGTTATCTAACATGTAAAACAAGCAGGTAGTGTATATAGCTTGATATACGAGTATATATTCACCAAATGGAGTGCGTGGTAACTTCTTGTTCATTTCTTTGAACTTGTGGTATGGCTTTGAGCCTGAGCCTTGCCTTGCCTTGCCTTGGTAACGTATTTTATTTGGAGCACAGTTGGCTGATGAAATGCCAGCCAATCCCCTCCCTTTTCGCCCACTCTCTCAGCCTGGCTTCTCCTGCTGCTTGCGCTCTCTTTTGAGTTGCAAACACGACTCGATGCGAAAGGTCAATTGATGGTGCTGTGTGATAAGCAGTTGTTACCTTAAAACGTGTGCGCTGCCACACTGCAACTGCTGCTTGTTGTTGTTGCAGTTGAAGTGTCGAAATTTTCGCATTTCGGTTCTTTCTCAACGCGTTGCTGTGTTGCAATGTTTGAGAGCGATGATGACGCGCGCCTTCAATTAAGATCATCTACAAATTGCACCTAGTTCAATGTAATTAACTTTTCTATTCTGAACTCGACTCTGATCTTCGAAGAACTCAAAAAGCTTTTCACATAAACAAACAAGCTGCAAGCAGTTTTGTGTTAATAACAACATCTTTATTAAGCCAAACAGTGGTAACATATCGAATAATCAAAGTTTTAATGTTGTTTAACATATCAGCTAACCGAAACACAACAACAAAGCAGAACAAGTTAACTAGGTAAACTTGCCACGCTTGCCACCCAAGCAACCCTACCAGCTATAAAACCAACAACCCCAAACTTACATGAAATGTATTCCACAGTTAGGTTCAAGGAATAAGTTTCTTTGGTGCGACTTTCAAATGACTTTAGGTTGCTGCTGCTGCAGCTCCTCTTGTTGCATGTTGCAGATGCCATTGTCTGTCTTTAGTGTGTGTGTGTGTGTCTTGTATATAATCGAGTATGTGTTGATTTGTGATATGTTATGATAGCCAAAAAAAAAACGTTCAGAAATCAAAAATTTTATATAAGCTCTTGAGCACCATACATGTATATATATGTGTATATGTGTATATATTGAACGTTCACAATAGTGTGATAACAAGGCAAGAGATATGAGAAAAAGATGGGCGAGGAAAGGGGTAGAGGGAAAGAGAATTGAGTAGTTGTATGTTGTTGAATATTGATGATGCAGCTGAATTCGATTATATTAACATGTCCGTTGCATTCATTAAAGGAACAACTCATGTGTACATTTTCCAATTAAAAATTGAAATATTTCAAGCATAACGGACACTGCACAGAGTACAGTACAGTACAGAACAGCACAGCTCAGCACAGCAGAGATTCGTCCTGGACAAGCTGACGTTCAGATGCCGCCTCCTCGCTTCAATTTGGTTCGGTTCAGTAGAAAGGAGCACTCCACAACAGCAACAACAAAAAGTGCAGAAAAAATGAAAAGAAAAAGGAATAGAAAGAAAGATAGACGAGTGTTTCGACTCGTAAATATGTATATGCATGTACACGAAACAAAAGCATCGATGCAACTACCGGATAAAAAATGAAGCAATCAGTGAATATAAGGGATGTGTGTGTGTGTGTGTTTGGGGTGGGAAGGGGATGGTTGGCAGAGATATAGGAGGTAGATCGCTAGTGGGGCAAAAAAGTGGCTTGTGCGATAGTTTTGTGAAAGGCAATCATAGGGATACTACACGTCAATAAATGAAGCGAAAATGCCAACGCTTTCTTTCTATCTCTCTCTCTCTCTCTCTCTCTCTCTCTCTCTCTGTCTCCCTCTCTACCCGTCCCTCTCTCACAGTGTTTTGCTGTATGCACAGGCTCACGCAACGTTTTTCATATAGCATTTTTTAATTTGCTGCTCTCTTTTTTGCTCGCCTTATGCTCGCTCTCTTTCTACACACACACACACACACACACATGCTTGCAGCTTGTACAGCTCTCTCGCTCGCACACTTCGCCTGCGCCTGTAGTTTCTTCTAACATTTTTTTTTTTTTGCTTTCATTTCAATAATTTTCACGATTTGTTCGCTTTTCGTGTTGCAATTTGGGCGCCCTCATTTTCCAACTCTCTTCCCACTCAGCGCCACATCGATTGCGGGGGGAGGGGGCAGCCTTTTGCATATACATACATGTATACATGTGTGCAGTCAGCCAGGCAGCCACAATCCAGCTCCATATCCCCCCCCCCCCTACCCACACCGCCTCCTCCGCACCGTGGCCGTCCCGATGGACTGCAAGTGAAACTCGATGTATGTGTTTATTGAAGCGTATCCATTGATTGGCAGGACATCTGCACATGGCATTCATTTTAAAAAGCCGGCGCTTGATTTACCACCACAACCCCTCAACGACCAACCGAACGCCTTTTGTGCCCCTTGACTACCACCACCCATCATCCTCCCCCTTTGAGCCATCCATTAGCGTTTGCACATTGATTGGCGGCCAGCATTTGCTTTTGGCAACGATATCCCCAAAAACGGTTTCCTCTTCCCTACCCTGCGTACCTAACCCTATATTGACTGGCGGCCAGGCCTTTGGCAACTGGCAGCACCCCTCTTTAACCCCTACCCCTGACACCTTTTTATGGTTATGTTAGTTTGCGTGCAAATGTGTAAACAATATACCTGCAAATCGTTTGCATTTGTTTAGATTAATTAATATTTTTCATCGGTAACCTTTCCCCCTGTTATTGCTCTAGCCATGTTTATGTTTATTCGCCTCTACTTGATTGGCAGCCAACATTTTCTCCCAGTTGCATTTAAAATTGGTTTTTTTTTGCGAATTTACAAAGCATTTGCTTGGCTAACGTTGCTTAATAGAAAATAAATCAACAAATTTAGTAACAGAAAGTGTCTCTTATAAAATAAAATAAAGAACTAAATGAACTATATAATTGAAGTGAAATGAACCAAAATGTTCAGATGAATAAACTATCGATTTCTACGTACATATCAGTTAGTTGGAATGAAGTTATTAATATCTCCCTTCAAACGTTGCTTCGCCTTCATCGCTCCCCCTCTTCCTTTTACCCTGCCTTAGCTAATTATTAACACAATTATTAATTGTAATCATCCTCTCCATTTGCTAACTGCACGCCAAAGTCTTCATTATCGGTTGTAAGTGCTTTTTCTCTGGCACTCATTTATCTTCACTAGCTCGCTGGCCACACACAACGTTTAGCTTGTGTTGTTTGTGTGACCTTGAGATAAGATTGTGTCCAGGTTGCGTGCTACTTAGTTGCAGCTCTTTGATTGAATTAGCTCATATTACGCATACGCAACGTGTACCGTGCACCATGCACCATGCACCATGCACCATGCACTTTGCGGTTAAGCACATATATGATATGAAACCCAACAGCCACACTTAGCCACCACAACCCATCATCCCCTTACTTAACCGCAAAGCTTGCGTCATGCAAGCGGGAGAGAAAAAAATAAAGAAAACAGAAAAAATAATGAAACGAGGATAATATGGCATTATTTATGTATAAGTTGTAGACCAAGCAACTTCCCCAGGGACAGGAGCGAGGTTGATGGTGGTGCGTGTGGCGGCGGCGGCGGCGGCGTGTTGGCATGGTGGTGTTGTGTGCTGTCTTTGACTGTATGTGCGTGGCAAGAAGGACAACGAAAAATGGCAGCAGAAGTAGATACTGCCACCCCCATTCGAAATAAAAGGAAACGCCAAGCGAAACGGTAATGTATTAAATTGAAGAAAACAAAAGCATAAGGGCAGCAACCCTTAGACAGAAAGGAATGCGTTGCGGTAGGTTAGGTCCTTGCTTTTGTGGTGTGCCTGGCTGCCTTGCGTGCCCACCTTCCCACTTCTCTCCAAGTGTGTGTGTGTGTGTGTGTGTATATGTGCTTATTTATGCTTTACATTGGGGTAGGTCGTCAACAACAGCAGCAGCAATAACAGCAAGGTGAAGTTGCTGCCTAATGGCAACGCAATTTCCGCCAAAAAGTGTTTTCAAAACTGTGCGCCTACTACAACAAAAACAATGCACACACACCCACACACACCCAATGGACGTGTCACAGCTGACGCCATTTTGTTCCTGAATAGGCCACCCGTTAGACTCTTTTCGCCCCCTTAGTCCTGCCTGTCGTCCCTAGTTGCAATTGCTGCATTGTCTGACTGCGCAAATGACATGCATGCAACGTGCTGCGAGTGAGGCACACACACACACACACACACACACACACACACACAAAATGGTCGACCGACAAATGGCAAAACGGCAGCCGTTGCACCCTTAGCTCCCTCCACCTAGCCAAAGGATTGCAACCTCCACTGCAGCGACTGGTTTGGAGTTGCATTCTTTACACACACACACACACACACACACACCCACACACTCATATACATATTGCATTCACCATCTTCTACTTCTTCAGCTTCAGCTGCTACTGCCTGCCCGCCTTGCCTCGTGTGGCATCCACAGCTGCGGCGCCGGCAGTCGACGCCTACATGTCGGAAATGTTGGCATGTCCTTGTTGTATTTCTGCTCTAATATCCTTTATAGCAAAAGTGCTTGACGTAAATTGACTTGTTTTTACTTTTGACTTTTAAAGCGATGCCTCTGTTAGCTACCCCCAACCACCGCCAAACCGTGCCCCATGCAACCCCTTTCATGGGCAAGCCAACCAAACAATAGAATTCGCTGTCTGACTGCTCTGGCAGTTTGTTATGGTGTTACGAGGAGTAGTAGTGTGGCTTTGTTTGTTGTTGTTGTGGTTTCAATTTGGATACAGGATACAGGATACACACACACACACACGTGGAGGCCAAGCCAGCAAAACGGAAGGCCGTTTAATATTTATTTTATGCATTGTTTCAGTACACAAGCACTTTGTGTGCGAGGTAGGCGTTTGGGCTATAGATAAGAGTTGGGGTTAGATATGCTTTACAGGTGCGAAAGTGTCAGTAATGTTATGATACAGGCATATCAATGGAAGCGCCAGGAAACGCCAACCCGATAAGGCTTTGAGTTACTTTAACTGCCAAATGTTAACAGCGCAATAAAATGTAATACACAACAAACTTTCTCTCTCTCTCCCATTCCTTGTGATTTGCACGCTGCAACATCTAAAGTTATGCCTACAACTGTTTTGTGGATATTACGAATTAGTTTAGTACAGATAAACATAAGGCCAATAAAGCCTTCCAATTAGTTAGTTCTTCCAGGTTAATCGAATCATTTGAATGCCATTGGCTCGTTTATCGGTCACATTTACCTTTCGGTTGACAGTTACTGTGTTGTAGTTACTATTGGAGCTGGCACCGCACACGTGTCGTATGCGCAATATGTAATTTCGTTGCATTTTATGCGCACACACTTAAGCCCTCCCAATAATAACTGAAGAGGGGGGCTGGACATAGCCCAAAAACACAGAGCAAAGTTGACGACATAAAAAGAACAACAAAAAAAAAAAAAAGAAAGGATAAGCCAGAAAGGGGGAAAGTTGTAGGCAGTGCTAAGTTACGGGAGGGGTGTATTCATTGTGGGCGGTGCAACAAAAGCCAGGCAGCTAAAAAGAACAGCGACAACAAAGGACACAACACACACACACACACATAGTGTGTGTTGCACATGGACATTTCCATCGATAGAGGCGCCCAACGAGCTGGCGTGAAAAATAAAATGTCAAAAGTGTTTACGTTGTCTTCTCCTTCTGCTTCTTCTTGTGTCGCTCTGTCCCCCACCATAAGAGAGAGAAAAAACTATTACCCGCCCCACATACACACATACAACCCCCCCTCTGACTGCCAGCACACTCCACCTGCCGTTTCTTACATTCAGTTTTT
This sequence comes from Scaptomyza caliginosa, assembly GCA_035044725.1. Taxonomy (NCBI): domain Eukaryota; kingdom Metazoa; phylum Arthropoda; class Insecta; order Diptera; family Drosophilidae; genus Scaptomyza; species Scaptomyza caliginosa. The sequence goes on along the minus strand of JAWNNR010000154.1, from coordinate 99,948 downwards.
CTTTTTTTTTTCTCGTGTTCTGTTTTGTTTTGTGTGTCTGCTATCTCGTTGGTATAAAAAATTGTTGCAGTGCACGGGGCGGGTGAGAGAAGGGGATGTAGTTGCAACGTGGGCGGCCAGCATTCATTATATGCAACAACATCAAATGTTGTCGACGTGGCAAAAGACGCGACGCAGGACGCAGGACGCAAAACGCGACAGCAATAACACTAAAAACTAGCAACAACAACAACAGACAAAAAGTAACAACAACATGGCATGCTAGCAAGGACTTTTGCCCAGGACATTGGCAACCCAACAACAGAAACAACAACAACAACAACGCCGACGACGACGGCACACAAAAATCGACGAAAAATTTTTTGGCAAGCAAACAAAAATATTTTGCACTGTGCAGCCGTAAAGAGACACTGACAACAACAACAGCAACAAGAAGAAGAAGCAGACCGAATAGCACTAGTAAAATAAGAAGAAGAACACACACACACACACTCACAAATAAGCAAAAAAAACAACGCAGCTCAAAGAAAAAACACTGAAAAATAGTTGAGAAAATGAGAAAAAGGACGAAGTGAAAAAAAAGGCAAACCGAACATAAAACTAAATAAGTAACAAAGAAAGCAAAAAGCATTGGGAAAAATGCAAGGAGATAACTGAAAAACAAGATGAAGCTAGACAAAATACTAGATCACACAGTGAAATCCTAAATACCCTTACTTTTACTTTAATACAATATTAATGATCAGATTGAGAAGTCTTATTGCTTACACTGCTCGGCAAAAGTAAACAGTCCGTTGGGATATTAAAGCCAAAATAAATGTTATTTTTGAGAATAAATTTAACAATTCTAAACATAGTAAAACATAGTTGATCAATTAGTAGATAATAAGAGTAATATCTGATAAATTGATCAAAGGATTAAAGAATTCATTTGTGAAAAAGTTATCAAAAACGTAGTTAGCCAAACATTCTTTTGTGAAACCTGCCAAAAAATACATCAAAAATCTCTTGCAATTAATTCTTAATTAATAACACAAACAAAAACTGCATGCAATTTGTTTGGTCCACCCTAATGAACGAATACTTGTGCACATTTATTGAATGGGCATATATTTGGTGTGTGAGAGAAAGAGAGAAGATAGCGTTTTATATTCTGATTAGAATTACATGCACTGCAATAACAAGAATAATAGTTCCAACAGCACGTTTTGTTTGTGTGTGCGTGTGTGTGTGTGTGTGTGTGCTTGGCCAGGACAACTTCAATGACTATCCCAACTATGCCCTTTGTTTAACTAAGGGCACACAACTGCGACAACAACAACAACGAGAACAACAAAAGTACGCAAACGGCAACGTCGACGTCAGCAGCAGCGTCAGCGGCAGAAAAATGGCAGTTATCGGCGCCAATGCATGCGACTGTGCCACGTGACCAGGAACCAAAAGGGGCAGGGGAAACATACGGCTAAAACTAACTGGATGAGCAGAAGATGGTGTTGGTGTTGGTGTTGGAGAAGGCGGTGAAGGAGAACAACGAAAAACGAGCAAACGAGCGTAAGTAAAAAGAAGGCAGCAAAAAAATAAGCAAACGAAAAACGCAAAACGAAATAACGAAAACGTAAACGTAAACCAAAAAAAAACTAAAAACGCCGACGCCGACGTTGAGTTGATGGCTTTGCCGTACTACTAGTAGTTGTTGCCATAGCCCGATGCCGATGCCGATGCCAATGCCGATGCCGGCATCGCTGCCCAGGGCCACCCTCAGTGCAGGCAGGCAGAAAGGCAGGCAGCAGTCGTCGCCCGAGTTTCGCAGTCGTTGTTGCAGTAAAACCAACAACAACAAAACCGAATGCATGGCCTGCTCGAAACTGCCTTGTTGTTGTTGTTGCTGCGTTTGCTGAAGGGGGCGATTTTTGCTGCTGTTGCTGTTGCTGCTATTGCTGCTGCAGCGACGCCGCCGTCGTCGTCGTCGTCGTCGTCGTCATCGTCGTCGTCGTTTGCTTGTTTCGTTTTCTGCGTTTTCAGTTTTTTGCTGCCTCCGTTGCCTCCACTTGTTCTATACATGTGTTGTCGCTCTCCCTCTGTGTGTGTGTGTGTATTTTTATTTTTTCGCTTTTTTCATGTTGTTGTTGGTGTTGCTGCTGCTGCTGCTACAGCTACTGCTGCTTGTCTTGTTGTATTTTGCAGCTGACTGCCAATTGTTTGGGCCAATCACAACGATGTGCAGCGTCGCATGTGGGTGTGGCCTAAAATGCAACCCCCGCCCCGTTGAGCCCCGTAACCCCGTGGCACATACACACTCTCACACTCAACTGCGGCTGCAGGTGGACTGCGCTGCCGCTGAGTGTCCAAAAATTTGTTGCCGCCGCCACTGCCTGACCCTCTAAGCCCAATGCAACGTCGGCTTCGCTGTTGCTGTTGCCGTCAAAGCGTAATCGATGCTAGCCTCCCAAAACTAAGCTTTACCCTCCCCCCCTTCCCCCCAAAAATTACACACACACACAACAATCCCCTTACACCCTTAAGACCAACTCCAAAAAAAAAAGTTTTGTTTGTCGTAATGCGTACAGTTGAGAGTTTCTCTCGTTCTCTCTCTCCCTTTCTCTGTCTTGCTCTAGCGCTTCAAGTGTATATGTTGTATATTAGTTTTCATCTTTTGTTATTGTTGATTTTGTTTTGGGGTCTGTTGTTGTTGCGGCTATTTCATTGTTATTTATTGTCCATTACGAACTGCACTTTGTGCATCTTGCAATGTAAACAAATTGTTGTTGATGATGGTTCTTCTTCTCATCTTCTTTTTCATCTTGAACGCCGTCTTCTTCTTCTTCTTACTTGGCCTTCATTTTGTAGCCAAACACACGAAAGTATTAAAAGTTAGCAAGTTGTCGCCTACAAAAACAAACACACAACAATTATATAATCAAAACTGACAACAATCTTTCGCTCTGTCCCTTTCACACTTGCACCATATATATATATATATATGTGAATGTGTGTGTGTGTGTGCAATTCTTTAGACATCGTCTTTTAGACTTGAGAAGTTTTATTTAAAGTTCTTAAGTTTGCTGCTTTCAAGTTTTTGGGTTAAAATTTGTTCGCGACTTTGCTGCAAAAAGTTTTCACTTTCCTTTGGACCAACAGCAACAGCAACAAGAACACTACACAATAAATACTTGACGCCATTTTGTGTAAGTGTGAGTGTGTGTGTGTGTGTGAGCTTGTTTGTGTGTGCTTGGCTTACAAGTTGAAAGTCAAAGAAAAGTGCAAGCAGCAGCAGCAGCAGCAACAAGATGCAAAGGAAAAAGGAATGCTAACACAAGAAAATCGTCTGCGGCAAAACATTTAAACTTAAAACTTTATTCTTCTTGTTATTGTTGCTCTCTCGCTCAGGCGAAGTTGTTGTTGTTGTTATTGTACCTGAGAGCTACGATTAAGCATTAACTTAAGATCTGAATAACTTAATTATTGTGAATTGTTTCATCAGTTCTTAAAGTTCTTCTAATTGATTAGATAACAAATATCTATCGCGCTCTATTTTGACTTATTATTCAGTTGTTTTTGAGTATATTTTTGTTAAATGAAAGACTTCAAACCTTTTTGATAAAGTCAAAAAAATAAAGTACATTTTTCAATAGAAATAACATAAATATAATTGAAAATATTTATATACAAACCTTGCGTATTTGAAAGTACTCAAACGTAAAAAGCTTCAGCATATTCTCAGTATTGAAAAGTGTTGCAAATATTCGTTTTTAACTAAAATTTTATTTATTTACAAGTTAAAAAGAAAATTAAACGCTGTTCTTTTGTAATTACTTCGCTTGAACCGCTTAAAGTATTATTTTATTTATTTAAACGACATTAAACATGCAACAAAACAAAATTCAAACGACTTTCTTTAAGTTATGCGAAAGTTTTGTGTTCGTCTTCAGAAAAATATAAACTTGAGCATAAATACACACACACACACACACACAGAAAGATGGATAGCGACCGCCAAAGCTAAGGCAGACAATACAAAGAAAGACAGCAAGAGCGAAAGAGAGAGAGAGAGAGACTGCGACACACATTTGTTGCATACATTTGTGAGCAACAAGAAGTAAAATTTTATTTGCTGCTATTTTGCGCACAATTTAATGCTATTTTTATGCATTTAATGTCTGGCCCTCTCTCTCTCTATGTGTGTGTGTGTGTGTTTGTGTGTGTAAGACAGCGCAAGTTTCTGTGGGTTGACAGTGAAAGTGCTCCACACAATGGCTGCAGATGCTGCAGACACACACATACACACACACACACACACAAGTCAGTCAGTTAGTGTATTTGTATAGCTACAATCCATGTGTGTGTGTGATATAGTTATAAGTAGCTTCCAACGTAGATAGTTGTTGCAACCGAATGTTGTATGTGTTGTAAGTAAGTACTACATGCCACATTTATCGTGCAAAGTTTTCAATTTCACTTTCAACATAAATATGCTGACTGCCACTTGCTGCCGCTTGCTGGCACTTGCCGCTTGCCGCTGCCAGATGCTGCTGCTGCTGCTCTACTGCTGCTGCTGTGGCATTATGACCCACTTAAGTGGCTTTATTACGAGGTTACAAAACTTTGCTCTATATGTTGTACGTACATATGCATATCTCTCTATGCAACATATAGTATCTAAGTAACTCTCTCTCTCTCTCTTCCTGCCTCTCTTTCTCTCTCTTCATCTGTGTGTGCGCGGCGTTCTATAGCAAAAGTTTTTAACTTGATTTAATGAGTTTTAATTGGCGCCGCTTTGGCCAAGTTTTTTCAAGGGTGTTAAGGGTGGTTAATCAACTTTATTGTTGCTCGGCTGTTGCATACTAGCGCCAGCCAGTCGCTGTCAAACTGTGCCATACATATATATTCATAGTAAAACTGTCAATCCAATGCATATACATAGATATATAATGCACAGCAAATATGCCAAAAGTGGACAAAAACAAAAATATATTAAAAAAAAAAAAACTGTTGCCAGCTGCGAACTGTCAAAAAATAAAAAGGGGAGTGGTCGCTAGTTAGGTGGCGCGGGGGGTTGGAGAGGCAACAAAAGTTGCTGCCAAAAATTGTAACAGCCAAGAAGTTCACACAAGTTTTTCCAACATACAGCTGCTGTTGTTGTTGTTGTTCGTTCGTTCTTCGTTGTTGCAAGGAAAGTATGTAAAATATTGTTTGTTGATATCTAAAAAGAAGTTATGAAAACAGAGAATTTGACGTTCTTTCTTGTTGGCATATTTTATTTGTCTTAGAAATTCTTATTTAATTTTCAGTTGAATAAAACAATATTCCGAATAAATTATAGTAGTGATCTAGTTTCTAGTTACTAGTTTGTAGAGCATACAGCAGTCGTTGTTTCAACCATTAGCTCTAACAATGATCTATTATATTTTATTACAACGTTGACTTGCTGCTGTTGATGTTGCAGTTGCTGTTGTTGTTGCTGCTACTTTTTTTGCCAATTGATTTTAGTTGAGGACACATGACAGGTAGTTAGTTACCTAGCCTCAATATTTGTTTAACGTCAAGTGAAAGTCTTTCTCTTTTTTTTTATTCATATTTTTTCACTAGTGTTGTTGTTGTTGTTAGCTTTTGTTTTTCTTTCTTGTTGTGTGGATTTTGGGTTTTTTTGTTGTCTTTATTCTTTTGTTGACTCTTTTAACGTTTGTTTGGCTGCCTGTCTACAAAGTTGCGATGCATGGTGCATGTTGCATGTTGCATGTTGCACTTTGCATGTGTGTGCAAATTTTCCGACCCACACCATCCCTTCCCTTCGCCCCCCCTCTTCCATTATCCTGCCATGTTCGTCTTTGGATTTGCGCGCACGTCAGCGCATCTGTCAGCAACATGTTGCTGGCAGCAATGTTGACGCTAATTAGCAATAGCAACTTGCAACCTGCTACTTGCTACTTGCAGCCTGAGGCAATTTTTATTAATGGGGCGGCAATGAGCAGCGGCAAAAGGCCGCACAAAGGCTGCCTTGGCAACATGTTGCACACAAAAAAACACACACACACACACACACTTACCTTGTTGCAAGTCAGCTCTTTTATTTTTTTTCGGCTTTGTCGTCTTCATCTGCTTTCAGCGTCGGCGGCGGCGGCATGTGAACAATGTGTCATGTTGTTGTTGTTGCTGTTGTTGTTGCTGCTGTTCGCGCAATCAATTTGTTGTTGGTGTTCAATTAATTGTACGCGGAAAGTTGCAAAGCTGTTTGCCGCTGCTGCTGCTGCTGCTGCTGCTGTCGCCAATGTTGCTAGTTGCTACTGTTTGCTGCAGTTGTTGCTGGCGCCAATCGCTCGCATCGTTGCCATCGTCCATTGATATTGGCGGCACTGCGGATCGTTTACAAAGCCAGCAAGCAGCCCAACTAGCCCGTTCGAACAGTTTCAGCTTCAAAAGATTACAATCAACAGTAATACAATATATGTATGTATAAAAATACATTTTTCCTATTTGCCTGCTGGCTGATGTTGCATCTAGTTGATATGTTGTTGTTGTTGTTGTTGTTCTTGTTGTTGTCGCACTCAACGGGTGGTCCACAAATCGTTGTTGTTGCTGCTGTTGCTGTTGCTGTTGCACTTGTCATTGTGTTTGCTACAATTGATAAAGACTCAGCTGATCGGCAACTAATGAAGCCAAACAATTAAGCAATTAATGATTTGTTTAGTCTTTATTTAGCTTAATTTTAAACATATTATTTAGTCATTAAGTTGGATAGAACTAGACTTAAGTGTAGCATCAATGATTAATGCCACAACCATTAGACGTCTATGGCAAATGCAATATACTTAGCATTAAGTAGCTGCCAAATCGGTCGGGATAATGGGACGGCCCAGTCTGGACTCATTATTGTCATATTTATAACTGTGCGCGTTCAAGGAATATGAAAGTACAAACAAGATGCTTTTTAATTAGCAGCAACAAGCAGCCAACATTCAAAAATGACAAAGACAAAGCGAAGGATGTCTTCGCCCAAAGAATATCTAAATATAAAGTATAGCAACAACAACAACTAGTCACAGCTTGATGATGATCAAGTCTCCTTGAGAGCGACGAAGGCAAAGATGATGATAATGATGGCAATAACGATGTGAACGGCATATTAGTAAACAGTCCTAAGACAATCTGGCGCCCGAAATGCTGCAAGGAAAATGACGCGACACAAATTGACGGCAAGGACAACAGCAAACAGCAACAACAACAACAACAGCGAACAACAACTAGAAGCGAAGGCTAAGGACTATTTTCTTATTTTCATTTTCCCTTTTTGCATTTTTGCATTTACCCATAGACAACTTCATTGTAGTGCTCTGCAATTGAATGCTTGACAAGGCATATAAGCTTTAGTTTTTAAATGTTCCAACTCATTTGCAGCACAACGCTAAACTAACCTTATATTTAACACTTATTCGAGGGTATTTTGTAGTTTAACACTCGTATTTGTATCTAGTTTTTTCTTATTTTAGTAATTGCTTCGGTTTGGCATTCGCTGTCTGTATATTTGGCGACAATGGGGGGTGGTGCACAGTGGGCATTTGGCATAACCAAACCATTAACAAGTTAATTAAGTATATCTCCAACTGTTTGTATTGTCTTTTCTTAAACTTTTCCTAAACTTAGCTAGTATTAGGCTTAAAGTAATAACTTAAACCATGCAATTCATTCGCTAATTAAGATTCAGCAACATTCTCTGAATTGTTTGCCACACTGTGCAATGAATTTGCTAGGAGTACAGAGGGTGGGACTTGGAGTCTTGAGGGCATGAAGGCATGCTGTGGTGTCCTGGGGGAAAGTGGAATGAGGAGCTGTTGCAGGCAAAAGTGTTAATGGCGGCTAATAAGGCGGCAATGGCAACCGCAGCACCAGCAGCAAGAGAACGAAGAGCAGAGAACAGGAGAGTGTAGAGAGAGAGAGGGTGTGCTGACAAAAGGAACATCGAAGAACACAGGGACGACAACGTCATGGAATGACATTAACAAGCGTGATAAAAAGCGAAAAAGGGCGTGCAACAAAACACAAACAACAAACAGACAGAGCCAAAAGGGACGGAGCAGAAAATGACAACAAAGGTGCCAACAAAATAAGACCAAAATGAACAAATACAAAGCGGCTAGTTTGTCGAAGAAAGCGAGCGAAAGTTGCTTAAAGCGCAGCCAAAAGAACCAAAGAAAACCCGACGTCAATTTATGATTGTTATAATATGTTAAAGACATTCGTCGACGCTTACGTCCTTTTGGCTTACGTCGTATGCCTGGCGATTGACGTAGTAATGCGTCACGTCGCGTCGCTTCACTTCACTTCACGTCATATCACTTCGCGTCACATCACATCACCTGACGTCAGTCGTGTGCCGTGGCTGTCCCATTATATCAATTATTGAACGCTGCCAGCCATGGGTAAAACGATACGATAGGAGTAGCAACAACAGACTCCCTTTCCCCCACAACAAAAAACAATTGAACCAACCATTTACATACATAGTTGTGGGAGTCTATAGCTTTTTTGTTTTGGTCTATTAATAAAAGGTTTGGCTTTGTTCTAACTTAAAGTCTTTCGTTAATGTATTTAAGCAATTAAAAAAGCAAAAGTATTATATTTTTTTGTGTGGCTTAGTTGGTTTGAAGTTGAATCATTTTCTACAAAAGATATAAACCTGTTAATAAGCCAAAAAGGTTAAGCATCTTCAGACTGTCACTTGGGCAAAAGAAGTTTGACAGTTGGCATCTTCTCCCCCCCCCCACCCTACTCACTGCTTGACATGCAGCGATTAAGAAGATAGATTATTATTTAGAAACATTCTCGCAACAGGATAAGCAACATCTTAAATTTCTAATTAGCTGACAAAGCTGGGCTAAGAGGGATTCGCTACGCTTATTCTGCTTCAGTATTATGTTATTGATTTTTCCATTAAATGCCTGCGAGGCCAGGCAGGCTGTAAAAGGAAGGAGGTATTAAGGAGCCAGCAAGTCATTTTCGGGTGCTATGAACCCAGCCGCCGCCGCCGCCGCCGTCAGGGTTCAGACAATGACCCAAGCACGCAGCCCACAGTTGACTGCGTGCCAAAACAGAAACAGAAACCGGCTGCGTTTAATTCATTGTCAAGGCTGGTGCTTGGTAAGAAAGAGAGAGAGAGAGAGAGAGAGAGAGCGAGCCTACAACAAGTTAAGTGACGCCCCCTCACGCACAGTGCGTACGTGTGCGTATCTGTAAGATACATATTTGCAGAATTGTGCGTGGAGCATTGAACTTGACCAAGTTGATTCAACTTTTGGCCAATGTTGCACAAATATACGAAAATCTACTGATATGCCATGCCATTACATTGAACCCTGCGCCTAGTTTTAGTGTCAAGTTAGCGGCGCTTTCTTTTCTACATAAGTTTAGTTAATTTTGATGCTTCATGCAAATAGCTTGTTAAAATGCCAAATAGAGCAGCTGCAAAACTAGTAAAGATACATAGATAGATACGCTAACTTGCCTGCAGATTGATGGCCCATTCATAAAAACAGAGCACAGCCAAGAAAGCCGCAACAACAACAATGAAAGCAACAATGGTAACATTATTAATAATAAATAACAAGCCGAGACTTACTTTTGGCCAGTCCAATGAACCAAAAACCAAAACCTAAGGCAAAAAAAAAGGTCAAAAGCTTGCGAAAAATTATTCGTTGGCATTATTTTAGAGCTTTTGTTTTATGTTTAGTTATTATTTTTTATTATGTCTCGCTTGCTGTGCTTTCTTTTTTGTCAGCCAATGAATCAAGTATTTTATTTAAATATTTCGAGCATGTTTAACATAATCAAATGCTATTTGTTACCTTTGCTTACCTTACATTTATTTTAATCTATACAAAGCTATCTTAACAAAAGTATTTCATACATTTGGCCTTAAAATAAATCAAAAACATATTTGTATATATACTTTTTAATATAAATTTTATCTTATCTCTGCTCAATTTTTGATTTGCTCTCTATATTTATTAAAATAAATTAAAGATATTTATAATCAACAACTTTACATCAATAAGATAAGTGACATTAAATATGCATTGACTGTTTGCTCACATAATAACGGTTCTTTGCACAACTACAGTCTCAGAGCAGTCGTGGCCGAGCGGTTAAGGCGTCTGACTAGAAATCAGATTCCCTCTGGGAGCGTAGGTTCGAATCCTGCCGACTGCGCAATGGTACAAATTGCTCACTTTTTATTTTTTTCTCACTTTTTTCCTATTATCAAACACAATTGGCACTAAATATTCCTTTTATATGCCAAAGTTTTGCATTCCAGTTGGCTATTTAGACAAATTGTTCACTTTTACATATTAATTAAAAATTTTTTTTCACATTCGCTTCAAATTTGCAACTTTTTATCTTTTTGTATTGTCTAAAACAATAAAGTTGCCGCAAATTTGCGAATATTTTTTTTGTAATTAACCTTAAATTGATTGAATTTTAAACGCGCTTAAGATGGGCCCCTTTTTGTTATGGCTGTGGTGGTGTTGCTGGGTACAGTAGGCCACCCGTGGTGCTGTGAACCGCCAGCTAGCTAGCCAATGGACTTTCATTTAGCTGAATGGCCTGGCTGGCCATTAGATTAATCATTGGGCTAGCGTGCGCCGCGGGCCAGATGGGTTGTGTGGCAAAGCACTTCGAGCGAAATTTATATAATAATCTGTATCTGTGAGATACATTTGGACACAGATGCTACAATTGGCGCATTGACCCCACACACAGACTACCCAAGCTAGATGCAAAGTGAGTGATAGACCACAACTTGTGCAAAAAAATATCTACAAAAAAAAAAGAAGAAAAAAATGTACAAAATCGGCGACAGAAATCAGAGCGAACGCATAAAATTTGCAAGAAGCGCGAAATGGGCATTGTTAGATAGCGCGTAGTATCTGAATTCAAGTATCTTACAGATTGTTGTTGCTGTTTTAACAGTTCTCTTTATTTTTTGCGAAACGAGTAAGCGGGCGAGAGAGGAGAATGGGCGGAAAGGGAGGTAAGGCCTCGGCTAACGACCGCAAAAGATCAGTGCGAAAAAGACTTTGACCCAATTCAAAGTTGTATACGTTGCGTCCGCCTTCGTTGATTAATTGACTTGCGCATCTCGTAGATACACACACACACACGCACGTATGTATGTGCTTTGGCCAACAGCTGTGCGTGGCTCCTGTCGCTAATTGAGGAAATCGAATGTTAAATTATGTGGCCAGCACAAAATGTTTGCCAGCCGTGACGCATGCAGCAAACCCAAAACATAAGCAACAACAAACGAGCAGAAATAAATATAAAATAAATTTATGCGGCGGCTTCGTTTATCTGTATCGCATAGATACCAGATACAGCCTCAAGATACAAGTCACACACACCAAAATTCACACGAAGCGTTGTCGAAGCTTCTTTACTGCTTTTTAGTTGTTGCTGTAATGTTTTGTTTTTTTTTTTTTTTGACCTGTTTGCCATTTTGGTGTCATCTGCTCAAGTTGTTGTTTATTTTATGTTTTATTTAAGTTGCAGTTGTGCTGAAATCGTTTTGCAATTTTCACTTTGGCCTCGCAATAAATTTTCGCCCACCGTTTACTCTCTCTCTCTCTGTCCCCTTCTCTTCTAACAAAAAAGGTGTTGAAACTTTGAACGCCGCTCAGGTTTACAACAGTTCCAGCTCCGCCTTCCATCTCCTTCGATTGTATTTTATTTGGCCAATGAACTGAACTGAACAGCTCTGTTCAGATACCTAGAAATTGGCTTCATTTGAGTCGGCAAATCCATTGCCAAATCGACATTGTGACAAATGTGAACAGCAAGTTGGGTCAAATGGGGCTAAAGAAGATATCGTTAAGTTAGAGGCAGATATGATGAGGAAAAAAACCGGAATATATTGCAATACTTTATTTAAAATTATAAAAACTTGAAAACATAAAAAGTTTATTAACTAAAATTCCATTCGAATATCTATCCCAAGTAACTAATCGCAGAGATTGTTTTAAGCATACTTCTTACCCTTAAAGTTAACTCAAAAAACTTATTCAAAGGCAAAATAACTGCAATAAAGACTTTAAACTAAGCATTAGACGAAATAGTAATGAAATTAATTATGTTATATATGCAATTAACGCAAACCATAAACACATTGCATACAAAAAACACTATTATATGGTGTCTATATACTTATAGCATGTGCATGTATATGTGTAAACTATCCCTAGAATAGCAATGCCTCTCCAACTGTGCGAGCGTATCATATGAAAAGTCAGATAGTGCAGAAACCAGACGCAAAAACGCCATTTTCACACCCTCTAGGCACAAACACACGATCTATACAAACATACAACTTGCAACATAGTTGTATCAATGGCCGATGACTCTCTGTGTGTGTGTTGTGTGTGTGTGTGTGTGAATAGTTTGCATGACCACTTCATAAAGCTGAGTGAAAAGTTAAACGCCCGCAATACGGCCACGCCCACACACAGACAGTGTTAGTAGGCGGGCATAGGGCTAAGAGGGCTGAGGAATATACATAAGTAAAGGGAGAGAGAGAGGGGTGGAAAGGAGGGGGCTGAGTCAACAACGTCAAAATGTTTAAAAAGAAAACTCTTGGCGGGGCAAAAAATCATTTGCATAAAATAATTTTGCGTGTCTTCAGTAAATAAATTATACAAGTATAGGGCACAGTGCGCAAAAGAAAACCAACACACACACACACACACACGCACACACACACAAACACACACACATAGATATAAATACAAAATGCTTAGCAGCCGAATGAAGCACAACTAGGCAAACAGACAAATATGCATTTTAACAACACACAAACACAAACATGGCTTATGCCACATAAATACTTGCAATCCTTAAGCACACACATGTGTGTGTGTGTGTGTGTGTGTGTGTCTGCCTGAGTGTCTCTTGAGTTTGCTAACGCTCCTCCCTAACATGTCGCCGGGCAATTAATAACGGATTATGAGCGACTCCCAAAGCGTTGACAATGCCAATGTGACGGCATCTTTGCGAGTCAACAAAAAGTACACAAAACTGAGCAGCAACAACAACGGCAAACTGAATATAAAATAAAAATAAAAACCATAGATAAAACAGCAACAAACAATGCACAAAAGTCAAAAGTATTCCACAACAAGCTTAAGCATGTACAGGGAGAAAAATGAAAAGCAAACGGATATATATTTACCTTAAAATCAGTTCAAAATCATAGAGAAAATCTTTGCCCAGTTACATGTCATGCATAGTTTTGTTCAGTGTACCGTACTTACATATGTGTGTGTGTGCACAGTTAGAGAGCGTTAAGTATCTGTGCGCTAGAAATGTATCTTTCATCGGCATTAGCATCGTCGGCAAGCCGCTTTATTATTTTATTATTATTTCTGTGTTGCTTTGTCATACCGCACTCAGCGCAGTGCTTTTAAGCTGATGAAAAGGAAAATTCAAGCGTTTCAGCTTCCATTGCCCTGCCTTTGTGCCAGGCTAGTTGACTGGAGCTGGGGCTGAAGCTGGAGCTGATGCTGACTGGTTGGCTGGCACTTTTCTTTGGAAAAGCGTAAAAACTGCAACAGATTAGCCAAGCGGCAGCGGCGACATTCTTCTTGACTTTGCAACATGCCTGTTGCCAGCTCATGCAAATGTATACAAAGAAGGAGGGGTTGAACATCTTATTCATGGCATTTGAAAATCGTTCTCAAAAGATATCATACAACAGTGGCAAGTGCTAATTAATTGTGGATTATTAGTTAGAGTGTAAAAGATTGCACTTGAACTCATTAAAAGCATTTTATAAGATCTTTTTTTACTTCTTATAGATATGATATAAGCCAAAATGCTTAACAATTAACTATATAATTCCATCAATTTTAAATTCTACACTTGAACATACTTTTCTTCTATTCTTTTTGCTCTCTCTCACATTTTATGTGCGTCTTGTGATTTTGTTTTTCTCTTCAAGCTCTCAAGTGCAACATTCCCAAAACCTCTCTCTCTCTCTCTCTCTCTCCCTTTGTCTCTTTTGATATGTTTTGTCCTCTGCTCTCCCGCATTATACATTCAATGCTATATGCATTTCGTTTTTTTTTTCTTATCTAAATGCCCCAAAGGCATTTTAGGTGCCATTCAAAAGTATCCAACACAACAATTCCGAGCCTTGCCCAAAAGGCCATCAAAAAAGCTAAAGCGAACAGCAACAACAACAACAACAAGGACTACAACTAGAATATTCTTAAGCTTATCATTTATGCAAATGTAAATGTTTAATGGGTTTCTGACTTATGGTGGTTCTTAATTTATTAAAGCATATACGATCAACTTATACATTTCTTAAAACATATAGAAATCTGTTAAGCAATTTAAGTCAAAAAAGCAGTTGGCCTATGCTTCATAATGCAATTTGTTTGGTAACAAAGCTCTGGCCGTATTCGGTATGCCCAAAGTGAGTATATAACCCAATAGAAAAGGTCTGATGTGCGACGCCTGGTGGCAACGACTGACTGCAACACAAAACAACATATAAAAATGGGTTTGAAGGAAAGAAAAAATATATATTTTGCGTGGGGGGGGGGGGAGGGGTAAAAAGTGTGGCAAAGTTTTGCGACAAGTTGCAAGTTGCAAGTTTTTGGTTGAGGCAGCGAAAAGTCATGCGCCAGAGAGCTCCTGAAGGACACATCAAGGAGACGATGGCACAACAACAACAACAACAACAACTCTGACAATGATGGCAGTTGTTTGTTACGCTTGTTGTTGTTGTTGTTGTTATTGTCGCATTTGGGCCCGCTGCCGCTGTCGCTTCATCATCATTAGGGCCACCCCCAATGCGATCAAGAGAAATGTGCTTAGGGTTAAGTGTTCCCGTTAGAAGAGGGTTGCACCAGCTGCCCAGCACTTCTTAAGCCTCACACTCTATCTCTCTCTCTCTCTCTCTTTCTTACCCCTTGCCAATGACAATGACACGCGCCTTAATCCGCTAAGGCGGCCCACAATGAAACATAACGGTGCCAGGCGGTGGCGGCGGCAGCGGCAGCGGCAGCGGCAACGGCGTTAAGGATATGCCCATTGTGTTTGACCCAAGCAGCGAGGAGCGCAGTTCAATGCACCTACACCTAACCCGAAAAATGCACACTCTGTGTGTTGGTGTGTGTGTGTGTGTGTGTGTGCGTTATTTATTGCGACACAAAGGACGAACGATGGCAAGGAGCAGGCCTTGCTGCACAGACGTTCAATGTCCTGCAGCAAACAGGCTAATAAAATGTGACGACTGCGACGAAGACGATGAAGACGATGAAGTCGATGACGATGACGATGAGCAGAAGCGTAACGCAACGCGAATTGAAATTTGCTGCCTGCAGCAGGACAACAGCAACAGCAACGGCAACGGCAACAGCAGCAGTCGCACGCAGGACATTGACACCCGAAAACAAACGATGCCGACAGACCGAAAAACGCCACAAACAACGAAGCCCTACGAAGCCCAAAATAACACGAAAATAACACAGAAAAAAGAAACAGAAAGCCAATGGCCCGAGCCTTGGCTCAGGCACGTGTGCGTGTCCTGCCGCCTGGATTATCCCTACAGGAGCAGCGGCAACAGCGGCAACTGACAAGCTGCCTTTGACTGCAAAAGAATAAAAAAAGAGCAAAACGAAAAAACAGTCAAAAGAGTGCATTGAACTTGAGCTCGCGTTTACTTGGGCGTAAATCAAAATGTGTTTTGTGTCCTTTGCGGCAAAAACAGCTGATGCGTGGCCATTTGCCGTTGCGTATACGCAGCGTACACACACACACACACAGAGACAGGCAGAGAAAAGTGCAGCAAGTTCATTGAACGTATTGCCGAATTTGTTTCGCCTTAAACATTGTTTACGCAACATGTTGCGTGTAGCGAAAAGTTGCCAAGTTTTTGTTGAGTAGTTTTAAGTAAGTTAAAAGTTGTTTAATAGTTGAATTAATCATTCAAAATTGTTACATACTTTCAATTCGTTTATACAATTGAATTAATAATTTATGTTTATCTGGTTTGGCTGTTGCTGTTAGCTCAACTATAAATCAAGTGCAGCAGCTTAACATAACTTTTGTTAACGATCAGATGTGTAGAATGTTGCAGATGTTGCACACACACACACATGGTGCACAGACAAGACTTGTTCTTGTCCCCGCGTGCGGACTAATTGTATCAACATGAACTTCAATTGCCGCTGACATGTTGAGCAGCAATCTGGTTGCAACATCAACGTTTTGCCAAACGTTTGCTCTGCAGCGTGGCACAAATGAAATCTATCGCATAACTTGTTGCAGCTATTAAAACAAATCTATCTGCCAAGGCTGCAAATGAACTGAACGAGTCTACAAGCAGTGTGTGTGTTGGCAACATGTTGCTGCTGCAACTTTTGCTGTCTGTTGTTGTTGTTGTTGCTGCTGCTAGTTGTTTGTGGCTAGGCTCATGAATTTATGTGAACCAAAGTGTCCTACGTTCTTAGGGTCCACCAAAGGCAGAACTGAGACTGCCACAGGCAACGGACACCGAACACTGGGCACTGGGCACAGTGCAACAGTTACAGCGACGTTTACAGCCACGTTTACATCTACCACCGTCTACACACAGGCGGCTTAGCATAATAAACGTCAGAATTAATTGGATTTTAATTGTCTGTTAAGCGCTGAAATTAAGTGCAGCCAAGTAGATTGTTGTTGTTGTTGTTGTTGTTGTTGCTGTTATTGTTTAGCTGGCAGCAGCAAGGAGTACAAAATGTATTACCAACTGACTAACTGACTGCTTTATTCATGCGCTGTGCCGCCTTTCGGACTTTAGGCTTTTCGCTTTTGGCTTTTCGCTTTGGCTACGGTTTCAGTTTCCCATTCATGGCCAGCGTCGTTGATCTTAACAATGATCAGCCAAGCGACACATATACAAACAGACACACACACACACACACACAGACAGAGACAGTCACAGTTACATTTGCATGTCGTTGGTGGTCGACGTCTTGGAGTTTGGTTGGTTTTTTTGTCTTTTTGTTTGTGTTTAAGTTTTTTGTCTCTGTAGTTAGTTGGGATCTTGGCTTTTTGGTCTCCAGCTCCAGTTGTCGCTGTCGTCGTCGCAGAACTTGCAAGAGTCGCAAGAGAGTGCGCTTGATGCCGCCGCCACGATTGCCAAGTTTGATTATGTGACACGCGGCTACCATAAACATTTGCCAAAGTATTTCTCAAACTATCGCAATAGTTAAACTCTTTAAAGTTTACTCAAAAATCGAGTGATTAAAACTTAACAACGTTACGTTGAGTTATTGATTCAGCGATACTGACACTGCCAAAAAGGACCTTGTTACCAACACACGATAGTATCTACATATGTGTGTGTGTGTGTGTTTGTTAAGGCAACGCTCAGTTGTGCTTTTTATGGCACACAGGCCTAATGTTTCTCAAACTGTAAGCACACACACACACACACACACACATTAAAAGTGTGATAGATGACGCTGCAAAAGTGGAGCTGCAGTTGGTGGGTGTAGCAATACCCCCACACACACACACACACACACATAGCCAGTTATTTACAGCTTATTGTGTTAGGTCATGATTATTTTATAAATTGCACAAGCACAAGAAACGTTGCGTTGACTTTCTGCCAAGGCAACAACAACAACAAAAACAACAACAAACAGCAAAATATAATATTGTTCGCCCACACACAGACGCACCACATAGAACACCCACCACCCAAACGCCCTGTTACAGTGGCAACCCTAACAAAAAAAAGTTGCGTCCTCCACTTTTATGTTTTGGTATTTCTTTGCTTGCCTTCCAGTTTGCGTTACTTTCTTTCTGTTCTTTCTCCACAGTTTTGGCTCATTTTTTGTTCTGTTGGGTGGCATCGGCTCAAGTGTTTTACTTTGGGCTGCTTAAATAATACATACACACATACTTAACCGCGTGTGTTTGTGTTTGTGTGTGTGCGTGTTTTTTTTTTTCGGCTGGATCGATAATTTTTGTCTGCGCCAAACGCATTTGAAGCTAGGCTGTGTGGCAGGTTGAAAGGGAGTTTGCGGGTAGCAAGCCTTATTTGTTACTGTTTCTGCTTGTTGTTGTTGGCTTGCTGGCCTCCGCACAGGTCAGACTTCCCAGCTATGGTTATGTCAAAGTCATAGTATAAAAATATATTGTACCTGTGGGAACCATTGCTTCCTTATGTTGAGCATTCTATATTTAGCCAACTGCATTTTTATAGCTTTGCGCTCTTTGTTCAGCTCGCTTTTCACTCTTTAAGAGATGGTTTTGCTTACAACTTATAAACTAATTGAACAGAATTGTTGTGCAAAGCTTTTGCAAATCAATTTTCTAGATTTCTTTTACAAATTCAACTCAATCACTTTCTATATGCATTTAGGCTTAAAAAGGCGCCGTTGCCAATAAAATGTTGCTGTTCTATAAATACAATTTGAAGTAAGTTCTGTTTACCATATTCATGCGTCTCAATGACATTTACACTCGCACACACACACGCACACACACACTTGTACATACGCACATATAGAAAATATTTACCTTTTTTAGCTGCATGCCCGAAAAAGTCGAGTTAAGTTCGTTGAACTTGCCACACACACACACACACACCCCCTTTTTTATATGTTATTTGTTGTCTCTCTCTCTCTGGGTGTGTGTGTGTGTGTGTGTTATTTTTGTCGATTCCTTTGCCGCCCGGCCGCCTCTTTTCTTGCTTGTCCGACCTCACTGTTTGTGTGTGTGTGTGCGTGATGCGTACATAGCGCCAGAAATTCCCCAAAGGCTCAAACGCACAAGTGCCAGCCAGTTGAGTCCTGCCACTGTCTGTGTGTGTGTGTGGGGGTCTTGCTTAGTGCTTTCCCTGCTGCTTTCTTTCGCTGCACGAGTCCTGTGCCCTCGCATTCTGCTTATCATTGCGGTTTATTTGTCTGTACCCTGGCTGTCAAACACAACGTGGGTAAGGTTCTTCTACCAGGGGTCTACCGGAGGTCTACCAGGGTTGGGAGACACCTAGGGTCGAGGTGCCCAGAAGGTAAACAGCCATATGCCCATATGCAATTCATACAAATATATATATATGTATGTACACACTTCCACGGTTAGTTAGCTACCAACACTGTCTCTGACAGATTCCCTCTCTCTCTCTCTCTCCCTCTCTCTTTGACTCTTTCATTTGAGTCCTTCATCAAACGATTGCCTAAGTATGAAACACAACAAAAAAAAACACAGAAACAACAGAGAACCAACGCATTGGAATAGATTTCTTGTAGAAATACTTGGAAATACTTTATCTAAAGTGCAAGAGGTTGAAATTCTGAAGAATTTGATATCCAAGAAACGCTGTTAGCAACTGTTCGGAGAAAAATAGTTATTTTTAACTTTATTTAACAGTGCTTAAGAACATAAGTCTTAGGATTATATTCAATTTGCTCATAATTTAAACTCTTAAACACTTTATTTAGAAGCTTTAAATAAGTTTGCCAACTTTCCTAAGCCAAGCTCTTAGCAATTGTCAAGTTGTATTTTATTGCTATTGCTGGGAATAACAGCTAGTCGATCATATATATATATATATATATATACTTGCTTAATCAAAATTGATATTCCGCTTGTTATTCGCACAGTTTGGCTTTTGCATAAGTGCAAAACGGCTGCGGCAGCAATTTCTCGTGAAATTTGTAACGAAAATGCAAATGTGTCAAAATGAAAATGGATTTTTAAGCGAACAGGTAAACAACAAACGGAGCGAAAAACCCAACAACAATAGCAACAGTTAAGAGAACTCTTTTTTTTTTTGGTTGTTTTTGTAACTTCTGTGCATTTCATTTGGCTAACATTAAGCGGCAATTAAAATGGTAGCTACGAAGCCAAGGAGGCGTGGTGGTTAGGTGGGAGGGGTTTAAGTAATATGTAAGCACAAACAGCCACAATCCAACCCTGCCACTCCCTAACTTAACCCCTTGTGCTTGTGCCTTTTCTTCCTCATCATCGTCAACAACAACAACATCATCATCATCATTATTATTTGCAACATGCTCGCTTTTTGCACGGTAGGGCAATTGGCTGGATTCAAAGAGTGGTAAAGGCGACGGAGGGGGGGGTAGGGAGGGTAGGCGTGGGCGGTACTGTGAGAAAGGTCGAGAGAGGGAGAGGGAGAGCGAGTGGTGAAAATGCAAATTGTGTTGCATGTTTGCCAATTTTGAGTGTTTTGTAAGGCGCCGACGGCGTCACCGAAGCCACCAATGTGAAATTTGTCGGAATAACTTATGCCACATATACAGATATATATATATACTATATAGCATATGTGTCTATGTGACGGCCACCTGTAGCTGCAGCAAAACTGTGCTGCAAACCAAGTTAAAAACTTTGCCATGAATGACAAAAAAAAAAAAAAAACATAAAACAAAGTTCACTTTCATTGAAATTATTATCTTCTCTGACTTTCATATAAAAGATGTTATCCAAAAGATAAATACACATATCTGTAGATGCATTTAACTGAAACAAAACGCTTTCGCATTTGCCTCTGTAATAATCATTAGGATATTGCGAACATCTATGTGCAATGGGCAAGCAATTAAAGTCAATGGCATGCCATGTAATTGTCAGTTATTATGCTAAACAGTTGTTGCATCTGCAACACGCCACGCACACGCAGCGGATGAGAATGAACTCCTGACTATGACTCATGCAACTGCAACAACAGCAGGAAGTATGTTGATCGTTGCAATGGTTGCATTTTGGCCAATTATTGACTTTAGCTTGGCCGATTAGTGGGCCATAAATCAGTGGCAGGTGAGAGACTCTATTGGCGCTTACAAAACAAAACAATGCTAGTGGCAAGCTATAGCCTCTACTTGCAACAAAGAGTCATAAATAAATGCCTGCCAACGATTGCGTTATTATTGATGGTCGCTGCAACAATGGTCGCAAACACACACACACACACACAAGGCTTAGTAGCCCAAAAGACGAGCGGCTAACTTTCCGTTCATCGTTCACCACCGCCCAAAACCCACCCACAGTTAACACCCACCCTGACTGCAGTCAAAGCTTGATTAATGATGTCTCCTGATTTTGCAACATGTTTAAGCAATTTTCGTATAGTTCAGTGAATATTGCAACTACAAATCAATGGAAATATGAATTCGAATTTACGTTCTGAATCGATAAATAGTATTTACTTAAATCAACGAAACTTTAATAAGAACAACTTTAAAACGTTTTCTATAGAACTTGCATAGTCTTAAAAGTAACGTTTGTTTATTAAGGCCAATAACTAACGTGAATATGTTTCATTATATTCTCATGAGTCACTTAAACGTGCAATTAACACTAATTGACATGTGCAAATTGTTACTAAAAATTTTCACAATATATGCTACGTAATGCTTGCTCCATTTCCGTCTGCCAGCAATTAAGAACTTTAAGCTCATTATCTGCAAAAGAGCAAAGAAAACAAAAAAAAAAAAGGAAAGAAAAACTAAAGAAATCTCCAAAAGACTACAACATCAACTAATGCAAAACTATTGACATAGAGTTAGTTGGCCGAGGTTCGGGTTAACTTGTTGTCCATTTTTATGGGGAGAGGGGGAGAGAGGGGGGTTATTCTGTTAGCTAGGCTTATATATGTGTATGTGCATCTCACTTGCTCTTGCAGTGCTGGCAGCGCCATTTTGTTCGAAAGCTAATCGAAAAATCGTGCTGCCTAGCACACACACACACACACACACGCACGTTGTGGCAATGCACTGACCGGAAGTACAGTCGACACACAAAGAAAAGCAACACAACACAACACCACACACACACACACACACACGGAAGCCAGCATAGATATGTCCATTTGGTAAGGCGAGGCTGCGTCTGCGGCTCTGTATATGTATGTGTGTGTGTGTGTGTGTGTGTGTGTGTGTGTGTGTGGCTGCCATTCGCATTTTGCAAAACATCATCAAAATTGTAAAAATAAACAAAAGCCAACATGCATAAAACCAATTTCCATTAAGGCACACACACACACACACCAACACACACACACACATGGGCTGCGACGCACACGCACATGCAACTCTGTGCTTGCCACTACCTCTCTCTCTCTCTCTCTCTCTCTTTCACACCCACCACTCTCTTTCTTCTTCTTTCTCTTCTTTCTCTCTCTCACACACACACACACACACACACACACACACACACACACACACAGTCATTTGCTGTGTCTGCCTTTTGCGTTGCTGCTTTTTGTGTGCAATGCTGCTTTCTCTATCGCCCTCCACCCCTTGCCCCTTGCGCCGTTGCTGCCGTTGCTGCTGTCTCGCTCGGCCGTTGTCCAAAAAAAGCATAGAACAAGGCATCGAACAACGTTGGGGACCTATAGATGAGCTGCACATGATGTTGCAAAACTTGGGCGCCGCTTGCCCCATATGACGTGCATATGGAGCCATGTGGCGTCTGTCTCAGTCCGTTTGTGTAACCGTCTGTGTGTGTGCGTGTGTGTGAGGCGTGGCTGGACTCTAGACTTAGTGTGCGTACACTCAAAGAATAGTCCTTTGATTAAAGTTAGTTTTGATGCTTTTCAACTTTGATCGTGAAAAACATCTTTAAATTATTACTTTCAAAAATTTTGAAGACAAAATTAACAATATTTCTGTTAATTTTTTTTAGTTTTGAAACTTTTAGAACTAGAAAGAAAGAAAGGCAATAAACAAATATTATTATAACTTATTATATATCGATTGTTTACTGTGTATAGTGTGAATACGCCACACTAACAAAACACACACACACACACAAACTACACTGTGCGTGTGTGTGTGTGTGTGTGTATCTGCCTACCGCACCGAAAAATAAGCGCACACTGCGAGCATATCCTTAATTGATATCACAAAAACCGAGCCAAGGAATTCGCACAAAATGGCAACTCACATGAATTGCCTCAACTGGATGTGGTGGTACGACCGGGCTTCTCTCTCTCTCTTTCTCTCTCTCTGTCTTTCACTCTATGTGTGCGATACACACGCATGCAAGCGAATAGCAACAACAACGATAACAACAGCAACAAAAACGCAACGGCTCTTAGTGCATGCGATAGGTCGGAAATTTTGCTCGCAATCAACTTGTAAGGCCCTCAAACCCAAGTGGACGTAACGGCACCATTGCACAGCCACACACCAAAAGACCACCCCCCCCCCCTCGCTTCCTTACACACATGGAGAATCCCCCAACACAAAGCACACACAGAGACAGAGTGCGCGCACCTGCAGCCTAGTGCATGGCAAAAAAGGGTGCAAGGCTGCACAGGGCGCCGTAAAATGGCGGCTCACGTCGGCTTCTCACTGTGTATGTGTGTGTGTGTGTGTGTGTGTATGTGTGGGAGGACAAGCAGTCTATGCTGGTCTGGCCACCGTCTGGTCTCTCTCTGCGTGGGCGGGTTTGTTTGGGCTGCATTTGGATTGCGAGTTTTGGTTTTGGGTTTTTGGGTTTTTTGGGTTTTTTGGGCTTTGATATTGACGTTGGGTGTGCGCTCGACTACGGTTTCGGTTTCGGTTTCGGCATAGGTTCGGTTCAGTTTCGGGTTCGAGTTGGTTGGATTATTTGGCTCCCTTTCGGTTTTTCGGCTGTTTATTTTTATTATTATTATTTTGTTTTCTCTGCTGCTTTGCTTTGTTCATACGTTTTACAAACATACACAGCATAGCGGCAACATAGGTCTATACACACACACACGCACGCACACACACGCACACGCACACACACATATACAAAATGCAACGCACTGTAGTAAACAACCAGCCAACCAACCCAACCACCAACTGCATCCCTGTCGCTCTTGTTATTAAATGCATACCCTTGGCGCAGTAAGTGTATTAAATATTATAGTGGTAAAAACAAAAAAAAAAAAAAAGCAAACAAAATTAAAACTTCTCATCTTTGTTCCATATCCAAGTATTATTTACATAGTTAATCTTTAATGCTATTAGAAATAATTGTTCTTTAAATTGAAGTGGAAGATATGAATATTCTTTCGATTCTTAAGTTATCCTCTTTTGAACCCAAAAACAAACTAATGTTGAATCTTTTTTCCTAAGGAACCTAACTAACTTTTTTTCTTGATTTTTTTTACATGTTTTTGATATATATCTTAAAAGTTCTTAGAAAAAAAGATTTACTTTTAACTGGATAAGAGTATTTAATGTTCATTTATGCACTTATTATTTATATTGTTGTTGTTTTTTTTTTTGTATTGCCTGAAATAAAAGTTTTTCACTGCTGGCCAGCAAATGTTTTTTGTTGTGTGTATGTGTGTGTGTGTGTGTGCGTTGTAGTTGTTGTTGGTAGCTGTGCGTTTGCAAGGGGCAATGTGGCAACTAAGGCGAGACCATCGCCGACAAATGTATCACGCCTATACGGAACTGAGCTTCACTTGGCTACACTGAGAAAAATCAAAGAAATATTATAAAAACACAAACAAAATCAAAAGATAACTGCAAATAAATACTTTATTTATTTGAATTATACCAGAAAAAATCAAAAACATATTTTTCAAACACTTTTCGAATTTTTTTCAAGCAAAGAAACTTTTAATAAAAAAAAATAAATAAAAAATTTATTCTTTTAATTATTTTATATTGTTTTTTTTTTGGTGTGGGCCAAGCGAACTGTCTGTCCGGTAACGGGGTTGAGGGTTTGAGGGTTTGGTGGTTTGAGGGTTGGGGGGTTGGGTTAGGGGATCGGTTGTTTTTGTTGGGAGCTGCAACTAACGCCGAACGAACTCCAACGGCGCTTTGGGCGCAATTTTGCTGTACGTTTTTCAAGCAGAAAATCGATAAATGCGCACGTACAGGAACATATATATATATATATATATATATATGTGTATATATAGACAGAAGAGGGATACACATGTGTGTGTGTGTGTACATGGCATGTACTTAACGTCGCATGTGGGCAACGTCATGCGTCTCCGGACGGCGGCACCGGCTACGCAGCAGGAGCAGGCAACAGAGGCCAGAGAGACCGTTGCAAGGCCTGACACTGGCAAACACACAGTCCTGTGTGTGTGTGTGAGAAAGAGAGACAGAGAAAGCGAGCGAGACAGAGAGAGGGAAGGGAGAGCGAGAGGGAGACGGCTTGAAAATCCCTACGTGCGCTTTGCTGTTTCATCAATTATTTGTTTCGGTTTTGTGCGAATGGACGAGCACAAGGATGCATCTAGCCAAGCCAGGGACCGAAACCCCCCCACACACACACACACACACACACAGCAAGCTAGCTAGTAGCTGAGATGGACGTGAAAACCGTTTTTGGGCATTTTGTTTTTGGCCAAGGCAAAATTGCAAACAAAAACTGTCTGCTTACTATACATATAA
This sequence comes from Scaptomyza caliginosa, assembly GCA_035044725.1. Lineage (NCBI taxonomy): Eukaryota > Metazoa > Arthropoda > Insecta > Diptera > Drosophilidae > Scaptomyza > Scaptomyza caliginosa. The sequence goes on along the minus strand of JAWNNR010000154.1, from coordinate 74,554 downwards.
ATGAATATATGTATGTATAGTGTGTGTGTGTGTGTGTGTGTGTGTGCAGGGTATGTATTGTTTATTTGGCTTGCCATTGGATCATTTGAAGTGCACATAAAACACGTTGAAATTTGTGTGTTGTGCTTAAAGATAAATTTGAAATAGTTTACACACAGCACAAGAATTGTTTTGCACAATGTTCAGATTGATAGATATGCGCTAAACATAAATCATTCTGCCGGATGCAAAGCTTCCAGAGCTTTTTCTATACCCAAGTTGATAGTTGATGTTTTTAATTGATTTTGCTTAGCCTTTAACTAACTTAGGTTAGGTTTAAAAATCGAGACATAACCTAACTTCTCTTACTTTGGATTTGTTGTCTTTCGAATGTTTTCATATAGAATATATAAATATACTATTACACAGTCTTAATGAACTATTAAAAAACATGTTAACCAACACTGCAAAGCATAGCCATGGAGAAAAAATTGAAACGACAATCAATTTAAACCTATAACAGTCACTTCAAGTAGCTTTAATCAGTTAATCAACACTACACTTGGATAAGTAACTTCCAAGTACTTACCAACACTACGATCCCAAACGATCTTTAATCGATAGAATTGTTCGGGTATTATTAGTCCAGTACAATTATTGTCACATAAATCAGAGGCAGCCAGGCCTAAGGCTTCCGAAACGGGGGGAAAAAAGAGTAGAAGAAGGTAGCAACAATGCTTTATCTTGCTGCTGTTGCTGCCACACAGGTAACGCTAACACAACATCAAGAAGAAGAAGAAGAAGAAAAAGACTACTGCCAAATACTATATGCATATGAATAGTATGTGTGTGTTTATATATATACATACATAGGCATCATTTTGGTTGGGTTTGCTGTGGCGCAACTAGCCTGCAGCAGGTGCCACAAACACACACACACACACACTGAACGATTAATAGCGTAAGCGAGCGTGTGGCGCCTTCAACTTCTTGCCACAGCCTCACCTTTTCAAACACACACACACACCATAAAGCTGGCTGCCGATAAAAATCCTCACCTAAAGCGCTCACCCGCCCTAGCACCACCCCAGCTCACCCCCTCGAACGCTCATCTATATGCACTCTGCATATGCGTTGACCATTTGGATGGGTTGGGGCTTGTGGCACGGCAAGTGGGCGGGTGTAATGCGATAAAAAGCTATGTGGAACTGGACACGAAAAAAAAAACAAGAAGGAGGAAAAAAACACAACGAACGAACGAACGAAAAATGAAAAATAAAAACTGAATATATATACATCACATAGACGAACTGATAGAGAGAGAGAGAGAGAGAGAGAGAGCAGTAGCTGGAAAGAGACAGATAGATAAAGTGCAAAAACAAAGCAAAGTGCACAAAAAATACAACAAGAGCAACCTAAAAAAGGATAGGAAAAATCGTTAGGTTCGACATTTGACTGCCTGGCCTGGTCAGAGGCAAAGCGAAAGCCAAAGCCACAGCTCGAGCCTGGCGTGCAACAGCCTCGAGGAGCAAACAACAACAACAACAAGGACGCATAGGACACACTGAGCGACGCGCATCCAATCAGCAGGCATATGCTAACGCCAAACGGGGTGTGGCCAACAATTTGGCCACCCCAACAACATCATCATGGTCAACACACACACACACACACACCCCAAACAACCATCCAAGCAGACTACAAGATGATTGACAACTGCACTCAAAGGACCAACAATAAAGTCTTTGTCTTGATTAAGCTGCTTTTCGATTAGATTTAGCCTTAGCATATTTCCTTAATAATAAACCCAAAAAAACAAAAACATTTGATTATATTTTGTATAGTTTTTTATTTTATTTATTAATTACGTGTGTAAAATACTAATTTCATAAAAGGCTCATTACTTATTGCTGAATGGACAAATCAAAAGCTGAGGATACAGAACACAACTTGGACACGTTTTGGATGATACCAGAAGTCGCAGCAGATGATTATAAAGTATTTAATGTGATTGTTGTTGTTGTTCTGTACCTTATTAAAGCGAATTTTTAATAACTATTAGCTATCAATATGAATATCAAATCCATTAATTAGTTATAGTTTGATTTTATCATTATCAGCAGCATCATTGTTGTTAACCCAAACGCCCAAAAAACAAACAAAGTATTTATTTTCGTGTATACCTTATGTATATAGATATATATATTATTTCTGTTTTTTGCTAGTTTTTCTTGCCTTTAAGCCCCCTGCAGTTGGATAATATTGTTTTTTTTACATTGAAAGTTTACGTTTTGTTGTCTGAGAAATAAAAAGAGAAACAAAAACGAGAAGAAAAAAAACACGGACTCTACATTCTGCAAGGGTATTAAATCTGCGGCATGCCCCCAGATACTATTTGTGTTCTGTTGTTCTGGTTCTTGTTCGGTTTCTGTATCTGATTCTGGTTTGTCCGCCAGCCCAAAAAATATTTAAGCCCACCCGCCCACTTCTCGTTTCTCGGTTGCTGGTTGCCTCAGTCTTCGACCGCATACTTTTGGGTCCATTCACGAGCATTCCGTATGGCCTCCGCCTCATTGATCTTCCACAGCTCGGCAACATCGTTGGCCAACGGATCGTCGGGATTGGGTGCGCTGAGCAGCGCCTGGATCGATAGCAGGATCGTACGTATTTGCAGCGCCGGACTCCATTTGTCCTTGAGCACATCGAGACAGATGCGGCCCAAACGATCAATGTTCGGATGATAGATCTTTGTGATGAAACGCACCTTGGGCGGCGACATGGGATAATCCTCGGGCAGAAATAGTTCCAGCTTGAATATGCCACCCTCGAAGGGTGAATCATTTGGCCCGCTGACAATCACATGAAAATATCTAGCATTATTCTCATCGGGTATGGCATTAATGCCAGGCACTGGCTCCTGCATTAGCCGTTGCGTCTCCTTAATGATGCGTCGTGGCAGATTGGACATGTTGCTTAAGTTTCGCTTTCCGTCGTCGATGTTGTTGTTGTTGTTGTTGCTTTGTCGTCTCCTTATTTGCTTCGCTTTCTTTTGCTTGCTTCAAGTATCTCTTTAGCTGGTTGCTGCTTGCCGCTGTTGTTGCTGTTGTTGTTGTTGTTGTGTTCTGAAACGAGCGTTAAAAGTGTGAAAATTGAGAGTTAAACAAAGTTGCTGTTGTTGCTTTTGCTTTTATTGTGGTTTCAAGGACGTGTGTGTGTGTGTGGCAGTGGCAGTGGCAGGTGCACGTTTCTCCGTTGCCGCCTTCTTCTTCAACTTTCACTTTCAACAAATGGCAAAAAGTTTTGCGCTTGCTGCATTTTATTGCACCAGCTACAAGATACAAATGCGATTTCACAGATGCAGATACAATTTGTCGCTGTGTCAGTGTGTGTGTGTCTGTGTGTGTGTTGGTGTGTGTGTTTGCTCTTGAGTCTTGAGGACAATTAGGAAACTACTTGCATAAATTCAATGCGGCAACAAGTAACAGGTGTCCTTTTAACTAAGCTCGACTGTTAGATACCCTCAAAATAATATGTTTTTACTTGTTTTTGTTAAATTCTTATAAGAATGCAATCAATACAAAAACCCAACTGTAATTTAATCTTTTTACGAGCTACGTGTTAAACTCTAGCTGCTACATCACATAAAATACGCCGGTCATCATACGTGTGTGTGTGTGTGTGTTTGTGTGTCTGACTACCGGCACTGTCACAATGGAATAACAGGAACAGACATTCGAAAGCAAAAACGTTCACGACAACAACAACAACCAAATGCAATAATTATCAGTTTGTATGGCACGAGGAAACCAAACAGCAACAACAACAAATGTGTTGAGATTTGTGCTTTGTTTTCCATTGTATACATTTATATATGCACATACATATTTATTTTAAAATTTATTGATTTCTTGAGCGCATTGCGGCAACACACGATGGCAAGAGTGGGCGGGAGGGCCAGGGGGGAGAGGCACGTTGTCACGCACGTTGTGCAGGAAAGAGAAAATCAATACCAAAATGAAGCCAACAAAAGCGAAACAAAAAATATTTTATCAAAACGGCGCTAACAAAATAAGCTGTCAATTTTACGCACACAAGCACACACAGACCCTCACACGCACATGGTGACAAGCAAAACGTATGAGAAGACAAAGAAAACCGCGAAAGGCGTGCGAGAATTTTTTTTTGTGCGTTATTTTTCACCAATTTGTCGATATTTGTATTTATAATTCCGATTGCAGCAATAAAAACTTACCTGTACACAATCGTATACAACCACCGCACACACACACACAAAGGTTTTTGGTCAATGCGTTTTTATACTTCTTCGCTCCGCTGCTGCCACTGCCTTGGCCTCTGCCGCTATTGTTGTTGTTTTTCTTGTTCTTGCACTTGCACAGCACAGCACACTGAACGGGAAGAAGCAAACAGAAAACAACAAAAATAAAGGCAACCAATGTATAAGAAACACCCACTAGGAAAAAAATGGGAAGCACAACAAAACAAAATTGCTCACGTTTCACCAAATGCACAACAATTCGACACACAAATTTGAGAATTTTTCATCAAAATTTCTCCACAGAATTTAGCTGTTTTTTGCAGCTCCAGCTCCGCACAAAAATTATGAACGTCGAAAAAAATTGTTCCATAGGCGCTTTTGTTTGTGTCAGTGCGTTGGTGTGCTGTTTACGCTTGCATGTATTGTGTGCGTGTAAGCCGCATTGTCAGTGACGCAGGGTTGCCAGACGCCTCACTCGTAAACTCAAGAAAATGCAAACGCAATTTTGCAAAAAAATATTAAAGTAACAGCATATACTTTAATTTTCTTAAGATCTTAAGCTATTGTTGTTTGTTATAGTATCATTGTGCAGCAACTTAAAGCTTCTTAAATATTTTATAACATATAAATATTAGTCGTGCGCTGGCAACACTGCTATCTGGCGGCTGTCAAATGTGCGCTGGCGTCGTAGCAATCAGCTTTGCGACATGCAACTTGCATATGTTGAGCGGCTAGCAGCTTTTTGACCGCAAAAAGCAAATGCTAATTAGAAGAAATTAACTGAATGTTGAATTGGTAATCTCATGTTTCCAATCAGTAATTACTATATTCGATATTGTAAAAGTTAAAACATGTTTTTTTTATCTAGTCAACTTAATAAAAATGTACAGATTATTTAAATTGAGGTGCTATTGATATTTGTAATGTTTAGTAAGAAATTTCTAGTTTTAAGAAAATATCAACTGAAAGTAAGCGAATTCATGCTAAGTTTATTTTACAATAATAGTAATAACGGATTAAAAACTATTTTTGCTTCGAATATGTTTTTATTTAAGTTGAAGCCGCTTTTTTGGCTAATTCTTGTCGGAACACAAACTAGTTCTTAAGAAAATTATGTAAAACAATCAAATAAACTTAAGTTAATTGTTTCTAGAAAATTTTCCACGATTTTTAAAAGCCTCATAAGCTTCTTAGTTGAATGAGCTTATGCTAAATAAAGTCTATAATAAACATTTATTCCATTTTATGTGCATTTTGTTTAACTACAGTCCTGTCTGGCTACACTAGAAACAATAACTTAAGCAAAACTGCTCTTAAAAGCTAAAAACTAAGCTAAAGCCGATATTAGAAACCAAGTTTGCCTTCGTCAAACATAACTGTATATTTGCGCATTATCCTTTTAGTTTCAAAACAACAATAACAACAAATATTCCATAGTACAAAAGAAACAAACGCACAACAATTAAAAAGAGATATACAAACACACAAACACACACACACACATACACACATACGCCATACATATTCACGTTGCGCCCCTCTGTTTGGTCATTTGCAATTGAACCAATACAACAACAACAATAGCAACAACAACAACAACTGCTGCAATAGCAAAAACAACAACTGCAACCATTGACCATACGATAGGCGCACATTTAACACACGCCCCCTCGGCCCCCAGCAACAACAACAACAACAACGACGACGACGACATTTGTTTGTTGTTCAAAAAGAAAAACTGAACAAAAAACCGAAACAGAGAAGCAAAACCAGCAAAAACAACAACAACAACGAAAAAACATACTGTGGAATTTGTGTGTAATCAACATTTATGCGTTTTAACGCCCCCCGCACAGGCCATTGGGCAGTAGAGGAGAGGTTTGGCTTTGCCTGTCACGCACGCATACAAACATGCACACACACAAACTCGCTCGCTCGCTCTCTCACATATGTGCAATGCCCAATGGACGCACAAGCAGTCGCACATACAACAACAACAACGATAAACCGAGCCTCGCAACTAAAACAACAACAACGCAACGACAGCCAAAGCAGCAGCAGCCATGTGCACACACATGCAGCACTCTTATTCACACACACACACACATATGTATAGCATCTGCTTTTAGGCTGGGCAACGGCGACTATAGTTAGCCAGGCACGAAAAAACCCAACCCACTCCACACACACACACACACACTCTTAGAGACTTACTCTCTTGCACTCGCATTATCTCGTCGCTACACACCCCCGCTTTCCCCTCTTCTAGCTGCTGCTCTGCACTCAACGATTGCATTTGCGAGAGCACAGCCTTACCATATGCCAGCACAGCCAGCAAGAGAACGTCAGAGTGAACGAGAGAGCGAGAGCGAGCGTAACTGCATTGCGCTCAGTGTTTTTTTTTTTTGTTTTCTTGTGCTCTGCCATTGACGTTCGCTGCCGCTGCTGCAATTGCAGTCTGCGCTGCTACGCAGCTGTTTGCTCGACCTCTATTTGCTCTTGAGTAGTATTTGTTTTTGTTGCCTTTCTCGCATGCAGCTGCTTTTACAACTACTACAACTTTTTACTACGGCGGCCACTAACCAAAGAGCACAGCTGATTGCAGTGTGTTGTTCTTTGCGTTGCTGTTCTTGTTCTTGTTGTTGTTGTTGTACGCATTTTTAGGCGCACATTTTGTTATGCTGCCGGCGTCGCTGTCAGCGTTCCTACGCTGTTTGGCTTCGCCATCCCTTTCGCTTCCCTTTCCTACGAACGTTGCACATTTCTATAAATTTTAATGGCTGACAGTTTTCAGTATGGCGCAGTTTACATTTGCTATTTTTTTGTTGTTGCTGTCTTCTACTTTTTGCCTTCTTATCTACATATATGAGTGTGTGTGTGTGTGTTTGAGGGTGGATTGTTGTTGTTTTTGTTATTGCAGTTAAACTGAGGTCGCTGTTAAGTGGTTGAACGCAAAAAGAAAGAAACCAAGATGAAGAAAACAAAAACAGTCAAAAGTATAAAATTACATTTTTAGTTTTGGTTGTGCGGCAGTCAAGGGTAAAGGAGTAGCCGGGGGGTATTGTGGAAGAAATGCGATTTTTAAATGGTGTTAGGGGTTAATTAGGTTCTTAGATAGAAACAAATTATGCGTATATTAAAAGATTTAAAGCATATTTTTATTCAAGTTCTTTGGCTCTAAGAAAACTTTTCAAGTGCAACATTTAGGTTTCACTGTGTCAATAATACAGCTTTAACAATAGTTTGAGCTTAAGAATAAAATGTAGCAAGTTTTCGAAAACGAATCCGAATTCAACTTAATATTTTAGTATTTGAAGCGATTTGCTTGTGTTTTTCAACAAGATTCCTTTGAAAGTAAGTAGAATGTAGTATTAATATATACTTGATCACTTAAGTTAGAACTGTTTTATTATATGATATTCAAGGTAATAAGAAGTTAAACTTAAAGATTTTGCTTGTCGCAAACCTTTGGCTAATCGATATGCACATGTTATCGATGACATTTGCGACATAAATCGAAAGAAACATAGATTTAAGAAGTTTGAAAGCTACTCAAAAGATGAAAATCAAATTTGAAGACGATTTGGCAACAAGTTTATGACTTTTGCTATTCAAAAAAGCTAAGCTTAAAGGGTATCTTTAAGTCGAGCTTTTGCTTTTCTTTTTCGCTTTGATCTCTTTTCTGAGCTGTTTCTTTCGATGCAATGGAAATACTTATCAAAAGACTTTCTATCAATGATATAAGACAATAATTATAAGACGTATAAGTACGTATGTATGTATTTATGTGTTAAACTCAACTTTAACTTGAGCTTTGTCCCATTTTAGCGGGATATAAATGTTTATCTTAAGAGTTTTGTGGCAGCTGCAGCCTTGAGACAAATACTTTCAAACATATAAACATGTATATATGTGTGTATGTGTATGTGTGTGTGCTTTGCTTTCGCTTTTTGCAACCACAACGACCATAAAAATATTATGTGATTTTTTTTATTGTTGTTGTTTTTTTTTTGGCAAAATCCTCTTCAGAATCCTAGCCAAATGCACCCTTACACTCAAGCACCTCCACCCACCACCCTCTTTCTCTGTGTCTCTATCTCCCACTGTATCTGTTAGCCTTTAACCCTATGCTCAAGTTGAAACATTTTTAAACTGCTGCTTGGCATCAGTTCATTAACATTTCGCCCTCTCTCTCTCTCTCTCTTTCGCTCTCTCTCTCCCTCTTTATTGAAGTGTCTTTCTCAGTCTTGGCGCCTGCATTCATATAAACAACTTATCCAACCATGCCCATTCTTATAAGATGCCCCCCCAAGAAAAAAATATATCGCTACACGCATCTAATTACAATAAAATGCCAAGCAACACGCACGAAACATGTTGCCAGCAACATTGTTGCTAAAGGCAAAGCGCGCTCTTTTGCTTGCCAAATGCACAGTTGCATTGAGCAGCGCTCTTGCTGACGTTCAACGTTGAACGTTGACGTTAACGGCGACTGCGACGCAAGCAGCGGCTGACAATGCCGAAAAAACGCAACGAACAAAACGAGCAAAACAAAAAAGGCAAAAACACAAAAAATGTTTTCAACCAAAAAGGACTCTTTTTTTGTTTTTGTTTTTGTTTGTTTTTTTTCCTTCTTGACAAGTGAACGAGGGCGTTGGGGTGGGGTTGGGGTTGGGGTTGGGGTGTGTGTAGCGTTGGCACGCAGCGTACAAACAACAACAACAGCAAATAGAAAAAAAAAGTGTCCGTTAGTCATTAGGCGGCGTCGTCGTCGTCGTCGTCGTCGTTGTCGTTGTCGTTGTCGTCATTTTGTGGGGGTCGTGAGTGCAACAGACTTGTCGTGCCAAGAAGCTGATCTGAGCGGGGTGTTAAGGGGGGGAATGGGGGGTGATGGCTTGGGGGTTGTCGAACAAAGGAAACCCTTGGCAACGCAGGCCAACAAAAAGGAATGCCAGAAAAATATACAAAAAAGTAAATAAAACGAAAGCGAAAAACGTTCAACAAGAAATAGAAGCAAAAGGACGAAAACTTTTTGCCTCAGCTGGCGTTGACGTCGACGTCGTCTGCGTCGTCATCACTCCGTGTGTGTGTCTGTGTGTGTGTGGGCGTCTGTCGGCCGTTGGGCCTTGCACACACACACACACACACACACGCATAGATAGTAGGCACAAAGCAGTCCATTCAGTTGCTGCCAAACCACCATGGCACCCAACCCACATCAAACTGCTTGTTTTTGGAGTCAATGTCTGGAAGCCCATGAGTTTATTTTGAGTGTTGCGTGCTGCGTTGCCTGTCTGTGTGTGTGTGTGTGTGTGTGTGTGTTGGTGTGTGTGTGTAGCGACTGCGTGCTGTCTATGAACTGGTGAACGGGTGTAAAGGGGGAGGTTTGGGGTGCGTTGGCCCAAAATGAAAGGGGTTGTTGCTGCTGGTTTGACATGCTCCAAAACGAAGACTCCCCAGCTGTGTTAGTATTAGTGTGTGTGCTTGCGGTTGAGTGCAATGGAAGAGTTACAAAAGGGGGAAAGGTGAAGGGGGCGGGGGGTGGTCGTGCGCCTTGCATTTCGATTTTATTGAGCAAACAACGAATTCACAAATAAAAACAAAAACAAAGATAACAAAAAAATACATACAAAACACAGTTAAACAGAAGGGGGGGGGGGAGGGATGGTGATGGCAAGTGCAGTTGTTTAGTTAGTTGTTGTTGTTGCTTTTCATAGCGATCTGTTTTGCTGTACAATACTGCCAAAACTGTAATGCAAACTAATTGCTGTCAAACTGTAACAGTGCTTGTGCAACCACTGATTGACTAATTCACATAGAGCTCTAGTTTTAGTATACTTAGTATTTAAATACTAAATTCAAGTTTGACAAGCACTGATGCACTATACCCCTAAAACTGTGCGATCGTTTCAAACGCATACAATGGCTGCCCAACTGTGCATGCGTATGCGACTCAAAGCTCTGTGTGCACAATGCGCGAGCGCAGCGCTGCTCAAACTGTACGCGCACTGATCGCAACAACAACAAGAACAACAACACAGGTGATTAATTGTTCCGTTTGTCTGCCCAACTCAGCAGCGCAGCCCAAACCTCCCCTGTCGAAAAACACAACAGCAACAGCAACAACAACAGCACCAAAATGTTTTGCGAATTTTTCGGTTTAGTTGTTGTTGTTGTTGCGCTCATTTCTATACCCATCTGGGGGCCCCTAGCGAGATATCTGCGCGAATTGCTATTTCATTTTTGTTGTTCTCTTTCTTTTTTTTGCTTGTTGTCTCTCATTTAATTTATGTTTTATTTCGCGAGCCGAAAAAAAGTTAACTTGTGTGTGTGTGCGTGTGTGTGTGTGCGCTTTGTGTTTTCTAATTTTTGCGCTTCTTTTTTGCACACTTTTTCTATGCCATGTGCGTGTGTGTGTGTGTGTGTGTGTGCGTACGCCTTGTTGTTGCTATTTTATTTGCTAATTTTTTCGCACGCTCAAGCAGCGACAGCGGCAGCGACGTTGACGTTGACGCTGACGCTGGGATCTCTTTGGCACACACAAAGACAAACGTTGCGAGCGAGAGCGCCAGACAAAAAGAGAGAGCGACGCAGAGTGAGCAAGCAAGCAAGCAAGCAATGGGCAGGTGTATGTGTGTGCGTTTAAAAATTCGCAACAAAAGAGAATTCGCAATTGGCAAAGAATGTCGCGCGCGGCCTCGCTCTCGCGCTCTCACTGTTTGTTCGTATGTTGCGTTTGGCGTAGCAACATGTTGCTCTAGAACAATAGGGCAAATAGCGGCTGTCTGCTGCTTTGGCAACATTTTGCTGCTGTTGCGTTAACTGGAGGATCTCGCTCTTGTGTTGTTGCTCTAGAAACATTTTACTCACTCTCTCTCTTCGTTCAATGCAACTTTTTGGTGTTTTTGCAAACTTAAGCGAGCGCGTTGTCACTCTGCCGCCACGTAACGTGTACATGTTCTCTAAATGTGTGTGTGTGTGTGTGTGTGTGTGTGTGTGTGTTTGAGTGTTTGGAGCTCTGACTTTTGCAGTTTGCAAAAAGTGTTTGTGTGTGTGTTTGATTTGGTTTGCTTTGGTTTGGAGCGCAGTGTGTGGACGAAACACAATAACGAAAAAAAAAAACCGCTCAGCGTTGAGGAAGAGACAACTGCGAGCCTCTGACGCTGACGCTGACGCCAACGTCGACGTCGACGTCGCCTCAGCTCAGAGTTAGTTGTTCAGTTTGTTCATTCGGTTGTTTCGTTTGCTCCTCGTCGCTTGTGTGTGAGTGTGAAGCGCTAAGAAAATATCAAAAAAAAAATTAAATAATCTAAATATTTCACAATTCAATAAATTCCCTCAACAAAAAAAAAATATCACCAAAAATACAAAAACAATAAATGCAAAAAAATATTAAATACTTTAAATAATTGTTTAAAAATATTACAAAAAATTCAAAAATTATTCATAATAAAAACAAACGCTGCGTGGCAACAAAAAGAAATAATATTAAAAGTGCAACTTTCTTTGTGTCGATCAGTTTGTGCGTGTGGCAAATGGGCGGGCGGTTGGGGCTTGCGTTAGTGAGAGGGGTGGGAGGGGGCGCTAAAGGGTTGTGGGTGGATGATGCGTACAGTTTCGCTCTCTTTCTCGCTCCCTCTTTCTCTCTGTCTCTGCCGCCACTTGCTGTGATCGCATTAGAAGTAAAACTTTTAGCCGCATTTCTTTGGCGGTTTTTGTGCCTTCTCCCTTTCCCCTACCACCCTTTAGCTTTGTTTTATCTTGCTTCGCGCTCTTTTGTTAAACGTTTTCTTTTATAAAACATTAGATTTTTTGCGTTTTTCTAGGCTTTATAAATAACCCGCAAATTTAATCAATTTTGTTTGATTTGTTAGTTTAACTTAGTAAAACTTTAGGAGAAAGAATGTCTTTTTTTTGTGTAATAAATATTTTTGAATAAGAAGTTTTGTTTCTTATTAAACAATTGATAGTTTCTGTATTTTTATGCAACGATAACTTATGTATCGATATCGATCGATTTTGTATACCTTTCCCAATCGATGTGTTGTGTGTATGTGTGTGTGTGTGTTTGTGTGAATTAAGCTTGAACAACTATGAATAAAATTGCTTAAAATAAGCCTAAATTGCATTAACTTATTCAATCTTCACATTAATTTTTGTATATTTCTTTTATTTATCCTTTGCAATAAATAATGTTTTTAATAATATCAATAGTTAAATTTTTCTCATAAGGCTTTGTGTTATTTTTATCATTTTTTTTTTAAATTGTCCTCTTAAAAACTAATTTTTGTTGATTATTTTTTGTACAAATTATGGCTAAAAGTTTTTTATTTATTTTTTTAAAAAATATTTTAATAGCATATATTTTTAATTTCTTTAAATATTGCAATTTAATTTATGGCACGTTTTTATATTTTTTTCTTAAAAATAAAGAGAAAAAAATTTAGAACATTAAAAAATGAAATAGAAAATAATATTTTTTTTTTTGTAAATGATGTAAAATAATTATTTTAATTATTAAAAATATATTTTTGATGTTGCGCCTGCGACTCATTTGGCGTTGATTGGCTCGCACACACACACACACGCTCATGCAAATATACTCAAGCACAACACACAACATGCAAACACGCACATTAATAGTTGAGAGCGTATGCGCGTCTCTGCCGCTGCCGCTGCCGCTGCCACTGCCCCAGCCTGCCAGCCTTTCGTCTATCTACGCCTGTCTATGAGTGTGTCTGTACGTATGTCTGTGTGTGTGTCGCGTGTGTCACGCTCTTTGGGGATACTGCGCTTGTGTTTGTGTGGGTGGCCACATTTGTGCCAGCCAAGGGGCTGCAGCGACGTCAGCTTTGCCGATTGCAGCGATGCGTCGCTCTGCCAAGCTTTTAAAACTGCGCTCAACTTTTGAGCGCTTCGTTAAGAATCGTTGCTGCTGCTGCGCTGCTACTGCGCCTCTGCTGCTGCTGCTTCTTGCTCGTTTCGTTTCGTTTCTTTTTTTTTGCTGCCGCCTGCTGTTTTTTCTTTGCCATTTTGTGTGTGTGTGTGTGTTTGTGTTTTTGCATTCTGCGCGTCGTTGCGTCTCTTCGCTTTTGTGTGTGTGTGTGTGCGAGTGTGAGCCTGTCGCGCTGCCGCTGTTGACGTCGCCGCCTGCCGCGTGGTCCGGCGACGTTCAACGTAACGTATCGAAAACGTATTGAATCATAACAGATCCGCACGTTGTCGCGCACGTACGCAGCTCGCGGGAGAAGCAACAACAAACAACCGACAACAACCAACAAAACAACATCATCAACAACCGAAATTCATTCTTAACTCCCAAAACAAAAAAAATTTTTTTTCTTAAAAAATAATTACATATTGTATAATTATTTATTTTTTTTTTGCAAAAAGTTGTTTGCCGCAGCTCAGCGAAGAATAAAAAGTAATAATAAATAAAATTGATCACAAAATCCATTAAAACGCGTCGCGCGCATTTACCAAAAAAAAATAATAATAATAATAAAATGTAGAAAAATTAAAAAAAAAAACTAACTGAATTTATATTATTTTTTTTAATGTGCCTACAAGAAATAAAAACGAAAATATTTTTTTTTTCCTTGGTGCATTGTGAATATATATATAACAAATAAGAATTTATATATATATTATTTTAAAAAAAAATTATCAAAAATAATTCAAACAAATCAAACACAAACAAGAGTGAAAAATAAAAATTAAATATAATTTTTTTGTCAATTTTTTTTCTCGATGAATTTGTGAATTTTTTCTGTGTGCTTAGATCAAAGAAGTAAAAGCGAAGCTTAAACCTTAAAAGACAAAAGACAAGGGAATGAGTAGCGCGTGTGCGTGAAAGAGATAGAGCATTGCAAACTTGCCGACGGTCTTTTTTTTTTTCTTCTGTCAAGTGATCCTTGCAATCAGTTTGACTTCACCCAAAAGATTGATACTAAAATGTTTGTTAAGTGTTTTCCCTAAACCGTTTTGCATTTAGTTTCACACATTTTTCTTAGAAATTTCATTGCGAGCTTAGTTTCCGCTTAAAGTTTCCGCTGGCAATGATGTTGCGTTTCGTTGCGTTTGCTTTTCGCTTTGCAACTGTTTTCTCACACAGCTGTGCGAGTGCGTTTATTGTCGCTCTCTGTCGCCTCCAACTTCCCCCTTCATGCAAATCCTCTGCATGTGCATGTAAATTACGCATACGCCGCGCTGAACGCAGCTCATCCAGTTGAGTAGTTAGTTGACTGCAGCTGATTTGCGTGCGACACTCAAATTGAGTGAAAGAGAGCGAAAGAGAGTGCGAGTGTGTGTGTGTGTGTGCAAGCTGCAGCTGCTGCGTTTTTGCTCTTGACAAAACGCGTGCGGTGCTCTTAACTCACACACACACACATACGCGAGCAGAGCGCACGCAAAGCAAGCTTGCAAGGCGACGTCGTCATCGTCATCGTCGTCGTCGTCGTTGTGCTCGTGACCGAAGCGCACTCGCATTCGCTCGCAACTCAGTCTGTATGTATGCTGCCGGCGTCGCTGTCTGCGCCTCTGCCGCTGCTGCCGCTGTCGTCGCCTTCGTTACGTTTTGCACGTTCTTTGCGCTTTGGACTTTCGCAGAGATTTCACACGCGATGCGATTGCAGTTCTTGCAGACACTTTCATACGTTCGTTCGTTCGTTTGGGTTGCAGCGCGTCGGCACAAAAGCACACACAAACAAATATAAAACAAAAAAACACGGCAAAACCGCACAAAACAACAATAACAACAACAACAACAGCGACGCAAAGATCCAAAACTGTTTGTTAAGCAACTAACTTTTTTTTTTTATTGTTTTTCTGATTTTCGGTGAATGCCATTTACCGCTAACTGTCGTTAGTTGTTGTTCTTTCTGTTGTTGCGCGCGTTTTTTTTGTTTTGTTTTGTTTGTCCTTAAGTCCGGCTAGCAACATTTCCATTGTCTTTCACAATTGTTGATTAGTTTTCGTCCAGTTTTTTTTTACTGTGTGTGTTTGAGTGTTGTTTTTTTTTAGCACCCTCTGTGTGTGTGTGTGTGTGTGTGTGTTTGTGGTGCTACAGTTTTTGTTTTTTTAGCGTCGGCAAACGGTGAAGAAAAAACAAAAATTCTTATTCCATTTTCTATTTGCAGGCATAAACTCAAAACACAACAACAACAACAACTAAAAAAAAAATATGTTTAACAACAAAATTCATAACAAACACAAGCGTTTTTAAATCCAACAACAACAGCAGCAACAACAACAACAAAAGTTAAATATATATCTCAAAAAACAACAAATAATCTGCAACAAAACAACAACAGCAACAACTCTGCAATGCAACAACAGCCACAACAACAACAGCAACAACAAACAAATGCAACTAAACGCTGCATCCTGCGTGTGTGTGTGTGAAAAGTCAAGCAACAACAACAACAACAGGAAGAAAAACATTTTGGGCTCAACTTGCGGCAAATTTCATGTCTAACTTTGGATTCTTTTCCTACTTTTTTCTCATTTTCTTTTCGTTTTCTTGTTGTTGTCACACATTTTCGCAACAGCAACAACAACAACAACAATTTTAAACTTTTGAAAATGTTATAAAAAACCAAAAAACAAAAAAAAACGAAAGAAAATACAAAATCGGTTTTGGCTGCAAATCGTTTTCAGTTTCCCATTGTTTTTCCGCAACCCATGACATAAAAAAAAAGGAAAAGAAATTCAAAAATCATTTTTGGGCGCATTATAACCAAAATTGAATTATTTCGAGAACAAACTAAAAAACAAACAATTCAAAAAATATAAATAACCAGAAAATAATGAACAAAAATTTTGTTTTGGTTGTGCAAGCAAAAAATTTCACTTTCGAACTTATTTAAAAACAAAAAACAAAAAAAAAAACACGAACAAAACAAACCAAAAAAAAAAAAAACGTTAATATTTTAATGAAAACATAAAACCCAAACAAATGCAACAAACGCAGGCAGCTACTAAAACAACAACAACAACAACAACAGCAACAACTGCAGCAGCAGCAGCAGCGATAACAACAACAACATAAAAGTATTAAACTGCGGTGTTTGGCGTTTATGGTAAGTTGACTAAAAACTAAAAACAATCTCAATAAACATAAATGAAAAGAAACGAAACAGAGCGCAAAAAAAAAAATGTGTAGAAAACTTAGCAAACTTTTCAAAAAAAAAAAATAAATGTATATTATTTAAATGCAGCCAAGTTATTATTTTGTGTAAACTTCCCATTTATTATAAAAAAAAAAAAAAAAACATGAAGCGGATGTGAGCTTAAAATATGCTGAATGTTATCAAATGTTTAAAATAGCAAGAAGAAAAATATATATATAATAAATTAGCACATTTGTGGCCTCATTGCTTGAAATGGAAATCAAGCAAAAGTAACAAAGAGACAAAGAGACAAGAAAAAGCTTAATAGCCAAACAAATGCTTAGTCAGAATTAGGAACTAGTGAACTGATTGAATTCTTTAAAGTTGCCCGTTGCCCCGTCTTCCGGCATCAATTTGAAGAGTTTGCAAAATAATTTTTCGGTTCTGGCGCTAGCAGCTAAGCAAAATTTATAGTTATAGTTTTGATAGACTTTACTTATAAATGGTTAATCAATATTTTATGTCTGCTATTTAGAGTCCTTTTTAAAAGTATTTAGTTTGGTAAAGTTTTTTGTTTTTAGTATTTATATTTTTCCTTCTTGCTGTTAAATCATTTCTTGCTTCTATTAAATCTTACTTTTCTACAAAATTTTTCTCTGGTTTCTTTTGCAAACTCCTTCGAATCTTAATTTATTTCTTCCCTAGATGCTTTATTTTCGGCTTATTTATAAATTTTATATTAGAACAATTTGTTTCTTAGTATTTGTTTCTATTCTTATTCTAGTTTTCATTCAAATTATCACAACTCTCAATTTTCAACGTTATCTTTTCAGTTTCCTTCCCATGTGTCTAATTTTTCTTAATTTTAATAGAATTTCTGCTTAGTTTTCTGCTCTAAAACTTTGTGTTAGTTGAAATATTATTGTTAGCACTTTCAGTGAATACTTTTTTAATAAGTTTTCCATTTAATTTTTTCATAAAACGTTTCTTATCGACATTGTATATTTTGATATTGATATATATCTTTCTGTTAGTTTGTCGCTGATTTGCCATTTCTCAAGTTGTTGCTATGGCTAATGATTTACACACACACACAACACACACACAATAAACACACACAACCAGAAAGACTTTTCACGTTAGCGTAAGTAAAAAAAAAAACAAACTCCGCTTGCAATTTTGTTGCAAGTTTATTGAAAAGAAACAAAAAAAAATCGCACTGCAATTATAAATATTTATAAACACCCACGCACGCAGTCGCAAAGTGGCAAAGTTGCAAAGTTGCACAAGTCTCAAGTTGGGGGTTTTTTTTTTTTGTTTTGTTTTGTATTTTGAAAGTGGAACTGGAATAAAATCTTTGCAACGTCTTCAAAGCTTCACTTGCTTGCCTCGCCTCCCCCCACCCCCCTTCAAAAAGTTTGATGCGTGTTTTTTCACATTTGTGGCGCATGCGCAACTTTGTCTGCCCCTGCCTCTGCCTCTGCCACAATACTCCTTTTTCGAGTGCATAAATACAAATCTTCATTGAATATTCGCATAATTGCGTTTTCGCTGTTTTTTTTTCTCTTCTGCTAATGAGCAGAATGCGATTTCAATGCGAAATCTTTTCGTTTGTTTGTTTGTTGTGTGCAACACCCAAAAGGGGGGGGGGGCAGATTTGGATGCCTTGACACGCAATTCAAGCCAAGCTTATGAGCACTTATGATAATAATGTGTAACGATAAGCCATACTACCTTCAGTATTATTATTCCTCAACAATCGCATCAATCAAACTTTGCATTACTTTAACTGAAGGGAGAGAGAGAAAAGCTAAAATGATTTCTCTATTTCAAGATTAACTAGAAATAAATCTAACAAATGGTTTGGAAAGCATTTTTTTGTTTGGTTTTTTTGCATAGATATGGAAATACTTTGATTGCTTTTGCCATATATACTATATATATTATTCTATGCGGGCCAAGGGAAGCGAGTTACAAACGTTCAAGCACAAATCAATATAATCCAGACAGTGAAATAAAACTACATTGACACATTACGCATACGCCGCGTTCACGTTTGCTACTAACTGCAGGATATAAAATACACAAACACACACACACACATACACACAACACACACACGCAAGCAGCAGCAGCAGCAGCAAATTAAACAATTTTTAGATTCAGTTTTTGGCGATTTCCTTTTCTGTCTGGGCAAAAACCAAATATATATATTTATATATATACTTGCCAAGCTGTATATCTATATGGTAAACGTATAAAACACACACACACACACGCATACACATGCACATGTATATGTCTATATTTGCATTTGACAAAATAAGTGCAAGGCAGAGGGATTCACGTTGGAAAAAATCTCACAAAAACAACAACAGCAACAGCAACAAGCAGCTCGTGCCAGGTCAGGCATCAAGAACCTGGCTGGCTGGCTGGCTGACTGTGTGCTGTGGCAGCGCAGGTCCTGCAACAGTGGCATGTGGCAACTACTACAACTATGTGGGCAGCCGCCAACGTAATTTGGCAGCATTTTTTTCTCTCTCCCTCTCTATCTCTCTAGCGTTTATTTTGTCGCTTTTCTCACATTTTCACATTTTCGAAACTCGCTCACTTCAATTAATCAGACGCCGCAGCAAGCGGCGCAGTTGGCGTCGCAGTCGCAGTCGCAGGATTTCATTTCTATTTTTGTCTATTTTCTTCTGTTTTTCGTTTTCTTTGTGCATGTGTGTGTTTATGTGTGTGTGTGTGTGTGTGTGTGTATGCGTTGAGCAAGCTTCAAACATAAAATGTGCATAATTTTTATATTATTTTTTGTCGGGTATTATATATTTTATTTTGATGCATGCTTTCTCTAACGCTCTGCTTCTTTCCCTCTATCTCTCTCTCTCTCTCTCTGTGTGTGTAGCCAGCAATGCGCGTAACTGTACGCATTTCCTTAACGCATTTTTATAGCATGCATTGTGGCGTTAGATAATCAAACTAATTTTTACTAGTTCCTCACCACAAATTTGATTCTCCAATCCATAATTCAAGTCTTGTTGAATCGAACTTCTCATCATTTGATTCTGGATTAAGCAAGTGAAACTAGCTTAGTCTAAGTCTTAGACTATAAGCTTGCTTAACTCTCACTAACTAAGCAAATCGCTTGTTGCCCTAACGATAAAGCACAGACAGAGAAAGAGAGAGAGAGACAGAGAAAAGCTATGAAGTTTTAAAGGGCAGAGAACTATTAAAGACGAAAACTTCTCTAAACACTAAACCTAATAAGAGCAACAAAGCTAGAGATAAAGATCTCGAGAGAGAAAGAGAAAGAGAGAAACGGCAAGTTTATGAGTTTCTGTTTGCAAGTTGCAAAGTCGCAAGTTTGCCTCGTTGCAAATGCAGATGCCAAGCTAAAGGCTACCGGTTTTACACTAACACACACACACACCAACACACACACACTCGCACAGTCGAACAGATCAATTATGATATAATTATCAGCACTATTGACAGCGGCCCACAGCGAACGACGAATGCCAAATGCGAAGAGAGGATGCAGAGGGGGGGGATAGAGTGTTATAGTGTGGGCTAGGATAGGCGCCTAAGTCATCTCCCCTTGCTTCGTTTTGGCCAAGTGAAATGCGCATGCGCACAAGTGTTGCTTGTCATTATGTTAATTGCATTTAAGCGCCAAGCAAAAGTCAGAGGAGCAGCAAGCAGGGGCGGGGAGAGTGTGGCAAGTATAGCGCCGGACACAGAAGGAGAAACGATGCAGCTTTTATTATATTAACTTGCTGCTGCATATAATTGATGATGATTAAATCAATGCTACCGCAATGCGCGCCAGCTAGTGAGAGACAGAGAGAAGGGGAAGAGAGGGGGCAGATTGAAGCGTGCTTGCTATCTTACTTGCCGCATGTGGATGCTGCATCGTTTTCGTTCGTTTTTTACCCCATTCACATTCCCATTCCCATTCGCATTCGCATTCGCGGTTTGTCAGTTTCAGGTTTCACATTTTGGCAGCCTGGCCTTTATGTTGCCCTTGTTGCACCAACACACATCTGCTGCTGCTGCTGCTGCTGCTTGCCAGTTTAATCTTTGATTATGCAACATTAAGGCATGCACCTTGCAGCTTCTGCTGCTTCTCATTTCTCGCACTCAGCACTCCACACTCGAAATGATGGAAGTGTAGTTCGCTTGGCGACAGCATATACCCTGTAATCCTGATGAGCTGTTCATGGTGTTGTTATCGTTGGCCTTTGGATAGTGAAGCTTTCGTTACGTATTTACATCTCATTAACTAACGTTAACTGCTTTTGCTTTTGCTTCTTCTTGTTTTTTTTTGGCATTTTGCTGCGCAGGTGGCAATGGAAATTTGTCGAAAAAATATAAATTGCAATTTCACTTTTAATTTGGACGGTCATTGCAACACAAACACACACACAAGCACACACTTAGCGAGGGGTCCTTGTGTCGCGTCCTGCGTTCCATCATTATCATTGCTGTTGTTTGTTGTATTGTTTTTTGTCTGACTACGCTTTACGCTCTAAATACGCCAAAGATAATCAACGAAAACAAACAGCGGCAACGATGGCGACAGGGTCAGGTGTATAAAATGAATTTTTCTGCAAGCAACAGTGAGAAAGAGATAGAGAGAGAGAGAGCGAGAGAGGGAGAGAGGGAGAGAAGTGTAAGCCAAGCCAGGCCAGGCCAGGCCAGGCTCAGAGACCACATCGTTTTTCGTTGTATTTGTTGGTTGGTGGCAAAACAAAGCTATGGCTCGTTGAATTTGCCTTTACTCATGGGGTTGCTGCCGTCGCTGCTGTTTAGGGCTTTTATTATATACATACACATATATATATATATATAATGTATGTATAGGGGTTTTAATAGGGTCCCCTCCCCCCTTAAACTTCACATTACAGTTTACTTCGTTTGTTTGCTCATATTCGAGGGTTGCGCACACGCGGCTGCCAGTTAAAAACTTGCGCCGATCGCTAGCTTAGTGTGTGTGTGCTGGTGTGGGGGGGCTCGTAATTTGGCCAAAATATGAAATAATATCAGCGTACTATCTGAATAAGGTAGACAAGACATGCCAGACACACACACAGACACACAGACACGACAGACGCGCTGTGAATGGGACTGAGTCAGATAAGTAGACAGACTTATAGATACTGGGCCTAGACAGGCACAGACACGCACAGGCACACGACGATGACGATGACTTTGGGCGTTGCAAGCATGATAGAGGTAGCAAGCAGAGGCAGCCAAGCGACCCAGCCAAGCGACCAACATGTTGCAATGTTTGCCATTGTAAGCGTGGCAACAATACTTGCAGCAGCAGCAACAGCAACAGGGTCTTAACAAACAAAGGGATTGGTTAACGGGGGGCAACTATGGCATTCTGATAATGACAAACAATCATTGTTAAACTGGCCAAGTGACAAATATGTCAGCTAGAACAAACAGCAGCAACAGCAACAGCAACAACATATTACTTAATCTTTTTTTTACTTTAATATATAACTATTTTATTTTCATAAAATATTTCAACTAGTCTTTGGCTGATTTATTTGTTGACTGTTGGCTGTTGGCTGTTAGCCAAAGCTTCTTAAGCCCCACAGATTTGTCTATACCCAAAACACGCAAAGTACATGTGTGTGTGTGTGTGTGTTGTGTGGTGTGTGTGTGCAACTCGTTGCAACGCTTCAAAGCTTGGGAGAAGTGAAACTCTGCAAATGAGGGTAAAAAGCAAGCAAGAAATACACCAAAAAATATACATATATATACATATATATATATATATATATATATATATATATTATAAGTGTATGTGTGTAGAAGAAGAAGAGACTTTTGTTTTTTTTTTTGTTTTTGTGGCCCCCCTTCCTAGAGAAAACGTAACGCTAATGCAAATACAACCCTGCGGCATTGGCAAAAGCTTATTGCCAAAAACAGTCGCAATACACAAAACCAAAAGAAAAAGAAAGAAGCAAAAACGAAAAAAAAAAGGAGCAAGAAGCGAACGGAGTGTGGAGAGGACTCAAGTGGAAAAGGAGTGAAGTGGTTGGATGGTTTGCGAAACGTTGCATTGCCAATGTGGCAACAACAAGCGGCCAGAGGGGGAGAGGGAGTGTAAGAGAAGCGGGGCCAAGGCGACGAATTATATTGCATAGAAATAAAATAAAAACGAAGATGCCGCCAGCAACAACAACAACAACAACGACGGCGGGTAAAAATACCCGAAAAATATAAAGAGCCAAAAAGGAACGAAAAAATAAACAAAGAAAGCGGCAAATGCAACGCTGATGAGTGGCTTTAAAATTCCACGCGGGAAACGCCGGCGCGCAGCATATTTTAACCACCAGCACCACCACCACCACCACCACAACACCACCACCACCAGCAGCAGCAGCAGCAGTGGCAGTTGCACACTGGCAAGGGTCAAGGGGTAGTGAGAGGGGAGGGCATCGTGCGACGCCACCATGAGGATATCAACACCATTCGACCCGTTGAAACTTTTGTTTTGTCCCAATTTTTGTGCAAGTTCGTTTATTTTTTTGTTTTTATGAATTTTTTTTTGTTCCCCTTTCGGTTTTTTTTTTTTTTTTGGCAATGCAGCGCTTCCCGACCTGGGCTGTCTGTTGTTGCCTCCCCCCCTGCCCCTGCCCCTTGTGTTTCCTGGGACCCTCAACGCAATTTTTGCGGTAACTTGGTTAAGCTTGTCGCTAGCCCCGCGTCCCTAACCCATCATGTGTTCGTGTAGTTCATGCATTTTTATTAGGTTCCCCTTCCTCTTCAGCACATATGCTTGCTGCCTGCCAGTAGGGACTTATTTGGGTTCCGATAGCTGTGAAAACAAATGCAACTTTTGGCATTCTTCTTCAAGTGGAACCAAAAAAAAAAAAAAACCCAAAGAAAGCCAAAACAGCGAGCGCTAATAGTTCAAACAAACAACAAACTAACAACGAATTCGCAATGCTCTATGATTGAGTTAACTAATTTACTAACAGATTGCCGCAAAGCTTTCAGTTTTAAACTAGAGATATTAACTTATTTAACATACTTTTTCTCATAACTTTTTCATCGCTCTTTGATCAATTCGTCTGTAAAATGCGTTCATATATGTGTTTCTGATGAAATGACCAAAACGATTCATCAAAGCACATTTTCATTAAACCAACCCCCTACAAATCAAAAAATAAATCCACAAAAATATACGCAGCCCCCCAGCTTTGAAAAAACTGCCCACAACAACAACAAGAAAAACAAAAAACAGAAAAAGAAATGCTGACGATTAAGTCTGGGCAAAAAGGAAAACCAAATGAAATGAAAGTTGGCAGAAGAAGCGAAAAGTAAAAACCCAATATAATATTATATCTAAAGATATACATACAAATATATATATATATATATATTGTGTACATATAAAAAGAACAGAGCCTGTCTGGCGCTGAGACCCCTTTTTTTCTCATATATTTTTGGTGCAACACACACACACACACACCTCAAAAGTTTGCCTAGCTGGCTGCGTTGCAAGTTCAGCTTGGGTTTAAGTATGGTTTTAGTATAGCTCTGTTTGTGTGTGTGTGTGTGTGTGTGACGTGGCCGGTTTGTAACACATTCCGTGTACCGGAATATTGCGATGAAGAAAATGTAAAAAAACAAAATAAAATATATATATATATATATGTATATATAAATATAAAGTAAAGGGGTTAAACACGAGCGGCAGCGGCCGCGACAGGATAACCGACAATGAGGCAAACTCCCCAGCAGCAGCACCAGCACACCCCCTCTCCCCCCTACCCCTGTCTGCTGCTTAACCCTTCTGTTGCAACGCAAGGACTATTCACTGCTGCCACAGTTGGTGTATTGTATATCGCATGTATATTTCGGTAATTTTTGGCAATTCTGTTGTCGGTTTTTTTTTTTCGGTTTTTGGCATTTTTTTTTTATTTTTTATTTCGGGGTTGGCGACGCTGTTCACTGCAATTGCATCCGAGCATGTAAGTGTGCGTGTGTGTGTGTGTGTGTGTGTGTGTGTGCGTTGTGAAGTGGAACGCGTGTTGACGACCAACAGCAACAACAATAAAGTGGCGAGGACGAGGATACGACCCCAAATGCCACTTGTGCCGCAACAGCTCAGAAGCTCAGGGGCTCTCATTCATTTTTTCGGGTTTTTTTTTTGCTGTTGTCGTTTTTGGGACATTTATTTGCGTTGCTGCTGTTGCCGCCGCTGTTGTGCTGCTGCTGCTGCTGCTGTTGCACGCACTTCCGGCCGCATTTTAAGTTGAGTTTATTAGCTCTTTTGGCCTTAAGGGGCAGGCAGAGCCGGCTGCTGTTGCTGGCAGACGACAAAAGGTAATAGCCAACTTTTCAAAACTGGCCAGAACCCCAACAATAAGCTCACACACACACACACACACAGATGTCCTGTTGCCCCTTGTTTCAGTTTTGTTTTTTTTTTTTTCGGCGCATTTTAATATTTTTTCGGCTGTTGCACTTGTCGCGAGCCAGTGTTGCGCTGTTGCATCTGCCACCGCTGCCCTTGCTGCCCTTGCTGTCTTCAACAATTAGAAACGAAAGCTGCTTCTTGTAGCTTTACCCTTTCCCATTTCAGTTAGTAGCTTTGCTTGCGCTTTGTCAAAGGCCACGCAGCTTATCAGGCCAACGCCAGTGGCGACTCCGTCTCCAGCTTCAGCTTCAGCTCCAGCTCCAGCTGCTGGTGACAGTCAAGACAAATCGACTTTGACAGGCGGCCGTGCGCCATAACATTCACATTCAAGCTGATGAGCAGCTGAATGCAAGTGAATGTGCGTGTGCCGCGGCTTTTCATCAACACAAAAGAGCCAACAAACAGTCAAACAAATGTTATGGAGTGCAAGGGGAATGCAGCAAGGATTCAAAGAAGCTTTTTTCTCTCTCTCTCTCTATGTGTGTGTGTGTGTGTGTGTTACGCATTTAATGCTTTGTTGGGCAAACATGGCTTAAGAAACTAAATTCCCTTCAATCTACAAACTGCCAATGTCAAACTGAAAGCCTTAAACTTATCCGATACGAAGGAACTTCAATCAAGTCAAGACTGCATTTTTATGTTTCAACATATTCACAATGAATAAGCCTCATTTAGATAATTGAATATATTAACTAAAAACATGCATATTATGTTCTGCCATACAATAGTGGCTTCATATATATATATAATCTATGCAGAAACCAGCAGGTGCTGCAGAAGCTGCTTTAACACTTGAATAGTTGTGCCACACACACACACACACATATAATCAAGGACACTGCACAGCAGGTCCTGACAACCTCACCATCCCATTAGCCCAGTGTCGTTTTGCAGCTTAATGGCAATGCACGAATGGAATGCAACGCATTTCGACGACCTTTCATTATCTCTATGCCCAGGCTAGAGGCGAACCCCTCGACTCCCTTGGGTGCTTTTTCTCAACTTTATTGTTGTTTGTTGCCTTTGTCAACGTGCATTGTTGTTGTTCTTGTTGTTGTTGTTGTTGTTGCTGACAACAGCGTCGGCAACAAAAAAAAAGGGGAAAAAAAACACTCTTCAATCTTCTGCTTTCTCATTTATGCATTTTGCTTGGTTTTCTTCTCATATTTTTTTGTGTGTTGGTTCAAATTGCGTAAGCTAGTTGCTGACTGCGACGCCAGGATCAAAGGCGCTTTGCGTGCATCTAAGTTTTCGCGACTCCTGCCTCCCTCTCTCTCTCTCTTTCTAACCCATAAACCGCCCTGTCTCGGGCGAGAAGTGCGTTTTTGAGTGCACTTCAGCAAAAAAGAAACGCAATGCAACAAAAGCAAAGTACAAAGTTGGAAGAAAAAAATATAATAAAGAGTGTGCTTTTATTTTGGCCAAAGCAGTGTGCTCGACTAGCGTATACCCTGTACTCTATACCAAAATACTCATTATTCAGTTCATCGAAAGTTTCCCTTTCGATCAATCAACATAATGTTGTCAAAATGCTTGCCTTTTGCAGGGTATTCAGTAAGTTAGTTACCCATTGCCTTGCTGTAAGCCAGTGTTAAGCCTTGCCTTGCTCCCGCTGCAGCTCCTGCTGCTTTGCTTTGCTTTTGACTGACTGTTTTCTGTCTCTTTGTTGTTTCACCGACGCGACATCCTCAGTGGGCATTGCCTACTTGTAGGCGCACTAAAATGCGTTTATGCATAATTTTGTAGGGTCTCTACTGCAGCCGAGTAGAGAGCAAAGAGAGAGAGAGGAAGAGAGAGAGAGAGAGAGAGGGGAGTCCTCTCAACAACGCGACAACTTGGCTTGAGTTGGGTTGCGCCTCTGGACTAGGCTTCTCTCTAATTGCAGTGCCTGCGACAAAGTTGTGAGCCATAAATTACTATTAATTATTTGAGGCCACCCTCTGTGTGTGTGTGTGTGTGTGGGATGCGTGTGCTCTACATATCGATTGCATTTTGAACAAAAAAAAATGAAATAGGAAAAGAAAAGAAAAGAAAAGAAGAAGTATATACGCCCAAGTGGCAGCTGACGATGCCGCCAAATGCGTGCTCAAGTGTGTTTGTGCGAACGAAGAAGGCGGCATCAAACGCAAAAAACCACACACACACACTCGCACACACACTCGCACACACACTGCACAATGCAAGCAGCACAAGTGACAATGCCCAAAGTGGCGCCTGGTTAAGAGCCTACGCAATACGCCCATCAAACGGCTGCTTCTGTCTCAGGGTTCAATTCAGGTCACAATCAGAGCAACAAAAAACCCCAAAGACAAACTATATATTAGCTTCTCTATATATATATATATATAGATTGATACGCCCAGCTATACAACGTTTAAACAAAAATGGGCTGTGAAAGTGCTGAACTTATTTATGAGTGTTGAAAAACAACACTCACACATAGAGAGAGAACATTTGCTAAACGCTAATCACCGTGTGAACTAAAACAGTGTTGCAAAATGTCTAAACAAGAACTGTTCAACTGAACCTCGTTCCCCTGTACTTAGTTGCTGCTGCTTATTTTTTTTTTTAGCGCTTCTGCAATATTTGCATAAATTATTGTACAACAAACAACAATAATAATAATACTTGTTTTTTTATGCTGCCTATTCCCCCCTTTGCTGGCACTTGGTGAACTGCATTTCATTTTCAGAATATGACGTTTGTGAAAAATGCAACAATAATATTTCGTTGTTGTTGCAAGAAGGCAGCATATCAGTGACGGAATTCCTGGAAAAACACATAGGCAAAAAAAAAAATTAACGGGCAGAAAAAATTTATACATATACCTTGTTCTTTTTTTTTTTTTTCTTTTTTGTAAATAATGCGAATGCAATTCTTCTGGCAACAAAATTGCCGACAACGTCAGCGATCAAAGAATATGAAACTGATAAGAGACAGAAACCTCCCCTTAACAAAAAAAAAAAAAAAAACGAAAGAGAGAAAAAAAAACACTCAAAATGCATAGTGTCAGCAATTCAGGGCGATCGAATCGAATCAAAATCATGCAATAATTACATTTAAACAGTTATTGATATACTTGATTCAATACTTAACAGAAAAATTGTAATTGCAATGCTTAGCGCAAAGACGAAAAAAGAAAAAAAAAAAGATCCACACCATGTTAGTTGGAAATATTTATGTTGGCAACACTGCGCATAATCAACGAGGCAACAATGCATTGTGTAACACTGCACTGCAGTATCCACATGTTTTAGTTAAAACTTGATTAGTTTGGGTTGTTAAGAAGCTAAAATCATTACGTTGACATTTTTGTCTTAGTTTTTATTATTATTTGTTAAGTTTCTGCTTTAAGAATTTATTTAATATTTATGCAGCTTATGTCATTCAACAAACTTTTGTTCGAGATGCCATTGGAAAAAATAGTAATAATAATTGTTTTTTTTTTGTTTTTGTTTCTTTCTTTCTTGCCCGCTATCTCATATGCAAACTGCAATTCCGTGACATGTGCCCTGTTACTCGAGCTATATATGTATATATATTGCTCAGTGTGTTTTTTTTTCAGTGTTTGTTGTTGGGTTTGTTTTTTTTTTGAAGGCAGACTTCTAAAATTTCATAAATTCAACGAATTTGTCGCGCAGCCGTCAACGCTCGACTGAGAAATTCCGCAGTTTCTAATAAACGGCAAGACAGGCAAGTTTCATATGTTATTGTTATTGTTGTTGTTGTTGTTGTGTGTTCTGTGGAAAAGAAGAGAAGAAGAAGAAGAAGCAGAAGCAGAAGACGACAACGGCATAAATGAGGGACGCACAGTTGCTGCGAAAAGTTGTGGCACCAAGCCAATTGAATGCAGATGATGTTGTTAATGATAATTGCATAAATTTATTGTCAACAGCGTTGGTCACGCATGGCAACAACAACAACATCCTAAATATGTCCTTGCCAAAGGGAGAGAGAGAGAGCTAGTCAGAATCGATAAGAAGGGAGAAACTGGGAGAAAAAATACAGAAAGAAAATGAAATTAAAAACACAAGAAGTCGCGACGTCGCATTGTTAAGAAAATATATAAAACACACAAAAATTGTGTGTGTGTGTGTGTGTGTGTGTGCTGCCCCATTTCAAGTTGCATTCCGCATGCTTAACAACATTCACCTGCGACTTGTGCAACGTGCAACTTGCAACTTGCGACTAACTGTCGATAAGCAGGGGGTATGTGCTAGGTGTCCTGTGCTGTCTGGCAACATTAAAAAATATGTCGATGGCATTGTGCTGTGCTGCAATGGCTGCAACTTCAACTGTTGATGCAACAAACACACGCACGCACGCACACACACACACACACACATCAAACAGCTGTGCAGACATTTTAAGCAGCTAGTCATCAGGCTGTCGTTTGTGTGTGTGTGCGTCTCGACTCCTGGAGTCGCTTGTGTCATGAGGCAGATAGGCTGCTTGGCAGAGGGGGTGAAGTTATTGTAAGGTGGCATACAACAGACAGCGTCTAGTCACAGACATATTCTCTCTTCTATTCTCTAAGTGTGTGTGTGTGTGTGTGTGTGTCGTGTTTGGTAAATACCAAACAACCTTTGTCTGTCCCAACTGTGACTACCCCGACCTCGAAGCTCCTCTATCCACAACCATGCCCATCTGGAGCCGCATTTGTCTGACTGTCTGGCATTGGTTTAACTTAACTGTCGCGCCCTGTCTACCCCCCCTCTAGACTGTCCAACTTGTCTGTCTAACTGTCTGACTAACTGGCTCTTACTGACTTGGCCCAGACTGCACTTTGGCTGCTTTTCCTTTTTTCTTTCTTTTTTATATAAATCTATTTCTTATTATTCTTATTCTTTGACAAGTGATTTTCTTCTTCCAAGAGAGAAAGAGCTTGCTGAACCGCAAGAACAGATCGCGTTTAAGCTTCAGGGATTAGCTTCTGAAAAACATCATAATAACTTAACACAAAGGTTGCAAGTTAAAATAGTTTCATATGCGAATTCATGATGTAATAAGTATAAGGTTGTCGCAAACTGTCTTTGATACAGATGAACTTAACTGAAATCATTTGCATTCGATTTGAATGCTTTGCTAAATATGTCAACATAAGTAAAACTTTATGCTTTAAGGATATGGCTGCAATTGCCATGAACTTGAACTTGCCAGGCGAGAGAGAGAGAGAGAGAGATGGGAAATGATAGAGAAAAAGAGATGAAGACTTTTAAAGCAACCTACTTATGCGGCAAAGTAAAAGTTTTTCAATGCCAGCGCAACTTTCCGATGCAATTTGTTGCTCTCTCTCTCTCTCTCTCTCTCTCGCTCTCGCTGTCTCTGTTGATGATAAAGTTGAAGCAAGTTAATGCTCTTCCAGCTGATTAAAATATGTATATGTATATGTATGTTTTTTGAAGTAAAGCAATAGCCAAACTCAAGACGATGACGTCAGGCGTCGCAAAATGTTGGCAAATATTAAAGTTAACGTTGTTGTTGTTGTTGCTGTTGTTGGGACTGAGCACATAATTTAGCTGCTGCACATTGTCGTTGTGACTTTTCAACGTCATAATTAAGCATGCCACATGTTGCAGCAACATCAACACCAACACCAACACCAACAGCAACAGCAGAAACAATCCTGCATAAAACTTTTCATGCATGTGCTTTACTTTTTATTATGCTTGTGTATGTGTGTGTGTTTGTGTGTGTTGCTGGTTGCACTTGTGTTGCAGGGCACTTGAAGCAGCCGCAGACAGTTGCCAGACTTTTTGAGACAGCGACAGACAGACAGACAGACAGCAGACAACAACAAAAAGTGACTTTGGCATTGGTTGTTGCCCCTGCAACATAACAAAAGCAACAAAATTTGCGCTAGGTAATTAAAATAGTGAAAGTTTTACGTCAAATTGTTTGGCTGCACTTATTCACTCAACCCACCCTCTCTCTATCTCTCTCGTTCTCTATCTCACTCTAACTGTAGCATTTTGGCATAGCCTACATTTGAGGTCGGTTGTGTCTGTGTGTGTGTGTGTCTGTGTGTTGGTGTTGGTGTTGTGTTTTAAAAAGTTTTTGTTTCACTTTTGTTGTCTTCAAGTTTCGAAAATTGCCAAGTGTTAATGTGCTTTAAAACAAAGTGTGACCAAATTCCAAAGAGGAAGTTGTGGCAAGTTGCTGGCTCAAAGCGCATTAGGAAGTGCCAACCAAAACTTAATAGCTAAAATATGTAAATTAAGTAAATACTGCAAATCATATTAGGAAAGTTTCTCATAAAACATTGAAATGTGTTTTAATCTTTTTGTTCTCTTTCGTTTTCTTTGCAGCATATTCTTCAAAATTCTAAATTTCAACGAAGAAGAAAGCGTGTAAAACTTAAAGAAAATCAAATACGAAATCTCGGCAAATCGATAGGCAACTCAGCAAAAAGTTTATCGATAAAAGCAACAACAACAACAACAACAATTAACACGCTACAACTCTGGCAGCGCTCTCCGGCTATTTAAATCAACTCTCTCTCTCTCTCACACACACACACACACACATATATGCACTGAACGCTTCTTGAAAGCAAGGAAACTTGACGAAACATTTGCAACCAACTGGACCAATTACATTATTATCGACAAAATAAGAACAAAATCATATTCAAACGAAAAGAACTAAGCCCAAAAGGAGGAAGAAGAAGAAACACAAAACAGGCAAGAAGAAGCAGCAGCAGCAGCAGCAGCATCTATAAAATGATAACGATTTAAAACAATCTTTCTCACTCGCTCACACTCTCGCTTGCTCCGCTCGCTGGCTTGAGAACTCCAAATTACGATACAATTTTCGGACAAAGCAGTGTTGTACAACGCTTGAGGCAACAACAACATATTCGCTGTGCGTAGATTGTGCGAAACTCAGCAAACAAAAAAAAAACCAACAAAAAACAAGATTCTTTTAAAAGCCAACAACCAAAACAACGACAAAGACAAACAAGGACGGCCCCGAAAAACCAAAATCAATTGAAAATTGAAACTTATGGATTGCTGGACGGGTAACGCCCGACTGGCGAGTGTTTTAGTTTAAGGTAAGTTTGACTTCACATTCGAAATATGCTTCTGTGAAAGCAGACTGACAGCTAAACAAAAAAAATGGGCGTGTCTGGGTTTTAGGGGCAGCTGGTAATCAAACAAAAAGCTTGAGGCAGCCATAGTTGGGTGTGTTTTAGTGTTGGTTAATTTTGCAATTCACACACAAACGAATATTGGCTAATTAAAGCAATTGTGCACAAAAACAACAACAAGAGCAAATATTCAATTAAAATCTAAACCTTTGTTGTATATATATATATATACATATATATATACCTGGCTGCGATCTTTTGCATTCACTTCCCATTGTCAAGAGCAAAGCGCAGACGTCGCTCACTTCCGCCCAACAACAACAACAACCCTTATTATTATTATTATTGTTGTTAATGCTCGCTTTTAAGCCAATCTACGCTTCTGACCTTGGCCTTGTGCATGTTTATTATATGCACATATATGTTCTGTGCTCTTTGTATAAGAGTTATTATCAAGTTCCAAGTTAAATTTGTTAAAGTTTGCTTTGGCGATTTTCTCTTCTTGGCCAGTTCCCAGGCCCCAAATGCGTTAGCTCATTAATAAAACGTTAGCACCGTTAAATTGCAGGCTGCAAAAATTAACGCCTAATTGATGACAATGGCAAAAATGGCCAAAACGCAACAAAAAAAAAACAATGCTAAAGAAATCTTGTGTTAAGACTTTCAACAAAACTGCAAAAAAAAAAATAATGGAAAAGCAAAACAAAAAGGTTATTTCTATTGATTGAAAAGCATGGCAAAGTGACTGCAATGACTGCAGCTTCCAACACCAACAACACCAACAACAACAGTTGCTTATGTGCAATTTATGCGCAGCGTGACAAATCAATTTTACTTTAGTCATTTTTAGAGAGTTTTGCTGGCACAAAGTCTGCGTCTGTTGCATGATCGCCGTTCAACGGGGAGTGCCAAAACGGTGGCAATAAGGCGGTGCGGAGCGGAAGAAGGGGTTTTAGCAAAGGGGAAGCGATCGTTTTGAAACGGCAGCAGCAGTAGCAGCAGCGGCAGTTGCCGGTTTGCCAGTTTCGCACGCTCGAAAACGGCAAAAGAGCGCCGTTATCATCAGCATAAATATGTGACATTTACGAGTAATGGCAAATGACGTTCGTATCGTTCGTATTGAGCGGCAGCAACAACAATAACACTACAACACTACAACACTAGACTCGAGTGCAAATAGTTTTGCGGTTGAAAGGTTGTTTGCTTATATAACCAAGTAACCAAGCCATGAATCTAGACGTTTCAAAATTGCAAACTTTTTTTTCTTGCGAATAGTTCTTTTAGGTGCAAATGAACCGACAAGCGTTTGTTTGCTTGGTTTCAGGTGCAGCTTGTTGTTTAACTGGTTCAAATGAACCAACTTGTTGAACTACAAACGTTTGTTTGGTTCATAATGCAATGCCTTTTGCATAGAGTTTTTATAATATTGCGAATAGTTCTTTTAAGAGCAGCTTCTTGTTTAACTTGTTCAAATGAACCAACTAGTTGAACTACAAACGTTTGTTTGGTTCATAATGCAATGCCTTTTGCATAGAGTTTTTATAATATTGCGAATAGTTCTTTTAAGAGCAGTTTCTTGTTTAACTTGTTCAAATGAACCAACTAGTTGAACTACAAACGTTTGTTTGGTTCATAATGCAATGCCTTTTCGTAGAGTTTTGCTTATCTTGCGAATAGTTCATTTGAGTGCAGCTTCTTGTTTAACTAGTTCAAATGAACCAACTAGTTGAACTACAAACGTTTGTTTGGTTCATAATGCAATGCCTTTTCGTACAGTTTTGCTTATCTTGCGAATAGTTCATTTAAGTGCAGCTTTTTGTTTAGCTAGTTCAAATAAACCAAATAGTTGAACTACAAACGTTTGTTTGGTTCATAATGCAATGCCTTTTCGTACAGTTTTGCTTATCTTGCGAACAGTTCATTTAAGAGCAGCTGGTTCAAATAACCATATATTTGAACGACAAACGTTTGTTTGGTTCATAATGCCATGCCTTTTGCGTAGAGTTTTTATAATCTTGCGAATAGTTCATTTAAGAGCAGCTTCTTGTTTAACTTGTTCAAATGAACCAACTAATTGAACTACAAACGTTTGTTTGGTTCATAATGCAATGCCTTTTCGTACAGTTTTGCTTATCTTGCGAATAGTTCATTTGAGTGCAGCTTCTTGTTTAACTAGTTCAAGTGAACCAACTAGTTGAACTACAAACGTTTGTTTGGTTCATAATGCAATGCCTTTTCGTACAGTTTTGCTTATCTTGCGAACAGTTCATTTAAGAGCAGCTTCTTGTTTAACTAGTTCAAATGAACCATATATTTGAACGACAAACGTTTGTTTGGTTCATAATGCCTTGCCGTACAGTTTCGATAATCTTTTATGCGTGGGAGAGAGCGAGCGTGTTTTTTCTTCTTTTACTTTGGCAATTGCAACGAAATGTGCCTTGTTGCGAGGCACGTTTTTATTTTGTTTTTTTTTGTTATAGATATGTTTTTTATATGTACATATTCGTACGTAATTGCTGCTAATCATTTTGAGCGTGTGAGCTGCGTGCTGCGTGCTGTTTGCCGTTATGAAAGGTGGCGCCTCACGCGCCTCACTCTTTCCCCGCCCCTCCCCCCTCGTCATAGCCAAATGCATCCCAAGCGCTTCGTGCACGCGTATTCGATTAAATGAAATACGAAATGTGGATGTGTAACGTCTGGCATTGCACAAAACTGATTGGCAGCATTTAAAGTAGTATGCGTAATCGTTGCAATGAATGCGGAAACTTACACATATGTGTGAATGGATCAGATCGAGTGTGAATGGCAAAAAAAAAAGTGTTCAATGATTGCGTAAAGTAATCTCTTTTATTCTAAAACGTTTCGTTTTTTTGCTTATCGTAGCACAAAATTAAGCGGAAGCATGGCAAGATACTTGAAGATAGTTTATACAGTTTATCGATAAATAAATAATATGTTAAAATATCGATCAATGCGAACGACAGCGAGTCGAATGAATGACTAAAGTTTTGTGGCAATTTAGAGCAAAGACACCAAAAAGCTTAATTATGCACACACAAATGTATATAAATATTTATACAAATCCCAATGGAACCAACTCAAACACACACACACACCCAAACCCCCTTTTTCAACAGCAACAACATTTTGTGGCCTGATGCATAAGCTTCAAGGTTGTATGTGTGTGTGTTTGCATGTGTATTAGTGTCGCTGCTGTCGTTCGCTGACAAATGCACAAAATGCATGACAAGAGAGGGGCTGCCGAGTGGGTGGTTTGGGGCGTCAGGCTGACTATTCTAACAGCATGATAGACATTAAGGCGGGAAGGGGAAGGGGATGGGGATGGGGATTGTATGGGTAAAGCGCGTGCAAAACGCAAGAAGGAAGTGATTAATAAGCATAGCGCGCGAGAAGGCAAACAACAACAACAATAACAACAACGAAAATTTATTCGCCGGCTGCTTAAGAGACCGCAAAAGCAACAACAGCAACAACAAATAGCGAAAGAGAATTGCATTCAAAATGCAAGAGAGTATTAAGTGCAATGCAAGAGAGAGCGTGCGCATTTGCTCCAGCTGTTGTTGCTGTTGTTGTTGTTGCTGTGAATATGGTCACCCTAGAAAGAAAAGGCATTTCTGCGTGTGTCTTATCGTGTTCACATTGCAACAACAGCAACGAACAACGAACAAACTATAACGCAATTATATGCAGCTACAGCAAACAACACACAGCTCCCCTTCCGCACTCACCTACGACTCATTACCCACATAGTACAACACCTCTCTCCCTCTCTTTCGCTCGCCCGCTTTGTGCATCTCACTTGCACGTCAATTCGTAATTGCATTTTGCGTGCATCAATTATTGTGCATTTCTCAGTTTTGCGTTCAATTGTTGTTGTTGCTGTTGTTGTTAGTTTTATCTGGCAGCCGCCTTCTAATTTACACAGCAACAACGACAAATGTTGTACAATCATGATGCATAACATTAGCTGAATATCCATATATATATATGTGTGTGTGTGTGTATAAGCCAGGGCTGCATTTTACGTAAAGTGTGTAGTAAATAACTGTATCGAAGTTAGTTCTCAAACTTTGAACCAGTTCGCTTAGATATTCGCTATGAAAACGATCATAATGATAATGAACTAGTTCCTAAAGCTGGTTCTTGGCACGCATTCAATCGATTCATTACGATTCAAAACGAACCAGTTCATATTCTCAACAAACTTTTAGTTGTGACTTTAAAGAAAAATGACTTTTTAATTGTTCTTTCGTATGAACCAGTTCCGAGTTGCATATAAATTAAATAGTATACGTTGCGTATGCGTGTTTTAAAGCGGCGAAGGGGTGAAAAAAGAGAGAGAGGGTGAGAGGTAGAGTCGCTGCGTGACACATTCGTTGGCTGACTTTTGAGCTAATAGAGCAACAACAACAACAACAACTGCAATGTTTTGACATGCAAGCCAAGCCAAGTTTCAAACTGACCCATTGGCAATTAGCATTTGGATGGAGTCCGACTTTCCTCTCCCTTTCTCTCTCTCCTTTACTCTCCTGTGCTCTTTCCACCAAGCCAGGTGCCAATGGCAATATATCTGATCGCATTGGGTACAGTTGACGCCCCAACAACAGCAACAACAACAACTAAAACAAATAAAATAAGCTTGCGTGCCATGTGTGGGTGTATTAGTATGTGTGTAGGTGTGTGTGTGTGTGTGTGTGTATGCAATTGTGGATTAATTATAACCAAGGACGCACAAGATACAAACAAAGATACAAATGTATCTGCACTAGCGTATCTCGCTGCGTTTTTGTATGCGTGTGTATGTTGGTGTGTGTGTGTGTGTGCAATTTCCGTTGGGCCAGAACAAGGTTAATTCAGTTAGCCATTGTTGCTGTTGTTGTTGTTTTTAATTACGCTCACTTACATAATCATTTCAAGCTGATGACACGCACACACACACACACCAACACACACACACACACACACACACACACATTTATTTGTAACTAATTTATTACTTATTTTATTTCATTTAAGCTAATTTGTCGCTTTGGGAAAACAACAACTTTGTCAACTCATTTTTTTTGCACTTTAAACAGTTAATTGTATTTATTTCTTGTTTATAATGGCAAAAAAAGTTTCTTTGGCATTCTTTTTTTTTTTCGTATATATATATATGTAGCATATATGTAAATCCGGTTCCAAAAACTTTCTTAGCCAGCAAAACTAGCAAAAAAGAGCTTAAGAAATAAATACTGTTAATAAAAGGGTCAATCTAAGTACACTAACAACAATACCAACAACTAAAAGTTGTTTAAATTTCACCCAAGTTGAATAGAAAAAAAAGTGGGAAATGGCAAAAGAAATCTTGTTTACATTTAACTTAAACATTTGAAACTTTTGCATTGAATTAAAAAGTTGATTAAAGTAATATTGAAAGGTTTTCACGTATTATTCCTTTTCCACTATTACAACAATGCTTGGAAGGGCTTGAGAGTAAAGATCCTAATATAAACAGACAGAAATATGCAGAATAAATCCTAGATAACTCTTAACTTACTTAAGCGATTTCCATGAAACTCTTACAGATGATCAATAAGAGGTCAAAAACTTTAATACATGAAAATTACTTAAGTTTGAGTTTTAATTAATGTATTTTGCAGTTAAAATATGTTGAAATATGTTTGCTAAAAAAGGGTTGCTCGCAAATACATATATGAATACCAAGAAGAATTCCCAACAGTAGGCTCAACTATCAAAGCAAAAAAAAAAAAAGAAATCAACAACAGCACGAACAAAAAAAATCTAATAAAAATTCGCGAGTCTATTGAACTTTGTGTTACAACAACAACAACAACAACAGCAGCATAGATTCGCACAACAACAAAAACAACACACAGCATATCAAAACTAAACGCAAAAAAGTTCATTGAACTCAAACAGGCAGGCAGGCAGGCAGGCCAATCTAGCCACTCTTGTTGTTGTTGCTGTTTTTGCTAGCTTTGCCCAAAAGATCAACGACACGCACAAACAAGAACAACAACAACAACAACAATCATAGTCATAGGCCCAACAACGCACGCACCGCAAAAGCCAATGAACTGTTGACGTCGCAGCTAACGTCGCCGTCGCCGTTGTCGTTGCCGCCTAGACAAACGGCACAACAACAGTAATCGCTGCCAAAAAAAGTGCGTGAGCCACGCGTCAACAGCAATAGCAACAACAAAGCATGCAAAAAGATTCGCGAGATCGCACGCACCGCAACACAAACGAAACGAAACGAAACGAAGCGAAGAAGAAGCAAATGTTGCCAAAAAAAATCGCACAACAAACGAACAAAAGCGAAGAGCGCGTGTGCTGCTTCTTCTTCTTCCTCTTCTAGCACAAAAATTTGGCAAACATTTGAGCTCTCTCTCTTTTATACTCTCTCAACATTATTCATTTCAAAGTCAAGTTGAAGAGCACCAAAAAAAAAATGCTGACGGCCGTTTATCTCTGTGTGTGTCTGTGTGTGTGTGTGTGATCTTTTTTTCGCTGCTGTTGTTGTTGCTTTGCCCAATTTGCAAATTCTCTTTGCAAATAATTTACGCGCTCTAGCGCTTGCGTTGACGTCGCTGTTGCGGTCGCTGTCAACGTCGCAGTCGCTGTTGTCGCTGCTTACGCAATTCGTATGTTTGGCAAACATATGGCCTCCACAAAATCTA
Organism: Scaptomyza caliginosa; assembly: GCA_035044725.1. Taxonomy (NCBI): domain Eukaryota; kingdom Metazoa; phylum Arthropoda; class Insecta; order Diptera; family Drosophilidae; genus Scaptomyza; species Scaptomyza caliginosa. The sequence goes on along the minus strand of JAWNNR010000154.1, from coordinate 35,952 downwards.
ACAACAAAGACAAATACAAATAATAATAATTATTTTTGTTCTTTCCTTTCAACGCTTTGCCTTTATCAATTTCAATAGGGGAGAGCGAGCGAGATAGATACAAAGGGAGAGAGGGTTTGAGAGAGTGCACTTGACTTGTACTTTCGCTTATAGATATAGATATATATATATATGTATCTGATTATCTGTTGGTATATTTGACACGTTATAGTCATATAAAGATATATATTAGAATGATATAAATCATATACTACCTTTTAACCAAGTTTAAACGAAGTATAGATACTTTTTTACCTATCTATATCAATAGAAACCAACATTAAATGGAAAAGATTTGAATATAACTTAAAAACTTTAATACTATATAGATTAATCTTTGGAATATTTCATTATAAACGATTAAGAAAGCAAAAAACTATTTTAAAGCAGTTTTTACTTGTATTATACTAATTTTATGGTATTTTGAGTATACAAAAAATACTTGTTGCCATACGAGACAACTTTTCAAAGGCCAATTGCAATAATAATTATTACTTGGTTTTGATTAAAACATAATAATTCACTGTTTGACAACCCCAACAGCTGATCTTTGGCATAAATTTGATTGCAGCTGTCACAAATTTTGGTATTTTTCTTTAGTTTATCGTTTTTCATGTAATTTGTTTGCTTGTCGCACCTTTTGAACTGTCGGCAAAGCGTTGTAATTAATCAATGGCAACATAACTGCAATGTCTAATGGCAGACAGTCTGTCGGTTAGACAGAGAGAGATGCCCAAGCGTATCTATATTTCCGGGAGGGGGGCAGAGAGGCGAAGGCAAAGCTGTTGCTGATACTGCGACGAGTTTCGCAAATATGCGCAAAAATAAAACTATAAATATATATAAAGGAAAACTAACAAAACATATGTTGTGTGTTATCTGTATCTGAGAGAGATACGTAAGTAGGTCGCACACACACACGCACACACGCACACACATTTCGCTAATTTCGCACGCATTCATACGCAACGAAGTTGAGCTGCGTAAATTGCGTATACGCAATGTGTGTCAAGGACAGATATGTGCGAATTTTTTCGCTATTTTGCCATGCTTGCTTCTCTCTTTATCTCTCTCTCTGTCTCTCTCACTCTCGCTTACCCTGTTGCTTTATGATTTTCAATGTTTAATTTTTGCCGGCTGACGGCTTTGCTCTGCTGCTAAATTTAAATGACGCCGCGCCAGCTGGCAGCAACAACAACAACAACAGCAACGAGAGTGAGAAGAAGAAGAAGTAAAGGCACCTACTGAACTAATTTTGCGTGTGTATATGTATGTGTGTGTGCTTGTGTGTGCGTAGATAGCATTGAATTTCAACTGGCCGGCAACCCGCTAGAAACATTTTTCGCAACTAATTTTTTATTTTTTTTTTTGTGTTTCTTTGGCTCAACTCACGCCCACGGTCAAGCAAAAGGTCAGCCGACTGCAAAAAAAGTTTCTCTTCTTCCTCTTTGTTGTTGTTGTTTGACAGGCCAAACGGTTTTTTTGGAGAGAGAGAAAGAAAGAGAGAGAGACAGAGTCTACAGCAAACATAATAAATGACTTTAAATATTATGTGCAAAAAAAATACTAAGAAAAAATACCACAAAAATGATCCCTTTTAATAATAATATTCAGTCTTTTTCTCTCTCTTATTCTCTGTCACGCTCTTTGCTATGTTTTGTATGTCAAATTTCCAATTGGGTCGCACGCATCGCAACTTTTGCTATTTGCGAATTTTTTTTTCTTCTTCTGTTTTGTTTTTTGCAAAACGCGTCGATCGCGGAAACGAAACAAAAACGCTGTTGTTGCTGCTGCTGTGTGTGCGTGTGTGTGTGTGTGTGTGTGTGTTAGGCAATGAACGCATTGCGTAATCAACAAACGCTGCCAGCTGCGTCTTTTGCAGCTTGACAACACCGAACAGCGCTGTACGCAGAGGGCGCTAGTTAAGTTTCTAGTTGGACGCCTAGTTAGCGCCTACGTGCATGTATGCATGTGTGTGTCCGTGTGTGTATTAAAACAGTTAGAAGTCAAAAGCAGTGCCGCACACACAAAGCAAGCAGCTTTCATATGTGTGCGTGTGCGTGTGAGCTTTTGTCAGCTGCTTTTCGGCGTCATGCGTAAGCGGCTATAAATTTAGCAAGCACCAAAGAAGAAGAAGCAGCAGCAGCAGCAGCAAAAGCTGACGTCGCGTCGCAGTCAGCGTCAAGAGTGACTTTTTGGTTTTTTGTGTACAGTTGTTCATATTATGCCTGCTTCTTCTTGTTGTTTTTGTTGTCCGGCCCGCCGACGAACGCGGAATAGAATTCGCCTGTATTTTGCTTAGTCTTCTTCTTCTTCATTTTTTGCGAAATTAGCGACAGCGAATTCATTTTATTTGTCTTGTTTCGTTTGTCTTTTTTTTCTATTTTTTTTTTTTGTATTATGGCGACGCACAAAAGCGCGTTAAGTTTAGCCTATTGAGAACCACAGCAAAAACTAACAACAACAATAAATGGCAGGCAGCGTATTTAGGTCAAATGCTCAACTGGCAACTGCGTGCCGATTGGCAAAAAAAAAAAGAAAATTTACTTATTTTTTTGTATACATATATATTTTTGCAAACTTTTTTTTTGCCTCTGCTTCTTTCTGCTGATTTCATTTATCTTTCTGTGTTGTAGTTTTTTGGTTGTTAGTTGTCTGTAGAACAACAACAACAACTGAAATGGTTTTTATTGCCTATGGTGTACGTTGCTTGAATAACGGTTCATCAACTGCCTGGCATGATGTTCGCCTATACACACACACACACACACACACACACAGATACATGTGTAGATACATAGATACATATGCAAAACTATTTAGATACATGGCCCAAATGGCATTTAGCTTTCTGTGTGTTTTTTTTTTTTGTTTGAGCTACCTGCTCCCGAATCGTCGCCAAAAATTTTGTTTGTCTTACTTTGAACTAAACAAACAAAACAAAAATTTAACTAAAAACTGATTTAGCTTAACAGAAATTCGATTTCCAAACGAATTTAAGCATTAAGACTTTCTTTCTTCTTTGCTTTAGTTAAGTAAGTCTTAAAAAGGTTTAAGTTGAGAAAATTTATTGGATATTCGGCTGTTTACCAACACTATTGCTTACCATTTTTGGATGCAGCACGTTGAAATGACTTCCACTTCTGCTGCACCACTTCCGGCTTGCTAATCAGCTTCTTAGTCACAGTGGGCTCAACAATGGGTTTCTTCTTAGTGTCCAATGCCAACAACTTTTGCCTAAGACTCATCTCAGATTCATGCTCGGGCGAAGTCAACCTACGCCTCTTCCTAGGTCTGCCTGCCACTTGTATGCGGCAGGGCATTGGCGTCTCAGCCAAATTGTCATAACGTGGCCTTTGGGCACGCAAACGTTCCTGCACCTTGGTCGGCTTGACCGGCGGCGCAAATGATTCCATCGAGTATATGGTTGATGAGCCATTTGCCGCGGGCATTGAGCATATCTTCCAGCGTCCAGCACGTTCCATTTTCAATGCACGATACATGAGATGCTGCGGCACGGGAATGGGCAGAGCAGCGTGCAGCTTCTGTTTAAGGCTTAAGTGATAAGGCTAAAACTCAAATGGGCCAAACTGTTAACTAACCGAATTGTAGAGTTCCCTTTGTGGTTTGTCCAGTTTCGACCAGATATCCGGCGTTCGCTCCATTGCCTCATCGATGCTGCAATTGTGCATGATGCAAAACTCTCGCACATAGTTGTAAAACTGTACGGGCGTGGCACTTTTGGGCCGAAAGCGTCCTATGGCCTTGATGAGGCCCAAACGCTTCTCGCCCGGCGTCTGCTCAGCGCCATTATTAATGCTTGTATGTGGCATACCTTCTTTTTTTTGGTTTTTCACTTTAATTTTGATTTTCACTTGCACCGAAATGTTCACATATACTCTATAAGTAAGTATATAGTGTTAGCCAAATATTCACAAAAAAAAAAAAGGTTCTGTGTAAAAGTGGAAATAAGTTGTGACGAAAATTAATAACAAATAGAGTAAATGTCAAAAGTTGCCCTAAAGCCTACTTGATAATAAAACAGAACGGTTGCATTGCCAAATGTAATCGATAATTATAGTTTTATGCAACTTTGTTGTGGATACACGCTCTCTCTCTCGCTCTTTCTCTCTACCTACTTGACGGCTTGTCGCATTGTCCAAGCCAAAACGTATATATAAACATTAGACAAAGCCAACTTGTGTTGAGCGTTGTTAACCTTGAACAAAAGCTATTCCCGCCCCGTATTTATATATAGAAGAAGCAGAAAAACTTCTAACAAGTTTTGCGCGTGCGCAACAGCGAATGCAGTAAAAAAAAGAGGGCATAAAAGAAAAGCAAACGCAAAGCAACATAATGAATTGAGTAGTGAAACGAGTAAATAATAATAATCATGGATATGTTAAAGAGCCAGAGACTACTGTACATATATAGTATAAAAAGTTTCGTCATCAATGCGAAACGAAATCAAAACCAAAACCAAACCAGATTCAATGTCAGTATCAGTCATAAGGAAGCAAGAAAGAGAGAGAGAATTGTCTTTGATCTTAAGTGCCTTGTTAAACACAGTGTGTGCTATAAGTAAACGATCAACTTGGGGTTGAACCGAACCAACACAGCCATTGCTAAACAACAGAAACAAAAGTAGGTAAACGCCATTGTTAAGGTCTTTTTTCTATAACCTATTAGGGTTGATGATGCCTTTGAGAACTTAGTTAAGCAAATATATTGGAATTCAATGCCTTTTGCTAACAGTTTTATAGGGTAGAAAAGCGATCTTTCAAAGTTTTTTCTTTGTATAAATCGAATATATGTTTTGTTGCTGGCTTTTGGTCTTATGTTTATTGGTGGCAAAACAAAAATGGCAGCCGACCCTAAAGTAGCAATTGCCTAGGCGCACACACTATCGTGTGTGTGTGTATGTGTGTGTGTGTTGTTCTTGTTTTCTTTTCTTTTCCACACTTTTCCACTCTGTCGCACTGTTTGGTTTTTGCTTTGGCAGCGCCTCGACCAAGGCTTCTTTAACCTATGCCATTACCCACACGCACACCAAGACACACACACACACACACACACCTATGTGTGTGAGCAACCCTTACCGCCTAGGCATATTGCGACCCTGCGTATTTGACTCCCCGCAACTTCCCTCTGCGTCTCTTCCTGCCTTGCTCGCTCGCTCATTCGAGCATTTAATGCGTTCAGCCCAAAGAGCCTCGCTTTCTCGCTCCCTCTCTCTCTCTCTCTCTCTCTGTCTCGTTTTCTCTTGCTTGTGTGGCCACCCTCTCGCTTTTACTCTCTCTCTCTGTCTTTCTCTATCTCTCTCTGTCTTACTTACTCACTTGTATTCTTGGGTTTTTTTGTGTGTGTCCAGTTGGATTTTGCCTGCCTGCCTGCCTGCTTGACTTGAAATTGAGCTACCCTACACACACACACACACACACATACGTAGCACACGCCTCTTCTGGGTTTAACTCCTAGGCTCGCTCTGTTTGCCTTGCGTGTTTTATTGCTTCGTCCCCCTCCCCCCTTCTCGAACCACCTACAACTATTGCTACCTGTGTATCTGAAATATTTCGAATATTTCGAATAGTTCTACACACAAATACAAACACAAACAAATATTTCTTTCTTTGGGGTTGGACATTGGCTGTTGGGCGCTTTGCCAATTGTAGGCGTGTGTGTTTAGGCTTAGTTGTTGTTGTTGTTGTTGTTAGTTGCGTTGCGGTGCAATAATGCAACGGCCATTGAAGTTGTGGCACAAATATGTATCTGTGTGTGTGTGTGTGTGTTTTAGTGCGAATCGCTGAAGCGTTGACTCTGCGACAGCTTCGTTTTATGTTTTGTGTGTAATCTCCTCCCTTCCTATACACACACACACACACACACACACACACAACATTCACCTGCTTCACTTAACAATTTACACTATTTACATTTGCGCAAAAAGTGCAAAAGTTGACACACACGCAACATGCAACAACAACAACAACAAAATGCCCCATTATTATTATTATTATACTGTACACGTGTGTGTGTGTGTGTGTGTTTGGGTGTGCTGCCTTTTTAATGGCCGCCATTTTGCTAGCCCTTTTTGCCACAGCATTTGCACTTAATGAAATTCTTTTTCCCATTTTTTTTTTTTGTTTTGTATTCTTTTTTTTCACACATATCTCACTTTCTCTCTCTTTCTCTTTCTTTCTGTGTCGATGCAGGTGAGTGTTGTCAACGCGGCTTTTATTTATTAATGGATTTCCCATATCGGATCAAACAGCCACACCTACCGCCCTCCTCCGCGCCCCTCCTTTGACGTGAGTGCATTAAAAAGCGTTATTTCATTTTGCATTTTCGGTTAATGAAATGATGAAAGAAATATGCATTTCTTTCATTCATTTTCACATTCATTTCGCTTCAAATCGATCCAGCTAATTGATTATAATGAATGAATAAATGAAGACCGATTCATATTTTGTTGAATTCTGGTAGATTTCTGTATCTTTTGCTTCGATTATGGACAACGTTTTAATCCAATTCCAGATGCAAGTGGTTAAGTGCGTTTTGCCTTTTGCAAGAGAGAAGGAAGAAAGAGACGAAAGAGTTAAATGAACACTACAACTAGTCACGACACAAAAAGAGAGAGAGAGAGAGAGAGAGAAAGAGAGCAGAAGAATGATTTTACTGGAACAACAGCTGCCTGTGCCGACTTGTAATTGACCTGACAGGCCCTCCAACTTCGACTTCGTTGTTGAGTTTAAGTTTGAGGCTAACGAATGTGGCTTAAAACATATTGAGTCTCTTGCAAATTGTCATCTTATGTCAGAGAATTGAGTGTTGTTGTTGTCAACAAACAAAAGCAAAAGCGAATATTTTGTAATCGCTTCCTTCTTGGCCAAAAGAAACAGCTTATGTTATCGATATTGCAAGAGAATTTGGTTAATTTGTATAGATTTCAAAGAAAATAAGCGTAAGCAAAGCAAAGCAAAAGGATGCAACAAGAGTGGCGTGTAGCAAGTGTTGCGCTTTGGGGCATATTGTGGCAAGACAGAATTGCAACCCACTAACTGCAACTGCAACTGTTGCTGTTGCTGTTGCTGTTGCTCAGCACCTACACTTTTGCCCTGAATGCTACTTGGCTGCCTCCTACTGGCTGCAAAAACTCGACTCGACAAAACATCGACTGAGAGCGGATAGAGCCAGGCAGAGATTAACATCACTATGTCATAAAGTTTGCCAGTCAGCCTCTGATCACATAAAGTTTTGTGCGTTTCACTGAAGCTCTAAGCCAGCCACGACTTGGTTAGCTTAGCTAGGTCAAAGCGTTTGCCACAACTCGAGTCTTGGCCAGGACGGAAAGGGTATATGGAAAACGATTTGGATTTTGTACATAATTGCTTGGTTCCTGTTGTTCTTGCACTTTAGGCTGCTGCACGCAGAGCACGCATTTTCAGCGTGAAATGCAATTTTCTGAACCAAAGGAATTTCAATTGTGTTGGTGGTGTGTGCAGCACACTGTTGCAACTGCTGCAACAAATGCAAACTCTCAAACTTGGACTGCTGCTGCTGCTGCTCAGCGATCGTTGCAATTTGGTTTGTTGCAGCTGAAGCTGTATAGTAACAGACTCCCGCAACATTGAGCAGCAGATGAAGCTGGCGGCAGTCAGTTTGTCAGTTCGTCAGTTTGTCAGTTTGTCAGTCAACGCACGACGCTCACGCAAATCACGCAACTCAAATTGTCTTGGTCTGTTCTAGCCAGATTTCTGCTGCTGCTGCTGCTGTTGCCTCTTCACTTCTTTTTTTTTTGCCAATTTCATTTGCCGCCGCATTCCTTTGGGTAGCTGCCACTGCCACTGCCACGTCTTTGGCTGCAACTTGTGTTTTTTTCCTGCCTCTTGCCTGGCTCTGCTACTTTTCATTTTTTTTTTAATGTTAGTTGAACTTGGAGGCCACTGCAAATTGCTCTCTCTCTCTCTTTCTCTTTCTCTCTTTCTGCACAATTTTTAGACATAAAAAAAAAAATCTATTGTTATTGTTCTTCTTCTTCTTTATGTTGCTGTTTTTTTTGTTGAAGTTGCAATGAACAAGAGCAGAGTTGAATAATAGAAACAACAACTTTAAAGTTTGTATAATTTTTATATTGCATTTATTTAGTATTGCTTAGATGCAACTAGAACTGATAAGCAAATCAAAAAGTGGAGCATGAGAAGTGCAAGAATGCAGCAGCAGCTGGAACGTGCCACATTTAGTTTGTGCAACCATTGATTTTAGCAGGTTGTTTTTGCTGTTTATCTCAATCGATGCCACACAGCCACAAAACTGTTGGCCAAAAAAAAAAACCCTGCCAACTGTCCTGCCACTCGCTTCCTTTTTGCTCTTTGTTGTTGTCGTTGTTGTTGTTGTTCTTTCTCCTTTTTGACCACAATCAATGCTTAGTTTTTTTCTTTTGTTTCCTTTGTTTTTTTTTTTTTTGCTGCTACTCGCCAGCAGCTGCCTATTGTCTGCAATGTTGCTGCTGTCTGGCTGTCTGGCTGCCACTTGTGGCAGTGTTGTGTGTGGTCAGTGTTTGCGGCTCGCCAAGTTGATTACTTAATTCTATTGATGACGTTTTGACTGATTGCCTTATGAGCTTTCACTTTTTTCTACACAATGCCAGTTAATAACTGGACCAGGCTTTCTGTAGTTGCTGCTGTTCATTGTCATGAATTATTCATGCAACAACCACACACACGAGGTGTTTTTTTGTTCGCTGTTGGGTTTGGCTTGGTTGTGGTTCGGTTTGGTTTGGTTCGGGGTTTGGGGACTTCATCATCGATACTTCAACTACAATTTCAATTCCCTCCACTGTTTCATGCCAAACACTAAGCTACAAATTATGTTTGCTTTAAAGTTGGTATTGTCAACCCTACCAAATCACCTCTCTATGCGATTCTCACAATCTTTAGTTGGTTTAAACCTAAAAGAAAGATTTTGTTGCACAGTGTTGCTGATTTTGTTCGCGTTTAATGTTAACCGCTCGATGTCTTTATTAAGACGGCAAAATCAACACCAACAGTGTGTGTGTGTGTTTGTGTGTGTGTGTGTCTTTTGTGTCGTTCAATCAAAATGGACCGCACAACATGATTTAGTGGCGAATTCCTTCACACCTGCCATGTCTGTCATGTCAATAATGCCACCAATTCTGCGCACACCAGCCACAACACACACACACACGCACACACACACACACTGTCCAACTGATAATGATGTGACAAAACAGCAATTGGCTTTGTATATCTTTTGGCTTTGCCTGCGAACGCATTGCCTGCAGCGATTGCTGGCTGTGGCAACTCTGGCATCGGGGGCCCAGTCCTCAAGGCACGTCGTCGCTGTCATTAACGTGATTTTGTTGCAGTTGTTGTTGTTGTTGGCACATTATGCGTTATTACGCGTGCGCAGCCGCAGCTTTCCCACTTGGCCAACAGCAGTTGCTGCGGCTTGAAGACCAAAATTGTCTGTGATATCTTTTGGCGTTACACGAACGTTAAGCTAAAGTGACACTTTGACAGCGATGCGTGATAAACGACAAAAGCAACAACAACAATAACAACAACAACACCTTAAACTAGTAAGCTGGCTCTGATTGAGTAAGCCAGACTAGCAAATACCCTACAAACCCAACGTCCAAACGATTATTATCGATAACATGTGTGACTTGAAGAGTATAGCTTAAAATCAAAGGGTAGCTTTCAGAGTTGGTATACCCTTCTGCCAAGCAATTTTATAGGATAATCACAATGACAATGTTGCTGCTGTTGTTGCTGCTGTTGCTGTTGTCAATGGGCTTAGATACACACACACACACACACACACAAAGACGCGACTGTACATGATGTAAATGCTGGGAAACGCATTCACCTAACGGTTGCTGCAATTTGTAATTCTTTTACTGTTTGTTGTGAGGCTCCTTGTTGTTGTTGTTGTTGTTGTTGTTCTTGTTGTTGTTGTTGCCCAGATGATATGCTAATTTAAGCATTGCGCATTGCAGCGTAGAAGTTAATGTATGCATGTGTGTCATCGATAACATACAAATATCGATAAGATATATAGATGGTTAACTATTAGAAAAACAACTTCAAACAAGCTTAATCGATTCTTATCGATAAGTGCACAAGTTTAACTTTCTTTTCTAGGTTTTTTGATTCAAATTCAAGTCAACTATCATTAGATCTATATCGATAACTCTCTCTCTCTCTCTTTCCTGTTTACTGTCTTTATCTTGGCGAACAGATCTTGATATTCGCAAATTTGTTTGTGTTTTTCTTTGGCAATTGGCAGAAAAATCAACCAAAAAATAGGCAAAGGAAGGTAAATCAAACAATAGAAACAATTGACAGCTGACTTCCAAGCAACATTCAAGCATAACTTGTTAAATGTAACAACAGCAACAGCAACAGCAACAACAACAACAACAACTGTAACAACGACAACGCTTTCCGCTCGCGATAAGCCAATGGGCCAAAATACATGGCAACAACAACAATTGCTGCTTTCGCATGTGTGTGTGGGCGCAATTTTCCATTGAATTATAATTTTTTCATATTACAATATATGTATATAGAGTTTTTTTTTGTTCGCGTTGTTGTTGTTGTTGTTGTTGTTGTTGTTAGCTTGTCATAATTTTCATTACATGTTTGTTGCTGTTGTTGTTGCTGGCAAAGCCCGAGTCAAAGACTTGATAAAGATCTTTCAATACTCACTGCTCGAGTGCGGGCTGCAACAGCAACAGCAACAACAGCAACAGCAACAACAACAGAAGAAAAAACAACATTGCAACAATCTGATAAGAATGTTGTGTATTGGCAAAACAACACACACACAGACAGACAAAAGACTTGCGGTTTGTGTCTTGACTAGACCGCACTCGATGCAAAACAAAACAAAACGCAACGCATAACAACAACAAGCGAGAGAGAGAGGGGAAGAGTGAAAGAAAGAGAAGCTACAGTTGATGTTTAAAGTGCGTTCGCTGCCAGTCAAACACACAAAACTACAAAAAGGGAACAACTCTCTCTCTGTCTCTTTCTCGCAACCCCCCCCTTGTGGAAAGCCCAACAACCGACCGCCCACGCAGCCCGCCCGCAAATTGACGAATTGTGACAGTCGACGCAGTGGCGCAAATCGGGAACGCCAATGACATTATAATATGTCAATTTTTATGCCGTTTGGCAGGCGCGTGTTACAAAATGTCAAAAAAAAAACAACAACAACAACGACAACTCTATTGTGCGCCCACGCGCTCTTGTTGTTGTTGTTGTTGTTGCTGTTGGCGTCATTCAAAACGCAAACATTGCTCGTTGTTGTTGTTGTTGCTGTTGTTGTTGGCGTCTTGTTGTCCTCCAAATGCGAACAACATGCAACATTTAACATTTTTATGCGATTTTTCTAACATTTTGTCATGTGCATTAACCAAGCGCGCGCCCGCGCCCGCGTGTGTGTGTGTGTGTGTGTGTGTGTGGGTTAGAGAGGACTTTTATATTGTGTTGGCAAAGGAAACGTTAGAAAACGAAACTTATAAACATAATTACAATGATCTCTTAACTGATTTTTAATTCAATTAAAATGCAAACTTAACAAACGCTGCATATAATCATAATAAATTGACGTCAATTGACGATCGTTAGCAACACGGCCAAAAGCGAAAGTTTGCGCCAAATTGGCCAAGTCTTAAAGATCATTTTGCTATCAACGATCTTAGCTGTTGTTTTTGCTGTTGTTGTTGTTGTCGTTAGTCGTCCTGTTTTGTTGTTGCTGTAAATTAAAGATCGTGCGATTAGCACAGAAAGAGAAAGAGTGAGAGAGAGAGAGAGAGAGAGCTTTCTACATTTTTAATGAGCATTTCAGCTGCCACATGAATCGTGCGTCCCGCGGCATCATCATCATAAGGCGCCATCATCCATGGATCGAATCATTGATCGGGGTGTGTGTGTGTGTGTGTGGGTGGGCTGCCTTGACTGCCCTGGGCTCTCCCAGCTTATCACAAAATTATGGGAACACAACATATTGTTGTTGTTGTTGTTGTCTAGCAAAACTTTTAAAATTGCTTATGCAAATGCCCTTTACAGAAATATATTTATTGAACTTTCCTCGTTGCTTCTTGCCACTTCAAGTTAGTTTCAGTCTGCTATCGATACCTATCGATAAACGATAATCGTTCTCTTTCTTAGCTGTTCGCAAAGGGTATACCAACTTTCACATAATCCTAACTAGTTGCTTGCTAGCAATCTGGTCAGGTCGCTGTTGTTGTTGTTGTTGTTGTTGTTTCCAACGTAATCATCATGATCATCATAATGATCATCAGAGGCTTCTGCACTCTGCACGACCCTCCACTTCTAGTTTAACTACATATTTCTACTATAACTATTACTACTCCTACAATGCCTTTTGTCTTCGGTCTTCGGTCTTCTGTCTTCGGTCTTCTGTCTTCGGTCTTCTGCCACAAAAAATCCCTTGCCTCTGCAACGTTTCGTTTGCGTTGTTAATTTGCGTTTTGTTGCGTTTTTTGCCAGTTCAGTAACATGGATTTGTTGTTCCCGTTGCTGTTGCTGGTTGTTGTTGTTGGCTGGCTGGCTGGCTGGCTGGCAAATTGTTACACGCGTTGCTGCTTTGATGTCTTTATGGGTTTTGAATTTGTGGGCACCATTTGGCGGCAACAATCGTGACTGCAATTCGCAGGGCAACAACGCTTCCCGAGTCGAAGTTGAAAGTCTTGCGAAGGCTAACACAGGCTACAAAGAGAGAGAGAGAGAGAGAGAGAGAGAGAGGTAGAGAGAAGATCTTGGCCAAAAGACATAATCAAATGTGGACAAAATTATTGAGCAATTTAGTTTTACTTTATGGAGCAATTGCAATGCTTGAAATATAAGAAAGAAAAAAAAGCCTCCTTTGATTGCTCGGTTTCGAGAGTGTTGATGCCTCTCATGGATGCAGTGAATTTGTGGAGCGTTCTCTCTCTCTCTCTCTTTCTCGCCTTATGTTTATGCGGTAAATGGCATTAATGGATTTATAGATGCACGCTTAGAGCCCAGGGAATGAAATTCGTGTTTTTTCTTGCTTGTTTGCGCAGAATTTTGATTAGGATTTATGTGGTGCGTTGGCCATGTGAACCGTGTGGCAAACTGTAGCTTCGAGAATTGCATCAATCATGATGTAAACCATAAGAGAGATCACATGTTTTTGTCACCTGCTAAAAACTTTAATCGATCAATCATTAATCCAGCTCATTAGCATTTTTGCTAGCCATTGTGTAGATAGGCTAAAACTTATCTGGCTAAAAGCTTCAATCAAGGCGCTTCAATTGAGGCGTCAATCAAAACATCGCCTCCTCGAATGGCGATTTGAACCTTACAGCGACCTATCGCACAACACCCACACCAACAAGAGAGAGTGGGGCAAGACAAGAAGTATATTTGATTGATGGTTGCATTGAGTTGGCAATCCCCGAATGCAGCCCGAGGAGTAGTCGCTGCATTCTCCTTTATCGCCAGCCAGCCTGGAACTGAAAGGCATGACAAACGTTTTTCTGTGCCGTGCCTAGTTTTATTCTTGGCAACGTTTTTATTTCTACCTATATACAATCTTTATATATATATATATATAATATGTATAGGGTTTGTGAGCTCTTTTTAGCCGCTTTTGCCCTTTGGCCAAAAACTGTCGCAACTCATCAATTTTCATTCAGGCCAGAGCTCTCCAGCGCTTGCCTATTATTCACGCCTAGCCAAGAAGAAGCAGAGCGGTGCTGAGCAGGGTTGCCAAGTCGCCGTGTTCTTGTCCATTTGCCTTCAGTGGGCGTTGGTGGACTCTGACGTTAAGCCAGAGCAATGAATGCTTTTAGCTGAAAACTGAGTAATTGAGTGACAATTAAGTTATTTCTAGACGAACAAGCCGCGATCAGCACTCAGCTAGCCAGTTGACCAGTTGGCCAGCTTTTTTTCTTTCTTTCTTTTTTTTTGTTTTTTTTTTTTTGCTATGAAATATTACCAAGTTCATATCTCAATTATTCCACAGTGGTGTGTTATTTGTGCGCTGGGCTTTAATATGCATACGATATGAAATATTTAAATGTTAATACACAAAGTAATAGTATTTAATTTGACAGCTTATCTCTTATCAGATTTTATTGTTTTATTGTTGATGTTTGCTATTTGTTGCATCCTTTTATATTGCACCGCTCGCTTTCATCGAAAATTCATTTAATTGTTAGCCACTGTGCTAAAGCTTTGCGCGCCTCGCTCTATGCATTCGCTCGCTCTCTGAGTGAGATTAATCGCAGCTTTGACAGGCAGTGCATTCGACAACGATGCTGCTGCACTTTTTTTCTGTTTTTTTTTTCTTTTTTGCCTTTTCTTCTTTGAACATGATTAAGCGACCGAGAGTTGGAGAGCCGAAAGGCGAAGGCTCGGGTGCTTGAGTGCTCAGTTGTTGTTCGGGTGTCCGAGACTGCCTTTGACATTATCGTCGCTGTCGCGTCGTCGCTTCGTTGTTGTTGTCGTCGTCGTCAACTCGAGAAGTCGGGCAGTGCCAAGTTTCGTTGAGTTAAGTCAATCATTGCCTAGCATCATCAGCTGATGATCATCACATTGTGAGCGTATTTGTTGTGCTTTTTTTTTTTTGTATATTTGGCGTTGCCTTTGATGTTGTTGTTTGTGGTTGAACTTTAGCATCGCTTATGTCAAATTATGTCTGCATTTGGGAGTGCGTTCAAGGGAAGGAGGCAAGGATGTGGAGGGCGTGTCTTGGCGTCCATGAGTTTTGGCTAGTTTGCTAGTTTTGCTTGCTCGACATTTGATTTATGACTGTTTTTGTTTACCGCCCGCTGCAATTTGTGAATTATTACGCATGCGGTGAGTGAGAGGGGATATGTGGAGCGGAGGCAGCGGGTTGGATGCGGTCTGACAAATTGCACAAGAGCCGCGAACTTGAGAAAAACAATTGCGGCGATAGAAAAACATGCGAACGACACAGAATACAGAGTACACACACACACTGACACAAAAACCACCGACACAAAACAACAAGCAACAACAAGAACGCAAAATAGAAGCAAAACAACAAAAAAATCAGACGCCAAGTGCGATATGTAATGCACAGCGACGAACTGCAGGAAATGCTGCGTGCTGAGGCTTGGCAGAGCGTAAGACAGACAGAGAAAGAGCAATAGACCCAATAACAGTAGCAGAGCAGAGCAGTGCAGCTGGCGACGCGCCGCAGAGCGATGCGACGACGACGTGCGTATGTATATACATACATATGCATTTAAAAGCCCATGCACATCCTCCTTCACTTTGCCACCCTTTCGTGCGATGCTTGCATTGCGCAGCGCTTACATAAGCTACGCGTCGTCGTTTCCGTCAATGCCGAATGCGCTCGCGCCCACACGCGCCAACGAGCACGCTCTCTCTCTCTTTCGTTCTTTCATACATTTCTACACTCTCTGGCTCTCTGTTTTTGCTGGCTGCTGCAGCGATCGCATTGCGTTGCGCATCAGAACGAACAAACGACGGTGCGACGCAACGCGACGCGACGCTCCTCGACCTTGACAGTGAAATTCATTTGCTGTCGACTATCGGCAGCGACAGCAACAGCAACCGCGCCAACGACTGCGACGCTTTTGCAATTTACGAGCGCAAATTGTATTTGTTGTTGTTGTTGTTTTTGATTTCTGTGTACACTAGTTTTGCTATTTGAAGAACACTCAAACATTTTGCGTATGCGGGCGGTTCTGTTGTTAGATTGTTGTTGTTATTGCCGTTTGTTGTTATTGTTTTCTCCTATATAAATGTACACATACATATAGATTGTAGTTGTTGGTGTTGTTGTTGGGGCTAGGTGCATTCGCCGCGCGACCTTGAACAGCTTGCAATTGGCGCGACTTTGGCAGCGTGCGCACATAAAACTATGCATTCATGTATGCATGTTCGTGTGTGTGTATGTACATATGTATGTGTGTGTGAATAAAAGTAGAAGACTTTTGCATTGCACTTTCGAATTGGCTTAGCGATCGCGGTATAGAAATTTCATATAACACCCTACAATACAAATGTTAGTGCTGTTAAGATTTTTGCAGTTTTCTTCTAACATTTCATTCACTTCGTTGCGCACTTCCCACGAACGTCACAGCCTAAAAACAAAAAAAAAGCATACACAAACATATGTGTGTATGTTTAAATGCGTGTGTGTGTGTGTGAAGTAGAAGAAAAAGACTAGTGCAGTTTTAACTTAGCTCTCTCTTTCTATCTCTATTGCTTTCTGTTCCTCTTCGCACGTTCGTCTTCATCGAATTGGTTGATCATTTCGTCTATTGTCTTGCAGTCTCTCGTCTTTTGATGTTGCCACCGCGTTATTTTGATTTTGCATTTGTTTTGTTTTGCGCAACTATGCAAAAAAAAAAAAAAAGAAATGCAAAAAAAAAACAAGAAGAAACAAAATAAATACCGCACCAGATTTGTATAAAAATTGTGTTTGGCAATGAAAACTATTGGACATTGGCTTTCCCACACACACACATCCACACACAATCGGTTGGGGCAATTAGATTTTGTGCGCGCTTTTCGTGGCGTTTTGCTGTTTGCACGAATTTTGTTTTGTTTGTTTGATTTTTGGCTTTTGCGCACACATGCACGAATTTTGTGCTTTATTTATAAGAATTTCAACAATTTGTGCACTTTCTTTTGTTTGCGAGCAAACATCGCAATGGTGGGGGTGGGGGTGGGGAGTTGGTTGGTCACTCGCACAGCATGGCAACGTCAGCTAGACAGCACTGCCTTGGCAGCTGCCTGTGTGCTGCAGCGTTTGGGTCAAATCTTCAAGGGCACGCGCGTGCATTATGCGATTGCGCTGCTGCCGATGACTGATCTGTGTGGTGAGTTTGAAAGTGTGTGGTGGGGTGGATTGGGGTTAATGGTTGACGGTTGACAGTTAGGCGGCTGCAGTCTCTCAGCAGTATATGTATGCATGTACGCCGTAAGCTCTCTCGCCGCACGTCTAATACGATCAGTTACACTTGTTACACACACACACACACATCTAATACACGCATACACATAAACGCATAGAGCACGCTGACTCTTTCGCACGCGTTTGGCCTTGTACGCGACTGCGTCACCCGCTGCACTTCCGCACTCACACACAATAATTCGTACTACACAGTGATCGCTCGCTAATTGATACACGCTCACAAGCTCAAACTCGCTAATTTTGCTGCTGGTAAAACAAACAAACAATTTGCAGCAGTTATATTCTTTGGTAAATAGGGTTTATTCACAATGTAGGCAATAGCCATTTAACGAGCAGCCACTGTACCCTCTAATCTCGCTCTCTCGCGCTTTGACCGAACGCTCTCTCGCTCTACATCTAATGCGAGTGCAATTGTCGCAGCGGCGACGTCGTCGTCAAAAAGTGAAAAGCTTGCAAAATAGAATGCGAAATAGGCAACAAGAACAACAACGGCAGCAGTGGCGGTGAAAAAAAGACGTCGTCGTCGCTGCGTTAGATTCGTTAAATACGCCAACGCCGCAGAGCGCAGCCAGCGCAGCGCAACTGCAGCAGCGTCTCAGTCACCGTCGCTGTTGTCGTTACTCGTTTTCATTGCGCCTGCGGTTTCAGTTGTCATTTTACTACAGTCGCTGTTAGTTATTTGTGTGTGCGTCGTCGTCGTCGCCGTCGTTGACGTTGCATTCTAAGTGGGTTCTCGACTCGTAACAAAACTAACAACAACGCCAGCATTAACAACCACAGCAATAACAACAACTACAACAACAATTGACGCACTTTTCTTTTGCCGTTGCCTCGTTGCCAATTTCCGCTTTTACAGTGCGTTTTGCAAAACGCGTGCGGCGTGGCGTCGCTGCCAGCATTTACTGCCTGCTGCGATCTCAAGGCTACACCCGTTTCTATTGTTGTTTTTAGCTTTTGTGTTTGTTGTTGCTATTGTTGTTGTTGGCGCTGGAGGAGTCGTTGGCGGCTCGTGTAACGTTTCGTTTGCGTCGCCGCCGCGTCTGCGTCTGCGTCGCGCCTGCGTCTGCGTTAGCAGCGTTGCGTCTACGTGTTCATAAGCGCAAATTCCTTTGAACGCAGTCCGTGCCGTTTCTGCGTTTGCCTTTCTGTCGTTAACCGTTAATCATTTACCGTTGCCCTGGCGCATTTGTAATTGCAAAGCTCGTTTATTGTTGTTGTTCTTTTGCTTTGCATCGGTTCTGTACATGTTTTTTTGTGCCATTTTTTTTTGGTTGTTTATTTTAATATACTCTATTTAATGTATGTTATTATTTTATGTGTTTTTTTTTTGGTTCTCTCGCGCAGCGCACAAGAAATGAACGCCACGTTTTGCATATTATAGAAAAAGAAAGGAAGTCGAGTGTGTTGTGTGTGTGTGCCAGAGGAGCAAGAGCAAAAGAGACAGAGAGAGAGAGAAAGGGAAGGAGAGAGAGAGAGAGAGACGAATTTGTATTCAACATTTGTGCAAATAATTGTTTGCTGCTCGTATTGTTATTATTATTATTATAATAAATATTATTTGTAAAAGTTTTTTACAACAATTTTATCGTGTGTGTCGCTGCCTGCTGCATAAGCAAACAGGGTGAGTCAAGTTAATGTCACAAACATCGAATGCATTGATAAAAAAAATACAAGATATATTACGTATACGTATATTACTTTTTACGTTATCGTTTTATGTTTTGCACACCAAAAAGTCATGAAATAACCTACATAAAACATAAAGTTCTGCAAATATTAATGCTTTTTGTTGTTGTTTCCTGTTAAAGTCATCAATTGCAATAAAATTGTTTAGTTTTCAATAAAATACAGTTAATTTTATGCAAATTGTATTGAAAAACACAAAAATCATAATTTTTACTAACATCTGGCAACCCTGTTAAGCTTGGCTTACAATTTCAAAGCTTAAGAATTGTTTCATCAAGAAAGAGACTGGAAGAGAGAGAGAGAGAGAGGGGAAGAGAGAGATATCTGTGTCAAGCTGGAATATGAAATAAAAATCGAAAATAGAATTAGAAACAAAATATAGAAATGCAAATACAATGCAGCTAGCGATAGCAAAGTCGCAGTCGCCGATAAACGTTAGCAGCGCCGCTGACGTTGACGACGACGTCGTCTGATAAGCTCTGGTGTGGGCGTAGGGGGTTAACGGGGAGGGGCAGGTAAAAGAGGGTGAATGCGTGTACTCTACAGATAAGATGAAAACAGCAGAGAGACAGAGAAAGAGAGAGAGGGCAAACGATCAAACCAGGTGCGACAATTGTTGTTGTTGTTGTTGTTGCTGTTGTTGTTGCACTGTTTTGCCTAATGCAGGGCAACAAATTGCGGCGAAACTTTTTCATCAGCCCACACGAAATGGCAAAGCCCAAAAAGCGCAGCACACACACCAAAAGAGAGAGAGAGAGAGAGAGAGGAGCTGTGAGCAGATTTTCCCACGAATGCCGCAATGCTTTTCATCAACGTCAGCGCTGACAGGCAGAGGCAGCAAACAGCAACAACAACAACAACTACAACAGCAACAACGATGCGAATGCGAATGGGATAAAAGAAAACAAAAGTACAGGGCAACAAACAAACTATTTTTGTGGCAACAAACGATGCTCAGGTGTGAACAGCATTTTGGTTGTCGCCCAATTCCCTTTTCGAGCAACGCCCAAACATTACAAACAACAACAACAACAACAACAATGTTCATAAATTCAATTCAATTACAATTGCCTGCAGAAGAAGAAGAAGAAGAAGCAGAAAGAAGGCAATTCAAAGTGAAAGGCATCAAAAGTCATGTTGCAGTTGCAAGCAAGTCTCCTTTTAGATAATTTTAAGGCAAATCAAGCTAAAAAGATTAGTTAATACCTAAAGATACTTGATAAGTTTTAGGAATGTTATCGATAGTTTTCGATAGTTTTGTTTATGATCTGTGATTTGCTCAGCAAAAAATAGTTGGGCTTAGGGTATGCCTTAGTCTAGTATGCTCTTCTATCTGGTTTTAATTAGTGTATCTCAAACTTGCAATAATACTAAAAAAAATACTAGATATATGCATCTAGTATTATTGAGGCGCATCTGTGGCTTTGGCTTGCATTAATTATTTATTAAGCGTGAGCTACGTGTGTGTGTGTGTGTGTGTTTGTTGTTGTTGTTAATTGTTGTAACCTCTCTCTTTTTGTTGTTGTTGTTGTCGTCGTCATTGCAAATATGGGTGTGGGAAAAGTGGGCGGAGTAAAAAGTAAGACGCCGTCGTTCTCTCTCTCTCTCTCTCTTTGTCCCTCTGTGTGTGTGTGTGTGTGTTTAGTTGTAATTGCGTTTGTACAACAAACAACAGCGACAACAATTTGCTATTTGCTATTTGCTGTTGCTGTTGCTGTTGTCGTTTGCATGCGACACGCGCTTAAATTGAATTGGATCATATCAGTTTTTCCTTTTTGTTGTTGTTGTTGTTGTTAAATGCATAAAGTAAATTGTGGCCACGCCTTGGCCGCTGCCTTTCTCTCGCTCTTTGCAGCAACAACGTCAAAAACCAAAAAACACACTTCAAACTGGCCATTTGAAAGTTGTCGTTTTTAATGGAATTTTGTTTGGAGTGAGCATTGAAAAACGATAAAAATACTTGACATGAATTCAATTAAGTGTTAAAATTCACATAATTTAACATTACAGGGTATATACATATATATATTGTTGTTGTTGCTTGTGGCCCTGAAATGTCGATTATTTCATTAAGGCAACAATTGATTTCTTTGCCACGGCAATTGGCAAACGTTGTAAGCTTGCAAGTTGCACGTTGCAAGTTGCAGCTGGCAATCATTTGAACTTGCCACACATTTTGATTTGATGAATGAGCTTAATCAATTTTCACAGCCAGCCGCATTGTCTGTTTGTTGCACGTTGCACGTTGTTGCACTTGACTCTGAATTGCGCTTAATTGCACTTCACACTTATGCAACATCCAATTGCAATTCATTCTCTCTCTCTCTTCAAGTTCTAGCTCAATCTTCGATTCAACAATAACAACAGCGAACAATGAATGGCGGCATTCGCTTTGTTGTTGCTCCATTGATTGCCCCTTTTGGCAGCGTATGTGTGTGTGTGTGTGTGTGTGTGTGCTCTCTATTCAACACCTTTTTATTATTATTATCTTCATCTTGAACTTTATCTAATTGCCACTCTCTTTCGTTCTTGTTCATTCATTTGCAGGTAAGCTTGCAGAAAGTCTTCCCTCAACCCCGCCTCCCTTCACCCCTACCTTCTCTGTTTGTTGCCCATGGTGGATATGTGTTTTGGTAAGCTAATGACAAAATTCCTTAACCTTAATGCTTAAAACCTAGAAAAAAAAATCCAAAGAATATCGTAATTAATTTAATCTTTTAACACGAAGTCCTTGAAAGTGCATTAAAAATTTCTATATTTATACAGTTAATGAAAACGAATGACAGTTAATGGCTTAATAGACAGTTTGTCAGTCGTTTGTTAGCTGCACTTGGCCAAAACTATTAATACAATTTGACAACGACTTTTGGCCAATAAACCTTTTATCAGCTCTTTTTAAGTGCAAAATTAATCAGCTAACTTGACTGACTCAAGAAGGCTGTGTTTTTGCTGTATACCGTTATATTATTTATGCCCCTAACTGCGGCATAGTTTTGTACCTGTCTGTCAGCTGTTCCTGTTCCTTTGTTTTTTGTTTTTTGTCTGATGTGACCCGAATTGCAATGCAGGGGAAGATTTCTATCAGCTAAATGAGAGTGTTTGGCTGGCAACCCTTTTTTCTGTTCTTGGCCCGCTAAGTGCCGGTGAAAGTTGTGGCACGTGCGACAGGCAGCTGCTGCTTCTGTTGCAGGAACAGTTCCTTGTGGCTTGTGTCTATGCAATGTGCCGTTAGTTTTACTTCCGCCATACATATTATTTTATTTTGGGGGTAGTAGAAGAAAAAAAAGAAACTTTCACTTGCTGCAACATGTGCCGCTGCTGCTGCCGCTGCTGCTGCTGCTGCAGCTGCCTCACTGTTATGCCGCCTGTCGCATTCCGTTAGCTGGCATAAAAGCTGGCATCAATCATAGCTTGGCTAGTTGAGAGTGGAGAACGTGGCCTGTAGCATGCCACAAAATGGGGCGTTATCGCTCTTAATGACACACCATTTGTTTGCCAACATTCTGGCCCGTTCCATTGCCCGCTGACTCGCTGTGGCAAGCTTATTAGATTTGCCACATGCCGAACGATTCATCTTTTAATTACCGCGCTGAAAGCGAGCATTTTTCAATATACGCTCACGGATCGATTGCCACTGCGACTGCGTAGCTATCCTACTCTCTCTCTCTCTCTCTCTCTCTCTCTGCTATCTCTTTCGCACTGGCAGCCCACGCATGCCTAAGCAATTTTGCTTGTGCGCTTTTGCACTAAAATAAATCTACAGCGATTTGTTTGTTTGCACAAGTCGCCGCCAGTCGCCGAATTTCCGCCAACTCGTGCTCTCTCTCTCTCTCTCTCTCTCCCTCTTCACTCATCTAGTGGCGTCTAGTGTGCGTGGTGGCTCTGCTTAGTTGCTTATACCCTGTAAATTAGCGAAGAACGGCCACTACTCTTGCGTTTGGCCAAGAAAGGGTATGCAGTTAGCCTGGCTAACCTCGAATGCCAGACACTCGTTTGCGTGTCTCTCTGTCTCTGTCTGACTTGGGTGTTATTTATCATAAAAAATTACTCAGATTTGTTTTTCGACGGCAAAGACATGACGCTCATTTGTTAGCAAACGAACTGGCAACGGGGCAAAAACTGCAACACAGCATTGCTGTGTGTGTGTGTGTGTGTGTGTGGGGTGTATAGATGGGTTAAGCGAGAGTGAGAGAGGGGGGGCTCTCCACTAGCCAACAACTTTCCCTGGCTTGATCGAAGCATATACCCTGTAATCATACAAAGATTGTTTAGAAGATTAAGTATACGCCTATGTTGACATTTGATCTACTAGTCGAATATAGTAAGCAAAAAAAAGGGCATTACCTAGTCGTTACTTATATATATATATACATTTTGTTGCTCTACACTTTTGCGTGTCGTGTGTTCTTATTATTTTTATTATTGCAGCCGCCGACTGTTGCCAAAGTTCAACGCAAATATAATCTGTCAAACAATTTATCAGTGTTTGCTGACGATGAGCTAAGAGCAACAGCAACAGCAGCAACAGCAGCAGCAACAACATTGAGACCTAGCTGTCTGTGCCTGTTGCCTTGTGCAAAGTTCACTTTGAGTGCTTGGCAACAACAAAAATCGCATTCGCTTGCGCATCGATAAAGAAATGCTTTGCTTTCTTTCTATAGCTTCTTGTTGTTTATTTTTGGAAACTAAATCTAATGATGCGCCTTAAGGTGCAACAACACTCTTAGCGGCTTTTTCTTTTTTTTTGCTTGAAATATTTTTTCAAGTAGTTTTTTCTTTAATTTTTTTTTTTTGCCTTGTTGCCACAACTTTCAGTTTACAAATGCTCAAGTTAAGAGATTTTGTTTCGAGTGTTCTAGGAATAAGTTTAGCTTCGTCTTTCTTTGGTTCTGGTTCCTTTAACTAGTTCCGTTTCGTTTTAGATTTTTTTTTTGTCAACATGTTGTTTGCTGGCAAATCACTTTTGGGCTTTCGCTCGATCGACAGTCGTTCGCATTTCTTTTTCTTCTTCTTCTTTGCGATTATGTGTGTGTGTGTGTTTGCTCTCAAACAGAAACGATTAAATTATCTCAAGGTTGCACGCGCAGCTATTTTATCTGCCTCTTCCTCGGGTTTCTTGCCGCTCTGTGCAATTTTTCTACGCCTGCCTATCGATATTTCCCCGCCAACAACACACCCACACACACACACCCACCCGATTTTCACACACATGCGTTCGATTGATATTGTGTTTGACTCACTACTTCAAATACTTTGGACATGCAATACAATTGGCAACTGGCAACTGGCAAGAATGAGACGTGTGTGTTTTGCTGCCTCATAAATAATATGACATAAGGCAGGTTGCAATCAAAGGTGGAATTAAGTGAAAACGAGCGCACCAACAACAACAACAACAACGAAACGTTGACTGCAATGAACTCAGGTTAAGCACTCAGTGGCCCTTCCATCCTTTTTTTCTTTGTTGCTTTGCTTTTTCCTTGTTCTTCTCTGTTCCTTCTTTACCGCGTGTTGTGGTTGCTGCTGTGGGGCAATATGCGGATGGCCTCGCTTGTTGTCGTCGTTTAGTTGTATGTTTGGCATTGTTACCCACAGACCCAAAGAAGAGTGGTTGTTGTTGTTGTTGTTGTTCTTGTTGTTTGCTGGTGTCAAAAGCTGGGCGAAGGCCAAATCCGAATGCGGAAGCTGCAGCAGCAGCAGCAACAGCAACACCAACACCAACAGCAACAACCACAAAAGGCAACTGTTGTTTTTGCCAACGTTGTTGTTGCTGTTGTTGTGGTTGCTGTTGCATGCTCGGCTGCTCTGTGGCTCTTGTTATTGGACACCTGTTGTCCCTGCTCGATTTATCGCTCGTGTTCTTGCTGCCTGCTGCTGCTGTTGCTGCTGTGGCTGCTGTTGCTGCTGTGCCTTGAAATCGTGCCGTTTATGATGATGCCCGTTTGCCGGTGCTCGCCTTTTATTGCTTTTCGATTGCAGCGTGTGAATTATGATCATACAAGAGGCGGCCACAACAGCAACAACAACAACACACCAATGACGTTGGCTGTTGTTTGGCCGACGGCAACATGTTGTTGTTGTTGCTGATGTTGTTGCTGTAGCGGTCACGTGCTCAACATGTTGCATGGCTTTGATTTGAAGCGCCAACAGGTGTCGAATTGCTGCCGCAGACAGCAACAACAACAACAAAAACAACAACTGTTGTTGCTGTTATGCCCTCTGGCATGTCAACAGCAATAGCAACAGCAGCAGCTACAATAATATCATTAAGCATACAATAAATACTTCTAGCGGAAAAAGCAACAGCAGCAACAACAACAGCATTCCGATAATATCCAAAATATCATTAACAATAAAAGCAGCAGCAAGTTTGTATGTGAATGTATGTCGCTGCTGTTGCTGCAACAGCACATATTGCTGGTAGCTGAAAGGAGAGCAGTAACAACAATGACAAAGCCAACAGCAACTAGACACCTAGGCGATCGTTAATGCTGTTGTTGTTGTTGTTTAGTTGACACCTACGCAACAGCAGCAACAATCGCACCTGGTCAACTGCTAACGATGCGCGCGTGTCAGCAACATGTTGCTGCTGTTGCTGCTGCGTATTTCGTATCATTAGTCAAAGTAACGCGACAAAAAGAGTAAAGAAGAAAAGCAAAGCAAAGCAAACTGGCAATCAGCAGCAGCAAAAGCTGCCCAAATCAATTGCTGCCGTCCGTTTGCTGTTGCTGCTGTTGATTGTGTCAACAGCAGTTGCAAGTTGCTGCCGTTGCTGTTGCTGCTGTTGCTGCGACAATAGCCAGAGTCTTGGCATGATTTATGGCCAGGCATTTCTTGCATCTCTCACCCACACAGAGATGCTCGCACATAGCACACACAGCAACACACGCTAATTGTGTGTGAAAGCAGCAGCAGCAGCAGCAGCAGCAACAACAACAATAACAACTTGCTGCATTGCTCATACGCCCACGTGTACAACAGCAACAACTAAAACGACAACGACTATCGCATTACCATTCGCTGGCATATTTAGCATTTTCGCATAGACGCATTCATAACCATAAACAGTTTCCTCTTTTATATATACCCTATTGATAATGTCTAGAGAAAAGGGTATGTGAGTAACAGTCAATAGGTGTGCTAAGCAATTATTTATCCTTCTAGCATTACAGGGTATTTCTTAGTCCAACTATTTCAATTAGAGCCTTTTGTTTTTTTTTTTTTTGCGCATTTATTTGTTGCCTTTTTTTGCATTGACTCTTGTTTTGAATAAACGAAAAGCGAACAGAAATAGAAAAAGGAAGGCAAGCGACGCTTTTGGTCAGCTGCTTGGTTTGCTGTTGCATGCCCCCGCTGCCCCATAAAAGGCGCTTGTAAGTGCTACTGTTTATCCAATGTGGCCTAACGGTAGAAAATGCGCTGCATAATTTACGCAAAACAACAGAAAACTAGCTAAAAATTGGCCAAAAACAGCTGCCGAAAATAAGCGGTAAAAAACGCTTGAGAGTTTTTTCACACACACACGCATCGAAGGCAGAAAAAGTTTGCGGCGCGCTTTTCACTTTTCACAAATGGCCATGCAAATTACAAGACACATTAGCCGAGTCAACAATCCTACGCCTAACCCAAAAATGGGAGCAACTACAACAGCAGCAGTAGCAGTAGCAAAATGCCGCATGCCACATGCTGCATGCCGCATGCATTTTGCCTAGTCAGGCGAGAGAGCAGTTTACAGTTTACAGTTTACAAAACGGAAATACGCCAAAAATATGTTTACAGCAGCTGCTAAGCGGCCATTGGAATTGTTGCCGCTAGGGGGCGCTGCAGGCGGGCGGGCGGGCAGCTGTCCAGAGTTGCCAACACAATGCAATGATCATCCATTAGAGTGAATAGTGCTAGTTGTTGTTGAAAAGCGTATAAACGCTTTCAAAAACTCACATAACAAATAGTTTATGTGTCTGCTTAATACTTTTACCCAAAACAATAAACTATACATAATTTGTTTTCGAAAATAATCTATTTTTCTTGTTGTTTTTTTTTTTAATATTTCTTTCACTATTTGTTGCTTGTTGCGGGGGGGCTGGCAACTCTGGGTGTTTTGGGTTTGTTTTTGTTTGGTTAGAGCCTGGTCAGCTAGTCAGCTAGTTGGTGGACTTTGTCGTGGCCCGTTTGGAATGTTTAGTTAACCGTAAATACCAAAAAGTCGCACTGCGCCCGCGCCATTTTGGCATTGATTGCTGAGACCAACACACACACACACACAAACACACACGTGGACATGTGAATACACTCACTGGAGCGTGAATAACATTTGGTAATCATGGCACAAACACGAAAATGCATTAACCAAAATTGTGATCATAAATTTTCAATCGACACGCGGCGGGTGCTGTTGTTGTTGTTGCTGTTGCAGCAGCTTTAACTAACTGAGCCTGTGTGTGTGAGTGTGTGTGTGTGTGTGTGTGTGTGTGAGTGACTTGGCCAAGCGCATGAATGACTGGACTAAAACTGAACTGGACTACGCTGCATTTGGCCAGCAGCAGCAGCATGTTGCACACACATATAGAAAAGCATGTGTTGCAGCTGCGCGCATTCTTGGTCAGAGAAAGTTTTTGTTGTTGTTGCCGTGTTGCTGTGTTGCACAAGTGGCAGGCAGCTATGCAGCTTCCACACAGCAGTTGCAGTCGGGTCAGTTAAATGCCAAAGGCTGCCAATGCCTTGTTGCATATGCAACTTGCAACAAGCAGCACAATGCAATTGCTGCGTGGGTGCAACAACAACAGCATAGATGCCTTTTTCACTGGCTGTGATTCATCATGCACTTGTTTATAATACCAAACGAGAACAACAGTTTAACTTGATATGTTTTAAACCTTTTTTTTAAATATTCAGTTAACAATTTATTTAATTCAACTTGTCAGATTTCTTTTCATTTTGTACTTTTTGCTTCAACGCCAAGTCCTTTGGCTTTTGTATTGGCTCTCATTGTCATATCCTGTCCTTTGCCTCCATATGCTCATGCACAGCTTAATCGAATCAATTGACAAGCGGCTGTTGCAGTTGCCACAATTTTTTGGCCAACAATAAAAGCTGGACTCTTTGTTGTTGTTGTTGTTGCAGTTGTTGCCATTGGCATATGACTCATGTTTTGCCTTGTTGGTTTCCCTTTTTTTCAATTCGTATGTTTTGTTTGCCTTTACTCTTTTTTTTCCAACGGATTTTCGCTGTTTGCGTTTTTTTGTTGTTTTCTGTTCATTTTGAAGGCGGCTTAAAGCGCGCGCTTGTGGCACAATGTGAGAAGCGCCTGGTCGAAGGTTTTACCAGTTTGGCACAATGTTGCTGTTGTGTTGCTGCTGTTGTTGTTATGTATGTGTTTATACAACGCCTTTTACTGTGGCTTCTGTTGCTGCCTGTTCCTTCTGCTGCTGCTGTTGCTGTTGCTCTTGTTGGCATAGTTGTTTCGATATCAGCGCATTCCTTTTGCCCTGGCCAATTGACTTGCCCACACACACACACACACACACACACACACACACACACACGTACAGACATACAGATGTGATAAAAATTTATTGAGCTGAGGCTTTTTGGCCTGTGCCTGTGTGTCTGGACCCTGGACCTGGACCCCGGACCCGGAGCTTGAGCTCTGTTTGCCAGCGCGATATCTTTGTGGCCTTTTGCGTTTTGCTGGCTGCTGACTGCTGGCTGCTGTTGCTGTCTGTTGTTTATTTTTATTGTTTGCGAGGTGTTGTTGCTGTTGCTCTTGATGCTGTTGCTGCTGTTGCTGCTTCCCAAAATCAATTGAGTTTAACTGCTTTTAATTTACTTGGAATTTGTACAGCTTTAATGGATTTATGTCGGCTTATGTTGCCGCTGACTGCCGTTGCTATTTTGCTAACAACAGGTTGCTGCTACTGCTACTGCAACTGCTGCTGCTGTTGCTTCTGCTGCTGTTGCTGCTGCTGTTGCTGTCGCTGGTGACAAGCTGGCACATATTAAAATTTATCATGTGCTAAAAACTTATCAATTAAAAATATGCATAACATTTTTTATGCTTGGGCTGCTGCTGCTGCTGCTGCTGCCGTTTCAATAGATTTACGCAGCGCCCCCCAGCAACATCAATCAAAAAAAAAAAACAAAAAAAAAACGCAGCAACTGTAACAACAGCAGCAGCAGCATCAAAATGCAGCCGCATGCAATTTGATGTCGCGACTGCAATTTAGACATGCCATGCCATGTTATTAACTAATTACAGGCGACTAATCTAAAACGCCGCGCCAAAACAGGTGCCCATGCATCATATGCCCAGCAACAACAACGGCAACAACAGCAGAAGCGGCAGCAGCAGCAGCAGCAGCAGCTGCCTAATGAAAAGTGACATCTTGGCCACGACCAGGCCTAAACTGTCAACGTCTGTGCCGTGCCCAGGACCAAACTCGTTTGCATGTCTTGTCATTCGTCATTCGATGTTGCTGCTGCCGCTGTCGCTGTTGTTGTTGCTGTGCCTTGCTTGCTGCTCAGGTGCAATGCCAGCAGCTAGAAGATGTCGCGTTTGTTGGCCACCCGCTAGCCAACACATGTCACATGTCATGTTTGCTGCACGCACTTGCTGCTCTGCTTGCTGTTGCTTTGGTTTTTGTGGTTGCTCTTGCCATTGCCGGAAGCAAGCTGTGTGTTAATTACAAAGTACGCTTTGCTCTTGCTGCTTATGCTGTTGGTGATTATGATGTTGCTGTTGTGTTGCGATGACATGCGTTGCTAAACGTGCCGCCGGTTGTTCTTGTTGCTGTTGCTGTTTTTGCTGCTGCTGCTGCTGCTGCACGCATTCAAATGAGGCAAGCCGCTGACCAACTTGATTTCCTGCAACATGTTGCTGCTGTTGCAGCCGCTACTGGCATATCGAATGCGGTCCAACATGCTTTTGAGATTATGAAAATTAGATATACAAATCGGCAAACGGATGCTGCCAGCAGCAACATCAGCAACAGCAGCAACATTAACATTTGATGCCTTGCAAATGAGAAGAAAAACGAATCATGTTGCTGTTGTTGAGGCACACACAAACGCACACACACACACAGACACACACTTAGACAACATGCAACATGTTGCTGCGGGTCAGGGTCGTTGTTGTTGCTGATTCTGTTGCTGTTCTGTCGCCTGCGTAAATTACTTACCAATCAAATGGCACTCGATGCCAGCCAAAGTCAAGAGAGAGAGAGAAAGAGAGAGAGAGAGCGAAAGAAAGAGCTTCGCGGAAATTGCTTGAAACGGAAATGTGCCCGTCGTGGTTGTTGCTTCTGCTGCAGCAAGTTGCAAGTTGCAAGTTGCTGTTGATGCCGCTGTTGCCAATTTCATGTCATTTGTTGACAACGCTTTGCGGATATTGTTGTTTTTTAGCGTTTTGCATAAAAAGCTAAGCGAAATCTATGCTAAATTGGGTTAGAAGGAAGTTGTCGCTTTGCGGTCGTCTCTCCACCCTCCAACCCCTCCCTGGGCTCCAATTTTCCCTCCGCCTGGCAGTGTTTTTTTTTGGTATGTTGCCTGTTGCTCTTGTGGCACCATTCAAAGAATGCCCTCGGCATGCCTTAATTATAGTGCTTTGGCCAGCATTGGCAGGCGCCGCCACAGCAACAGCAACAGCAACTGCCAACTAACCACGCCTACCAAATATATATATATAGAAACACACATATACATGCATCTTTGCTTTGGGCCAGTACCTGGCGCTATGTTGTTGTTGTTGTTGTTGCTGATTGTTTTGGTTTGTTTTTGTTTTTTTTCGGGGCGTGCAGTTCACAGCGACTGTTTCGACTGTGTGGCAGAAGTCATGAGGCGTGGTTAACAGCGAGCCAGCAAGCGTTGCAGGCTAAGAAATAAATTTATTACCAGTTCGACTAACTTGATCAATGACCAGCTAAATGTTGTACACATTTCAAAAAGTGGATGGAAGCAACAACACAAAAAAAAAAAGAAGTCTTTCTAATACAAACATTTGTTTCCGAGCAAATATAAAGGCGATGTGCTCTTCTAGTTTAGTTGCTTGCAACAGTTGCAAGATGCTATTGCAACTGGTGGCACAACAACTTGACTTAGCCTATAATAATAATAAATGCATCGGATTCCATTTGGATTGCAGGTTTGCAGTTCTCTTCAACGTTTACTTCGTCTTCGCATTTCTTCGATTTTGGGCCCCCAAGCATTTAAATCGCTTGGCAATATGTCATTATACAGTTGCTGCTGTTGCTGTTGCTGTTGGTGTTGCCGCAGTTGCAATCATAATAATTTATTGCAACTCATTTGCTGTTTTTTACACCCGCTAACGGTCTGTAAGAGACGAAGAAAGAGACTTGCAGCCATTTGTGGCGCTTAATTATAGGCGGCAACAACAGCAGCAACAGCAACAACAACAGCAACTTGCAACCGAGAAAGATGATGTTGACGATGGATGCGTTTTAATAGGCACTTGCCTGCCAGATCATTAAAGTAAAAATTGATTTTCTAACCTGCAACGATTTTTGCATTAACAATTAGCTGTCTGCCGCCTTGCCGCCTTGCCATCTTGCAGCATCTCTTTAAGAATGTCTTTTTTTGTTTAGTTGCAGCTCATTCGCGCCGCTTTATTAATTAACAATGCCACACCAGGCAGCCGCATTTAAGGCATTAATTGCCTGAACCGGTTCACATTATTGCCCCCATCGAGCTAACCAACTAACCGATTGGCATAGGCTGAACGCCTAATCAATCTAGCAAATTGTCGCCCAGCAGCACACAATATTCAAAAGCTAAAAACTGATCTAACCCCTCCTCTCTCTCTCTTTCGCTCTCTCTCTCTCTCTCTCTGTCGTTCTCTCTAATTATGACAACTAGTCAGCCGCTGTGCGTGCTCACGTGTTTTTCTAATTAGCCGGCCTCAAGATGACAATAAGCGATAAAGCCGTCGCCAGCATTCGACGAGCAAATTGACAATCATCGCTTTAAAAAAAAGAGCACAACGAAAGAGAGCGAGAGAGAGTAATCTATCGAATCGATCAGCACAGTGCTGCCAACTTGCTTAAAAAGCATTAAAACCTTTACACAATATATTTAGTTACATTTTTTGCTATTATTTAAAAATGTTTAGTTGGAATTTTGAGGCAATTTACTTGCCAAGTTGGCAGCACGGTCAACCGTCAAGCGTCAAGCATCAACTTTGCCTCAACGGCAATGGCACACCCACTGCCAGTTTGGCCAGGTTGGCAGCCTTCGTTGCCCAGTTTGCTGTTTGCTGCAACGCCCACAGAGCGTTTGGCTGAGCTTTAATGCGTTTTCATTTAACACACTGGTCCAAGTTGGTCCAGGCTTGTTAGCTGATTGTGTGTGTGCTTGTGTGTGTGTGTGTGTGTGTGTGTGTGCGTGAACACCTCCCACTTGGCAATCTAATATAGAGCCTCCACCCACCCCCTCAACCTGCTTGGCCAGCGTCTCTTTTCGTTGTTGTTGTTGCTGTTTTTGTAAAGCTATTTTTCGCACATTTTGCTGACGTTTTGGCGCTTTTCGCTTCCGCATGCCAAAGACAAGTCTATATATATATATATATATTCGATCTTTACCTGTAGTTTTCTATCAATATACGCTCCACATTAATAACGCATCCACCCTCTAATTGCATTGTGGCTTGGCTGGCTGGCTGGTTGGCTGGTTGGCCGCCTTAATCGAATTCCAATTGCAGCCACTGCCACAATGCCGCATGCCACATGCCGCATACCGTACGTTGCCCCACAACGATGCGCAATTTCGATTACGCGCCGCTATTTTCGGGGCAACCTGATAAGGCTATAATCCAATCCAGCTTGCCCCCCCCTCCCCCCTCTTTGCACTTGCCCCCTCCCCACTCGCTCTCTTGCAGCTGCTGTTGGCTTTAAGGCCTTCTTCCACTTTTTAGAAAGTGGCAACGTTTCTTAAGCTGCTTCCGCATTTGGCGTCCACACTGGACCGCTGCTAAGTTATGTGCTCAGATTAGCGGGTGTGTGTTAACTATGTGTGTGTGTGTGAGTGTGTGTGTTTGCCGGTCAACTCTATCGCCGAGCAGGCCTAATGAAAACCATAACTTTAACTTGGCATTTTGGGCCTGGCTCTCTCTAGCGCATAGTGGCAAAAAGAGGCGACGCCTTTTTTAGTTTTTCGCCTAAGTTTTTCCTTGTATTATTATTTTGGGGTCAATTAAGTTCACGCAATGATGCTCCATAGTGATAAAGTTCTTGATTATAATTTGCTTTAAGCTAAAATTCCTAATAATTCGTTTTTTTCTCTACTTTTTCTTCTCATTTTAGGTGAGTTTGTGCGACAATTGGCGTCTATTTGAGTAACTTTATGCAACCGAATTGCAAAGCAGGTAAAATAGAATACCTAAAATAGTAATTCAGGCTGACCAAAACAGCTAACAGCAGCAACATTAGCATAAGTATGAGCAAACGCATAACCGAAGCCAAATTAAAACAATTTGTAAAAAGTTCACACAGTTATAAAGATACATAGATCTATAGTTTATATATACGGTATGTACTAGCAGTTGCCTGATTTTGGCTAAAGGCTGTCACATTTTGTGCTGTTGCTGTTGCTGTTGCTGCTGCTGCTGTTGTTGTTGCTGCTGATGACTGGCCATAGAGAAATGACCACAAAATGTGCGCATAAATCAACACAATGGCCAAATGCAGCAGCAGCAGCAGCAGCAACAGAAACAGCCGCCAAAGGTGTGGAGCCAGAAACAGCAACAACAACAACAACAACAACAGCAACAGCATCACATGGAAAATGCAAATTTCACATGGAAAACGAGCCGCGGGGGATGACAATTTACTGCTGTTGTTGTTGTTGCCGCTGCTAACTCAAAACAGTTGCTGCCGTGCGAGTCTGATGTTGCTGCCGTTATTGCTGCTGCTGCGAAATGAATTAATAAACTTGCAACGGCGGCTGCTTTTGTAAAAATGCCGCCAATGCATGTTGCAGTTGTTGTTGCTACTGCTGCTGCTGTTGTTGTTGTTGTTGTTGTTGTTGCTGTTGCTGTTGCCTTGCAGCAACAATACGCAATGAAAACCGAACAAACGAAATTGAAATCTGACACCAAAAGAATTGACACACACGATTTCGATTTTGCAAAAGAGACTCTTAAGCAAATGCAAATTCAACAAGCGTTCGCCCAAATCAATGAAAATTGACCAACTGTTCAAGTCTCCCCCCTTAACCTTACCCTTCCCCGTCTTCCTTCTTATCCATCCAACGCTTTATAACCCTCACGCTTACCGAACTCAAATTGCTTTTAAATGGTTTTGAAAAAAAAAACTAAAATGTGACAGAGACACAAATATAGAGAGTGCTCTGCTCTTAAATATCCTAAAGATTTGCTTTGAGACTCTTAAACTAGTTCGAGTCTAGACAGACAAACAGTTGTAGGGTATTTTGCTGCAACAAAAGGTGTAACAAGCTTGGCAAAATGATATAAGCTTTAGTTTCTTGTCCCTGCAGCAACTGCAACAGCAACAGCAACAGCTGCTCTATTGACCAGCAATTGATATGTCCCGTGTCTGTTTGGGCCCACCGCTGGTGGCACTCGTATTGCTGGTGGTGCTAGTGGTGCACTGTTATTTTATTGATTTGCTTGCTTGAAAATTGATCTTAATTTTCATGGGCCGGCAACTTGACTTCGACTTCGACTTCGGCAACGACTTCGACTTCGACTTCGACTTGAGCTTGCGGTTCATTTGCATATCTCGACTTTGAGTTTTGCATTCAAAGTGATTATGAATAACTGTTAATTGTGTTTGGGCTATTACGTTGCATAAAAAACAAGGCTCTTTATTTTTTTTGGCCGCTGGCAAACAACAACCAAGCAGTCACAAGCCCACCCAGCCCCTTAGCCAAATGAGAGACCCCAAAGACCTTTTTGCAGCAATTTGCCAGCGATTTGAATTGCTTTGCATTTCCGTTTACACTTTACACATACTAAATGGAATTTAAGAATAACTTCCAAAACTTATTTTTAACAAATACAAATCTTTCTGTCTGTCTTCTTGTGATTCGCATTCTGTTTTGGCCATCATTATTTGTTATGTGCCTTTCATATTCATGGCCATCAGTTTGGCAGGTTAAGCACACAGTTCACGCTTGCTGCAACTCTTCAACAGATTCGGTCATCCTCTTCTGCCTACAACTCTTGTGCTGCTGTTGTTCTGCTTCCCGTCTTTATGAATGCTTTTGCTGCAGTAGCATCGGCTTTTGACTGAAGTCTGTCCTAATGACAACGGTAGCAGCTACTGCCAGGCAATTACTTAATTTACACTTGGCTCTCTTATTTTGTCTGTTGTGTTTTTTTTGTTGTTTTTTTTTGTGTCCATAACCTGTTGCCAACTATTGTTGCTGTCTGGCAAAGCTATTGAACACCAGCAGCAGCAGCAGCAGCAGCAACAGCAACAGCATCTTAAGAAAGAGTTAAAAAAAAAAGAACTGTTCACGCGGACAATAGCAGAGTGTGGCCACAACTCAAAAAGTGTGCAATGGGCAACGCCTTCTCCTCCTTCTCCTTGAATCTCTTCGCTTCTCTTCTGCTCTGCCTGTTACTCCACGCTTAAATCAAGCAACGCTCTGACGCTTTACCGTCGCAGACTCAGCTACTGAAGCAGAAAATTACTTTCATCATAATTTAAAGTTACTTATGACCACAGCAGCAGCAGCAGTCGAGAGTCTAAGAGTCAATGAGAGTTGTTGCTGCGGTTGGTGTTGGTGTTGTTGCTGTTGCTGTTGCTGATTGTCTTAGGCTGTGCACAAATTGAAAAATCATCTCTGGGCAGGATGTGCTGCTCCTGCAACTGTTGCAACTGTTCTCTGCTAGTTGCAAGGCAAACATTTGCACGTCAAACAAAAGTGGCAGTGAAATAACAAAATTATGTTGGCAGATTTGTGGCGACGTTGAAATTATTGCAACACACTGCAACAGCAGCAGCAACTGCTGTTGCTTGCACTTGAGCTTTAGCTGTGTGTGTGCCCATAATTGCTATGTTGCTGTGACGTTTGTGGCATGAATGATGTGGCGTGGGCTTCCTTGGTCGCTACTGGGCACACCACACCACACTGCTGATCCACATTTTGCATAAATTACACTTCATTTGATTTGGGCAGCCGCGTCTCCAATGACAATGCCACAACAACAGCAACAACAGCAGCAACAGCTAGTTGCAACTCCAGAAGCAATCTTCCAGCCTC